>OY282560.1:25204930-25804930 GCA_958295665.1 Tipula vernalis
ATGTTGATTGCTCGATTATTTCTAAATATTTCTTAGAAAATTCAATTTTATCGAAAATTAACTGTGCTATAGCCCACAAGTTTTTGGGCGGCAAAAATCTAAAATGGTCTGATTACGATGGTTGATACCTCTATCAATAGGTTTCGGGACCTGTAATTGCTGTGACAATTTTAATTTTGATTGCTCGATTATTTCTAAACATTTCTTAGAAAATTCAATTTTATTGAAAATTAACTGTGCTATAGCCCACAAGTTTTAGGGCGGCAAAAATCTAAAATGGTCTGATTACGATGGTTGATACCTCTATCAATAGGTTTCGGGACCTGTAATTGCTGTGACAATTTTTATTTTGATTGCTCGATTATTTCTAAACATTTCTTAGAAAATTCAATTTTATTGAAAATTAACTGTGCTATAGCCCACAAGTTTTTGGGCGGCAAAAATCTAAAATGGTCCGATTATGATGGTTGATACCTCTATCAATAGGTTTCGGGACCTGTAATTGCTGTGACAATTTTTATTTTGATTGCTCGATTATTTCTAAACATTTCTTAGAAAATTCAATTTTATTGAAAATTAACTGTGCTATAGCCCACAAGTTTTAGGGCGGCAAAAATCTAAAATGGTCTGATTACGATGGTTGATACCTTTTTCAATAGGTTTCGGGACCTGTAATTGCTGTGACAATTTTCATTTTGATTGCTCGATTATTTCTAAACATTTTTTAGAAAATTCAATTTTATTGAAAATTAACTGTGCTATAGCCCACAAGTTTTTGGGCGGCAAAAATCTAAAATGGTCCGATTACGATGGTTGATACCTCTATCAATAGGTTTCGGGACCTGTAATTGCTGTGACAATTTTAATTTTGATTGCTCGATTATTTCTAAACATTTCTTAGAAAATTCAATTTTATTGAAAATTAACTGTGCTATAGCCCACAAGTTTTAGGGCGGCAAAAATCTAAAATGGTCTGATTACGATGGTTGATACCTCTATCAATAGGTTTCGGGACCTGTAATTTCTGTGACAATTTTCATTTTGATTGCTCGATTATTTCTAAATATTTCCTAGAAAATTCAATTTTATTGAAAATTAAGTGTGCTATAGCCCACAAGTTTTTGGGCGGCAAAAATCTAAAATGGTCCGATTATGATGGTTGATACTTCTATCAATAGGTTTCGGGACCTGTAATTGCTGTGACAATTTTCATTTTGATTGCTCGATTATTTCTAAACATTTCTTAGAAAATTCAATTTTATTGAAAATTAACTGTGCTATAGCCCACAAGTTTTAGGGCGGCAAAAATCTAAAATGGTCCGATTACGATGGTTGATACCTCTATCAATAGGTTTCGGGACCTGTAATTGCTGTGACAATTTTATTTTGATTGCTCGATTATTTCTAAACATTTCTTAGGAAATTCAATTTTATTGAAAATTAACTGTGCTATAGCCCACAAGTTTTAGGGCGGCAAATATCTAAAATGGTCCGATTACGATGGTTGATACCTCTATCAATAGTTTTCGGGACCTGTAATTGCTGTGATAATTTTCATTTTGATTGCTCGATTATTTCTAAACATTTCTTAGAAAATTCTATTTTATTGAAAATTAACTGTGCTATAGCCCACAAGTTTTAGGGCGGCAAAAATCTTAAATAGTCCGATTACGATGGTTGATATCTCTATCAATAGGTTTCGGGACCTGTAATTGCTGTGACAATTTTCATGTTTATTGCTCGATGATTTCTAAACATTTCTTAGCAAATTCAATTTTATTGAAAATTAACTGTGCTATAGCCCACTACTTTTAGGGCGGCAAAAATCTAAAATGGTCTGATTACGATGGTTGATACCTCTATCAATAGGTTTCGGGACCTGTAATTGCTGTGACAATTTACATGTTGATTGCTCGATTATTTCTAAACATTTCTTAGTAAATTCAATTTTATTGAAAATTAACTGTGCTATAGCCTACAAGTTTTAGGGCGGTAAAAATCTAAAATGGTCTGATTACGATGGTTGATACCTCTATCAATAGGTTTCGAGACCTGTAATTGCTGTGACAATTTTCATTTTGATTGCTCGATTATTTCTAAACATTTCTTAGAAAATTCAATTTTATTGAAAATTAAATGTGCTATAGTCCACAAGTTGTTGGGCGGCAAAAATCTAAAATGGTCCGATTACGATGGTTGATACCTCTATCAATAGGTTTCGGGACCTGTAATTGCTGTGACAATTTTCATTTTGATTGCTCGATTATTTCTAAACATTTCTTAGAAAATTCAATTTTATTGAAAATTAACTGTGCTATAGCCCACAAGTTTTTGGGCGGCAAAAATCTAAAATGGTCCGATTACGATGGTTGATACCTCTATCAATAGGTTTCGGGACCTGTAATTGCTGTGACAATTTTCATTTTGATTGTCCGATTATTTCTAAACATTTCTTAGGAAATTCAATTTTATTGAAAATTAACTGTGCTATAGCCCACAAGTTTTAGGGCGGCAAAAATCTAAAATGGTCTGATTACGATGGTTGATACCTCTATCAATAGGTTTCGGGACCTGTAATTGCTGTGACAATTTTCATTTTGATTGCTCGATTATTTCTAAACATTTCTTAGAAAATTCAATTTTATTGAAAATTAACTGTGCTATAGCCCACAAGTTTTGGGCGGCAAAAATCTAAAATGGTCCGATTACGATGGTTGATACCTCTATCAATAGGTTTCGGGACCTGTAATTGCTGTGACAATTTTCATTTTGATTGCTCGATTATTTCTAAACATTTCTTAGAAAATTCAATTTTATTGAAAATTAACTGTGCTATAGCCCACAAGTTTTAGGGCGGCAAAAATCTAAAATGGTCTGATTACGATGGTTGATACCTCTATCAATAGGTTTCGGGACCTGTAATTGCTGTGACAATTTTCATTTTGATTGCTCGATTATTTCTAAACATTTCTTAGAAAATTCAATTTTATTGAAAATTGTAGTGATTCACTCATTCAATAAATTTATTACAATTCGTTTATCCCTACAATTATTCGAAATGCAACTCATTTCGACTATAAAATATAATTGTATTTGAACAGCCTCACTCAGCTTAGTAGTGACAGCTATAGAGTAGATTTGGACCCAAATCTGTTACTCTTTGGTGGAAATCCATACTTAAATACATTCCACATATCACTACTTTGTACTGAATATCTTGGACACTTCAGTACAACAATCAAACAACTTCACCACCATCTTTTGTGGTTATTCCAAACTAATCACAAATTATTTCTTTTAGCTGAATTTTACTTTTATTTCAGTGCGTTGTTTTTACGTCCAAATTCATCTTATATTTTTTGGTTCATCGTCTCGAACAACTTTACACACAGATACTCTCGTTACAACTTCTGACGCGACATACTCGCCCTTTTCAAGGAATATTTTTCTTAAAAAATAATTATAAATATATTTATAAACTAATTATAAAGTAAATATAAATTAAATTGAATTAATAATTAAAAAGTAATATCGCGCTTAGTGGTGGTGGACTTTATCCACATTTTGTGATTATTATTAAATAAATGTGTGGCCGCATACTAGAAATTGTGCATTGTGTGGCCATAAACTAAATTTATTTTGTTCGTTATTTTGTGCCCCCGTCGCTCTATATACAAACCCAACAAAATTAACTGTGCTATAGCCCACAAGTTTTTGGGCGGCAAAAATCTAAAATGGTCCGATTACGATGGTTGATACCTCTATAAATAGGTTTCGGGACCTGTAATTGCTGTGAGAATTTTCATTTTGATTGCTCGATTATTTCTTAACATTTCTTAAAAAATTCAATTTTATTGAAAATTAACTGTGCTATAGCCCACAAGTTTTAGGGCGGCAAAAATCTAAAATGGTCCGATTACGATGGTTGATACCTCTATCAATAGGTCTCGGGACCTGTAATTGCTGTGACAATTTTCATTTTGATTGCTCGATTATTTCTAATCATTTCTTAGAAAATTCAATTTTATTGAAAATTAACTGTGCTATAGCCCACAAGTTTTTGGGCGGCAAAAATCTAAAATGGTCCGATTACGATGGTTGATACCTCTATCAATAGGTTTCGGGACCTGTAATTGCTGTGACAATTTTCATTTTGATTGCTCGATTATTTCTAAACATTTCTTAGAAAATTCAATTTTATTGAAAATTAACTGTGCTATAGCCCACAAGTTTTTGGGCGGCAAAAATCTAAAATGGTCCGATTACGATGGTTGAAACCTCTATCAATAGGTTTCGGGATCTGTAATTGCTGTGACAATTTTCATGTTGATTGCTCGATTATTTCTTAACATTTCTTAAAAAATTCAATTTTATTGAAAATTAACTGTGCTATAGCCCACAAGTTTTAGGGCGGCAAAAATCTAAAATGGTCCGATTACGATGGTTGATACCTCTATCAATAGGTCTCGGGACCTGTAATTGCTGTGACAATTTTCATTTTGATTGCTCGATTATTTCTAATCATTTCTTAGAAAATTCAATTTTATTGAAAATTAACTGTGCTATAGCCCACAAGTTTTTGGGCGGCAAAAATCTAAAATGGTCCGATTACGATGGTTGATACCTCTATCAATAGGTTTCGGGACCTGTAATTGCTGTGACAATTTTCATTTTGATTGCTCGATTATTTCTAAACATTTCTTAGAAAATTCAATTTTATTGAAAATTAACTGTGCTATAGCCCACAAGTTTTTGGGCGGCAAAAATCTAAAATGGTCCGATTACGATGGTTGACACCTCTATCAATAGGTTTCGGACCTGTAATTGCTGTGACAATTTTCATTTTGATTGCTCGATTATTTCTAAACATTTCTTAGAAAATTCAATTTTATTGAAAATTAACTGTGCTATAGCCCACAAGTTTTTGGGCGGCAAAAATCTAAAATGGTCCGATTACGATGGTTGATACCTCTATCAATAGGTTTCGGGACCTGTAATTGCTGTGACAGTTTTCATTTTGATTGCTCGATTATTTCTATACATTTCTTAGGAAATTCAATTTTATTGAAAATTAACTGTGTTATAGCCCACAAGTTTTTGGGCGGCAAAAATCTAAAATGGTCCGATTACGATGGTTGATACCTCTATCAATAGGTTTCGGGACCTGTAATTGCTGTGACAATTTTCATTTTGATTGCTCGATTATTTCTAAACATTTCTTAGAAAATTCAATTTAATTGAAAATTAACTGTGCTATAGCCCACAAGTTTTTGGGCGGCAAAAATCTAAAATGGTCCGATTACGATGGTTGATACCTCTATCAATAGGTTTCGGGACCTGTAATTGCTGTGACAATTTTCATGTTGATTGCTCGATTCTTTCTAAACATTTCTTAGAAAATTCAATTTTATTGAAAATTATCTGTGCTATAGCCCACAAGTTTTTGGGCGGCAAAAATCTAAAATGGTCCGATTACGATGGTTGATACCTCTATCAATAGGTTTCGGGACCTGTAATTGCTGTGACAATTTTCATTTTGATTGCTCGATTATTTCTAAACATTTCTTAGAAAATTCAATTTAATTGAAAATTAACTGTGCTATAGCCCACAAGTTTTTGGGCGGCAAAAATCTAAAATGGTCCGATTACGATGGTTGATACCTCTATCAATAGGTTTCGGGACCTGTAATTGCTGTGACAATTTTCATTTTGATTGCTCGATTATTTCTTAACATTTCTTAGAAAATTCAATGTTATTGAAAATTAACTGTGCTATAGCCCACAAGTTTTAGGGCGGCAAAAATCTAAAATGGTCTGATGACGATGGTTGATACCTCTATCAATAGGTTTCGGGACCTGTAATTGCTGTGACAATTTTCATTTTGATTGCTCGATTATTTCTAAACATTTCTTAGAAAATTAAATTTTATTGAAAATTAACTGTGCTATAGCCCACCAAGTTTTTGGGCGGCAAAAATCTAAAATGGTCCGATTACGATGGTTGATACCTCTATCAATAGGTTTCGGAACCAGTAATTGCTGTGACAATTTTCATGTTGATTGCTCGATTATTTCTAAACATTTCTTAGAAAACTCAATTTTATTGAAAATTAACTGTGCTATAGCCCACAAGTTTTAGGGCGGCAAAAATCTAAAATGGTCTGATTACGATGGTTGATACCTCTACCAATAGGTTTCGGGACCTGTAACTGCTGTGACAATTTTCATTTTGATTGCTCGATTATTTCTAAATATTTCTTAGGAAATTTAATTTTATTGAAAATTAACTGTGCTATAGCCCACAAGTTTTAGGGCGGCAAAAATCTAAAATGGTCTGATTACGATGGTTGATACCTCTATCAATAGGTTTCGGGACCTGTAATTGCTGTGACAATTTTCATTTTGATTGCTCGATTATTTCTAAACATTTCTTAGAAAATTCAATTTTATTGAAAATTAACTGTGCTATAGCCCACAAGTTTTTGGGCGGCAAAAATCTAAAATGGTCCGATTACGATGGTTGATACCTCTATCAATAGGTTTCGGGACCTGTAATTGCTGTGACAATTTTCATTTTGATTGCTCGATTATTTCTAAACATTTCTTAGAAAATTCAATTTTATTGAAAATTAACTGTGCTATAGCCCACAAGTTTTTGGGCGGCAAAAATCTAAAATGGTCCGATTCCGATGGTTGATACCTCTATCAATAGGTTTCGGGACCTGTAATTGCTGTGACAATTTTCATGTTGATTGCTCGATTATTTCTAAACATTTCTTAGAAAATTCAATTTTATTGAAAATTATCTGTGCTATAGCCCACAAGTTTTTGGGCGGCAAAAATCTAAAATGGTCCGATTACGATGGTTGATACCTCTATCAATAGGTTTCGGGACCTGTAATTGCTGTGACATTTTTCATTTTGATTGCTCGATTATTTCTAAACATTTCTTAGAAAATTCAATTTTATTGAAAATTAACTGTGCTATAGCCCACAAGTTTTTGGGCGGCAAAAATCTAAAATGGTCCGATTACGATGGTTGATACCTCTATCAATAGGTTTCGGGACCTGTAATTGCTGTGACAATTTTCATTTTGATTGCTCGATTATTTCTAAACATTTCTTAGAAAATTCAATTTAATTGAAAATTAACTGTGCTATAGCCCACAAGTTTTTGGGCGGCAAAAATCTAAAATGGTCCGATTACGATAGTTGATACCTCTATCAATAGGTTTCGGGACCTGTAATTGCTGTGACAGTTTTCATTTTGATTGCTCGATTATTTCTATACATTTCTTAGAAAATTCAATGTTATTGAAAATTAACTGTGCTATAGCCCACAAGTTTTAGGGCGGCAAAAATCTAAAATGGTCTGATGACGATGGTTGATACCTCTATCAATAGGTTTCGGGACCTGTAATTGCTGTGACAATTTTTATTTTGATTGCTCGATTATTTCTAAACATTTCTTAGAAAATTCAATTTTATTGAAAATTAACTGTGCTTATAGCCCACAAGTTTTTGGGCGGCAAAAATCTAAAATGGTCCGATTACGATTGTTGATACCTCTATCAATAGGTTTCGGGACCTGTAATTGCTGTGACAATTTTCATGTTGATTGCTCGATTATTTCTAAACATTTCTTAGAAAACTCAATTTTATTGAAAATTAACTGTGCTATAGCCCACAAGTTTTAGGGCGGCAAAAATCTAAAATGGTCTGATTACGATGGTTGATACCTCTATCAATAGGTTTCGGGACCTGTAATTGCTGTGACAATTTTCATTTTGATTGCTCGATTATTTCTAAACATTTCTTAGAAAATTCAATTTTATTGAAAATTAACTGTGCTATAGTCCACAAGTTTTAGGGCGGCAAAAATCTAAAATGGTCCGATTATGATGGTTGATACTTCTATCAATAGGTTTCGGGACCTGTAATTGCTGTGACAATTTTCATTTTGATTGCTCGATTATTTCTAAACTTTTCTTAGAAAATTCAATTTTATTGAAAATTAACTGTGCTATAGCCCACAAGTTTTAGGGCGGCAAAAATCTAAAATGGTCTGATTACGATGGTTGATACCTCTATCAATAGGTTTCGGGACCTGTAATTGCTGTGACAATTTTCATTTTGATTGCTCGATTATTTCTAAACATTTCTTAGAAAATTCAATTTTATTGAAAATTAACTGTGCTATAGTCCACAAGTTTTAGGGCGGCAAAAATCTAAAATGGTCCGATTATGATGGTTGATACTTCTATCAATAGATTTCGGGACCTGTAATTGCTGTGACAATTTTCATTTTGATTGCTCGATTATTTCTAAACTTTTCTTAGAAAATTCAACTTTATTGAAAATTAACTGTGCTATAGCCCACAAGTTTTTGGGCGGCAAAAATCTAAAATGGTCCGATTACGATGGTTAATAACTCCATCAATAAGTTTCGGGACATGTAATTGCTATGACAATTTTCATTTTGATTGCTCGATTATTTCTAAACATTTCTTAGAAAATTCAATTTTATTGAAAATTAACTGTGCTATAGCCCACAAGTTTTTGGGCGGCACAAATCAAAAATGGTCCGATTACGATGGTTGATACCTCTATCAATAGGTTTCGGGCCCTGTAATTGCTGTGACAATTTTCATTTTGATTGCTCGATTATTTCTAAACATTTCTTAGACAATTCAATTTTATTGAAAATTAACTGTGCTATAGCCCACAAGTTTTTGGGCGGCAAAAATCTAAAATGGTCCGATTACGATTGTTGATACCTCTATCAATAGGTTTCGGGACCTGTAATTGCTGTGACAATTTTCATGTTGATTGCTCGATTATTTCTAAACATTTCTTAGAAAACTCAATTTTATTGAAAATTAACTGTGCTATAGCCCACAAGTTTTAGGGCGGCAAAAATCTAAAATGGTCTGATTACGATGGTTGATACCTCTATCAATAGGTTTCGGGACCTGTAATTGCTGTGACAATTTTCATTTTGATTGCTCGATGATTTCTAAACATTTCTTAGAAAATTCAATTTTATTGAAAATTAACTGTGCTATAGCCCACAAGTTTTTGGGCGGCAAAAATCTAAAATGGTCCGATTACGATGGTTAATAACTCCATCAATAAGTTTCGGGACCTGTAATTGCCGTGACAATTTTCATTTTGATTGCTCGATTATTTCTAAACATTTCTTAGAAAATTCAATTTTATTGAAAATTAACTGTGCTATACCCCACAAGTTTTTGGGCGGCAAAAATCTAAAATGGTCCGATTACGATGGTTGATACCTCTATCAATAGGTTTCGGGACCTGTAATTGCTGTGACAATTTTCATTTTGATTGCTCGATTATTTCTAAACATTTCTTAGAAAATTCAATTTTATTGAAAATTAACTGTGCTATAGCCCACAAGTTTTTGGGCGGCAAAAATCTAAAATAGTCCGATTACGATGGTTGATACCTCTATCAATAGGTTTCGGGACCTGTAATTGCTGTGACAATTTTCATTTTGATTGCTCGATGATTTCTAAACATTTCTTATAAAATTCAATTTTATTGAAAATTAACTGTGCTATAGCCCATAAGTTTTTGGGCGGCAAAAATCTAAAATGGTCCGATTACGATGGTTGATACCTCTATCAATAGGTTTCGGGACCTGTAATTGCTGTGACAATTTTCATTTTGATTGCTCGATTATTTCTAAACATTTCTTAGAAAATTCAATTTTATTGAAAATTAACTGTGCTATAGCCCACAAGTTTTTGGGCGGCAAAAATCTAAAATGGTCCGATTACGATGGTTGATACCTCTATCAATAGGTTTCGGGACCTGTAATTGCTGTGACAATTTTCATTTTGATTGCTCGATTATTTCTAAACATTTCTTAGAAAATTCAATTTTATTGAAAATTAACTGTGCTATAGCCCACAAGTTTTTGGGCGGCAAAAATCTAAAATGGTCCGATTCCGATGGTTGATACCTCTATCAATAGGTTTCGGGACCTGTAATTGCTGTGACAATTTTCATGTTGATTGCTCGATTATTTCTAAACATTTCTTAGAAAATTCAATTTTATTGAAAATTATCTGTGCTATAGCCCACAAGTTTTTGGGCGGCAAAAATCTAAAATGGTCCGATTACGATGGTTGATACCTCTATCAATAGGTTTCGGGACCTGTAATTGCTGTGACAATTTTCATTTTGATTGCTCGATTATTTCTAAACATTTCTTAGAAAATTCAATTTTATTGAAAATTAACTGTGCTATAGCCCACAAGTTTTTGGGCGGCAAAAATCTAAAATGGTCCGATTACGATGGTTGATACCTCTATCAATAGGTTTCGGGACCTGTAATTGCTGTGACAATTTTCATTTTGATTGCTCGATTATTTCTAAACATTTCTTAGAAAATTCAATTTTATTGAAAATTAACTGTGCTATAGCCCACAAGTTTTTGGGCGGCAAAAATCTAAAATGGTCCGATTCCGATGGTTGATACCTCTATCAATAGGTTTCGGGACCTGTAATTGCTGTGACAATTTTCATGTTGATTGCTCGATTATTTCTAAACATTTCTTAGAAAATTCAATTTTATTGAAAATTATCTGTGCTATAGCCCACAAGTTTTTGGGCGGCAAAAATCTAAAATGGTCCGATTACGATGGTTGATACCTCTATCAATAGGTTTCGGGACCTGTAATTGCTGTGACATTTTTCATTTTGATTGCTCGATTATTTCTAAACATTTCTTAGAAAATTCAATTTTATTGAAAATTAACTGTGCTATAGCCCACAAGTTTTTGGGCGGCAAAAATCTAAAATGGTCCGATTACGATGGTTGATACCTCTATCAATAGGTTTCGGGACCTGTAATTGCTGTGACAATTTTCATTTTGATTGCTCGATTATTTCTAAACATTTCTTAGAAAATTCAATTTAATTGAAAATTAACTGTGCTATAGCCCACAAGTTTTTGGGCGGCAAAAATCTAAAATGGTCCGATTACGATAGTTGATACCTCTATCAATAGGTTTCGGGACCTGTAATTGCTGTGACAATTTTCATTTTGATTGCTCGATTATTTCTAAACATTTCTTAGAAAATTCAATGTTATTGAAAATTAACTGTGCTATAGCCCACAAGTTTTAGGGCGGCAAAAATCTAAAATGGTCTGATGACGATGGTTGATACCTCTATCAATAGGTTTCGGGACCTGTAATTGCTGTGACAATTTTTATTTTGATTGCTCGATTATTTCTAAACATTTCTTAGAAAATTCAATTTTATTGAAAATTAACTGTGCTTATAGCCCACAAGTTTTTGGGCGGCAAAAATCTAAAATGGTCCGATTACGATTGTTGATACCTCTATCAATAGGTTTCGGGACCTGTAATTGCTGTGACAATTTTCATGTTGATTGCTCGATTATTTCTAAACATTTCTTAGAAAACTCAATTTTATTGAAAATTAACTGTGCTATAGCCCACAAGTTTTAGGGCGGCAAAAATCTAAAATGGTCTGATTACGATGGTTGATACCTCTATCAATAGGTTTCGGGACCTGTAATTGCTGTGACAATTTTCATTTTGATTGCTCGATTATTTCTAAACATTTCTTAGAAAATTCAATTTTATTGAAAATTAACTGTGCTATAGTCCACAAGTTTTAGGGCGGCAAAAATCTAAAATGGTCCGATTATGATGGTTGATACTTCTATCAATAGGTTTCGGGACCTGTAATTGCTGTGACAATTTTCATTTTGATTGCTCGATTATTTCTAAACTTTTCTTAGAAAATTCAACTTTATTGAAAATTAACTGTGCTATAGCCCACAAGTTTTAGGGTTTCAAAAATCTGAAATGGTCTGATTACGATGGTTGATACCTCTATCAATAGGTTTCGGGACCTGTAATTGCTGTGACAATTTTCATTTTGATTGCTCGATTATTTCTAAACATTTCTTAGAAAATTCAATTTTATTGAAAATTAACTGTGCTATAGCCCACAAGTTTTAGGGCGGCAAAAATCTAAAATGGTCTGATTACGATGGTTGATACCTCTATCAATAGGTTTCGGAACCTGTAATTGCTGTGACAATTTTCATTTTGATTGCTCGATTATTTCTAAACATTTCTTAGAAAATTCAATTTTATTGAAAATTAACTGTGCTATAGTCCACAAGTTTTAGGGCGGCAAAAATCTAAAATGGTCCGATTATGATGGTTGATACTTCTATCAATAGATTTCGGGACCTGTAATTGCTGTGACAATTTTCATTTTGATTGCTCGATTATTTCTAAACTTTTCTTAGAAAATTCAACTTTATTGAAAATTAACTGTGCTATAGCCCACAAGTTTTAGGGTTTCAAAAATCTGAAATGGTCTGATTACGATGGTTGATACCTCTATCAATAGGTTTCGGGACCTGTAATTGCTGTGACAATTTTCATTTTGATTGCTCGATTATTTCTAAACTTTTCTTAGAAAATTCAACTTTATTGAAAATTAACTGTGCTATAGCCCACAAGTTTTTGGGCGGCAAAAATCTAAAATGGTCCGATTACGATGGTTAATAACTCCATCAATAAGTTTCGGGACATGTAATTGCTGTGACAATTTTCATTTTGATTGCTCGATTATTTCTAAACATTTCTTAGAAAATTCAATTTTATTGAAAATTAACTGTGCTATAGCCCACAAGTTTTTGGGCGGCAAAAATCAAAAATGGTCCGATTACGATGGTTGATACCTCTATCAATAGGTTTCGGGCCCTGTAATTGCTGTGACAATTTTCATTTTGATTGCTCGATTATTTCTAAACATTTCTTTGACAATTCAATTTTATTGAAAATTAACTGTGCTATAGCCCACAAGTTTTTGGGCGGCAAAAATCTAAAATGGTCCGATTACGATTGTTGATACCTCTATCAATAGGTTTCGGGACCTGTAATTGCTGTGACAATTTTCATGTTGATTGCTCGATTATTTCTAAACATTTCTTAGAAAACTCAATTTTATTGAAAATTAACTGTGCTATAGCCCACAAGTTTTAGGGCGGCAAAAATCTAAAATGGTCTGATTACGATGGTTGATACCTCTATCAATAGGTTTCGGGACCTGTAATTGCTGTGACAATTTTCATTTTGATTGCTCGATGATTTCTAAACATTTCTTAGAAAATTCAATTTTATTGAAAATTAACTGTGCTATAGCCCACAAGTTTTTGGGCGGCAAAAATCTAAAATGGTCCGATTACGATGGTTAATAACTCCATCAATAAGTTTCGGGACCTGTAATTGCCGTGACAATTTTCATTTTGATTGCTCGATTATTTCTAAACATTTCTTAGAAAATTCAATTTTATTGAAAATTAACTGTGCTATACCCCACAAGTTTTTGGGCGGCAAAAATCTAAAATGGTCCGATTACGATGGTTGATACCTCTATCAATAGGTTTCGGGACCTGTAATTGCTGTGACAATTTTCATTTTGATTGCTCGATTATTTCTAAACATTTCTTAGAAAATTCAATTTTATTGAAAATTAACTGTGCTATAGCCCACAAGTTTTTGGGCGGCAAAAATCTAAAATAGTCCGATTACGATGGTTGATACCTCTATCAATAGGTTTCGGGACCTGTAATTGCTGTGACAATTTTCATTTTGATTGCTCGATGATTTCTAAACATTTCTTATAAAATTCAATTTTATTGAAAATTAACTGTGCTATAGCCCACAAGTTTTAGGGCGGCAAAAATCTAAAATGGTCCGATTACGATGGTTGATACCTCTATCAATAGGTTTCGGGACCTGTAATTGCTGTGACAATTTTCAGTTTGATTGCTCGATTATTTCTAAATATTTCTTAGGAAATTCAATTTTATTGAAAATTAACTGTGCTATAGCCCACAAGTTTTTGGGCGGCAAAAATCTAAAATGGTCCGATTACGATGGTTGATACCTCTATCAATAGGTTTCGGGACCTTTAATTTCTCTGACAATTATCATTTTGATTGCTCGATTATTTCTAAACATTTCTTAGAAAATTCAATTTTATTGAAAATTAACTGTGCTATAGCCCACAAGTTTTTGGGCGGCAAAAATCTAAAATGGTCCGATTACGATGGTTGATACCTCTATCAATAGGTTTCGGGACCTTTAATTGCTGTGACAATTATCATTTTGATTGCTCGATTATTTCTAAACATTTCTTAGAAAATTCAATTTTATTGAAAATTAACTGTGCTATAGCCCACAACTTTTAGGGCGGCAAAAATCTAAAATGGTCTGATTACGATGGTTGATACCTCTTTCAATAGGTTTCGGGACCTGTAATTGCTGTGACAATTTTCATTTTGATTGCTCGATTATTTCTAAACATTTCTTAGAAAATTCAATTTTATTGAAAATTAACTGTGCTATAGCCCATAAGTTTTTGGGCGGCAAAAATCTAAAATGGTCCGATTACGATGGTTGATACCTCTATCAATAGGTTTCGGGACCTGTAATTGCTGTGACAATTTTCATTTTGATTGCTCGATTATTTCTAAACATTTCTTAGAAAATTCAATTTTATTGAAAATTAACTGTGCTATAGCCCACAAGTTTTTGGGCGGCAAAAATCTAAAATGGTCCGATTACGATGGTTGATACCTCTATCAATAGGTTTCGGGACCTTTAATTGCTGTGACAATTATCATTTTGATTGCTCGATTATTTCTAAACATTTCTTAGAAAATTCAATTTTATTGAAAATTAACTGTGCTATAGCCCACAACTTTTAGGGCGGCAAAAATCTAAAATGGTCTGATTACGATGGTTGATACCTCTTTCAATAGGTTTCGGGACCTGTAATTGCTGTGACAATTTTCATTTTGATTGCTCGATTATTTCTAAACATTTCTTAGAAAATTCAATTTTATTGAAAATTAACTGTGCTATAGCCCATAAGTTTTTGGGCGGCAAAAATCTAAAATGGTCCGATTACGATGGTTGATACCTCTATCAATAGGTTTCGGGACCTGTAATTGCTGTGACAATTTTCATTTTGATTGCTCGATTATTTCTAAACATTTCTTAGAAAATTCAATTTTATTGAAAATTAACTGTGCTATAGCCCACAAGTTTTTGGGCGGCAAAAATCTAAAATGGTCCGATTACGATGGTTGATACCTCTATCAATAGGTTTCGGGACCTGTAATTGCTGTGACAATTTTGATTTTGATTGCTCGATTATTTATAAATATTTCTTAGAAAATTCAATTTTATTGAAAATTAACTGTGCTATAGCCCACAAGTTTTGAGCGGCAAAAATCTAAAATGGTCCGATTACGATGGTTGATACCTCTATCAATAGGTTTCGGGACCTGTAATTGCTGTGACAATTTTCATTTTGATTGCTCGATTATTTCTAAACATTTCTTAGAAAATTCAATTTTATTGAAAATTAACTGTGCTATAGCCCACAAGTTTTTGGGCGGCAAAAATCTAAAATGGTCCGATTACGATGGTTGATACCTCTATCAATAGGTTTCGGGACCTGTAATTGCTGTGACAATTTTCATTTTGATTGCTCGATTATTTCTAAACATTTCTTAGAAAATTCAATTTTATTGAAAATTAACTGTGCTATAGCCCACAAGTTCTGAGCGGCAAAAATCTAAAATGGTCCGATTACGATGGTTGATACCTCTATCAATAGGTTTCGGGACCTGTAATTGCTGTGACAATTTTCATTTTGATTGCTCGATTATTTCTAAACATTTCTTAGAAAATTCAATTTTATTGAAAATTAACTGTGCTATAGCCCACAAGTTTTTGGGCGGCAAAAATCTAAAATAGTCCGATTACGATGGTTGATACCTCTATCAATAGGTTTCGGGACCTGTAATTGCTGTGACAATTTTCATTTTGATTGCTCGATGATTTCTAAACATTTCTTAGAAAATTCAATTTTATTGAAAATTAACTGTGCTATAGCCCACAAGTTTTAGGGCGGCAAAAATCTAAAATGGTCCGATTACGATGGTTGATACCTCTATCAATAGGTTTCGGGACCTGTAATTGCTGTGACAATTTTCAGTTTGATTGCTCGATTATTTCTAAATATTTCTTAGGAAATTCAATTTTATTGAAAATTAACTGTGCTATAGCCCACAAGTTTTTGGGCGGCAAAAATCTAAAATGGTCCGATTACGATGGTTGATACCTCTATCAATAGGTTTCGGGACCTTTAATTGCTGTGACAATTATCATTTTGATTGCTCGATTATTTCTAAACATTTCTTAGAAAATTCAATTTTATTGAAAATTAACTGTGCTATAGCCCACAAGTTTTTGGGCGGCAAAAATCTAAAATGGTCCGATTACGATGGTTGATACCTCTATCAATAGGTTTCGGGACCTTTAATTGCTGTGACAATTATCATTTTGATTGCTCGATTATTTCTAAACATTTCTTAGAAAATTCAATTTTATTGAAAATTAACTGTGCTATAGCCCACAACTTTTAGGGCGGCAAAAATCTAAAATGGTCTGATTACGATGGTTGATACCTCTTTCAATAGGTTTCGGGACCTGTAATTGCTGTGACAATTTTCATTTTGATTGCTCGATTATTTCTAAACATTTCTTAGAAAATTCAATTTTATTGAAAATTAACTGTGCTATAGCCCATAAGTTTTTGGGCGGCAAAAATCTAAAATGGTCCGATTACGATGGTTGATACCTCTATCAATAGGTTTCGGGACCTGTAATTGCTGTGACAATTTTCATTTTGATTGCTCGATTATTTCTAAACATTTCCTAGAAAATTCAATTTTATTGAAAATTAACTGTGCTATAGCCCACAAGTTTTTGGGCGGCAAAAATCTAAAATGGTCCGATTACGATGGTTGATACCTCTATCAATAGGTTTCGGGACCTGTAATTGCTGTGACAATTTTCATTTTGATTGCTCGATTATTTCTAAACATTTCTTAGAAAATTCAATTTTATTGAAAATTAACTGTGCTATAGCCCACAAGTTTTTGGGCGGCAAAAATCTAAAATAGTCCGATTACGATGGTTGATACCTCTATCAATAGGTTTCGGGACCTGTAATTGCTGTGACAATTTTCATTTTGATTGCTCGATGATTTCTAAACATTTCTTAGAAAATTCAATTTTATTGAAAATTAACTGTGCTATAGCCCACAAGTTTTAGGGCGGCAAAAATCTAAAATGGTCCGATTACGATGGTTGATACCTCTATCAATAGGTTTCGGGACCTGTAATTGCTGTGACAATTTTCAGTTTGATTGCTCGATTATTTCTAAATATTTCTTAGGAAATTCAATTTTATTGAAAATTAACTGTGCTATAGCCCACAAGTTTTTGGGCGGCAAAAATCTAAAATGGTCCGATTACGATGGTTGATACCTCTATCAATAGGTTTCGGGACCTTTAATTGCTGTGACAATTATCATTTTGATTGCTCGATTATTTCTAAACATTTCTTAGAAAATTCAATTTTATTGAAAATTAACTGTGCTATAGCCCACAAGTTTTTGGGCGGCAAAAATCTAAAATGGTCCGATTACGATGGTTGATACCTCTATCAATAGGTTTCGGGACCTTTAGTTGCTGTGACAATTATCATTTTGATTGCTCGATTATTTCTAAACATTTCTTAGAAAATTCAATTTTATTGAAAATTAACTGTGCTATAGCCCACAACTTTTAGGGCGGCAAAAATCTAAAATGGTCTGATTACGATGGTTGATACCTCTTTCAATAGGTTTCGGGACCTGTAATTGCTGTGACAATTTTCATTTTGATTGCTCGATTATTTCTAAACATTTCTTAGAAAATTCAATTTTATTGAAAATTAACTGTGCTATAGCCCATAAGTTTTTGGGCGGCAAAAATCTAAAATGGTCCGATTACGATGGTTGATACCTCTATCAATAGGTTTCGGGACCTGTAATTGCTGTGACAATTTTCATTTTGATTGCTCGATTATTTCTAAACATTTCTTAGAAAATTCAATTTTATTGAAAATTAACTGTGCTATAGCCCACAAGTTTTTGGGCGGCAAAAATCTAAAATGGTCCGATTACGATGGTTGATACCTCTATCAATAGGTTTCGGGACCTGTAATTGCTGTGACAATTTTCATTTTGATTGCTCGATTATTTCTAAATATTTCTTAGAAAATTCAATTTTATTGAAAATTAACTGTGCTATAGCCCACAAGTTTTGAGCGGCAAAAATCTAAAATGGTCCGATTACGATGGTTGATACCTCTATCAATAGGTTTCGGGACCTGTAATTGCTGTGACAATTTTCATTTTGATTGCTCGATTATTTCTAAACATTTCTTAGAAAATTCAATTTTATTGAAAATTAACTGTGCTATAGCCCACAAGTTTTTGGGCGGCAAAAATCTAAAATGGTCCGATTACGATGGTTGATACCTCTATCAATAGGTTTCGGGACCTGTAATTGCTGTGACAATTTTCATTTTGATTGCTCGATTATTTCTAAATATTTCTTAGAAAATTCAATTTTATTGAAAATTAACTGTGCTATAGCCCACAAGTTTTTGGGCGGCAAAAATCTAAAATGGTCTGATTACGATGGTTGATACCTCTATCAATAGGTTTCGGGACCTGTAATTGCTGTGACAATTTTCATGTTGATTGCTCGATTATTTCTAAACATTTCTTAGAAAATTCAATTTTATTGAAAATTAACTGTGCTATAGCCCACAAGTTTTTGGGCGGCAAAAATCTAAAATGGTCCGATTACGATGGTTGATACCTCTATCAATAGGTTTCGGGACCTGTAATTGCTGTGACAATTTTCATTTTGATTGCTCGATTATTTCTAAACATTTCTTAGAAAATTCAATTTTATTGAAAATTAACTGTGCTATAGCCCACAAGTTTTTGGGCGGCAAAAATCAAAAATGGTCCGATTATGATGGTTGATACCTCTATCAATAGGTTTCGGGACCTGTAATTGCTGTGACAATTTTCATTTTGATTGCTCGATTATTTCTAAACATTTCTTAGAAAATTCAATTGTATTGCAAATTAACTGTGCTATAGCCAACAAGTTTTTGGGCGGCAAAAATCTAAAATGGTCCGATTACGATGGTTGATACCTCTATCAATAGGTTTCGGGACCTGTAATTGCTGTGACAATTTTCATTTTGATTGCTCGATTATTTCTAAACATTTCTTAGAAAATTCAATTTTATTGAAAATTAACTGTGCTATAGCCCACAAGTCTTTGGGCGGCAAAAATCTAAAATGGTCCGATTACGATGGTTTATACTTCTATCAATAGGTTTCGGGACCTGTAATTGCTGTGACAATTTTCATTTTGATTGCTCGATTATTTCTAAACATTTCTTAGAAAATTCAATTTTATTGAAAATTAACTGTGCTATAGCCCACAAGTTTTGGGCGGCAAAAATCTAAAATGGTCCGATTACGATGGTTGATACCTCTATCAATAGGTTTCGGGACCTGTAATTGCTGTGACAATTTTATTTTGATTGCTCGATTATTTCTAAACATTTCTTAGAAAATTCAATTTTATTGAAAATTAACTGTGCTATAGCCAACAAGTTTTAGGGCGGCAGAAATCTAAAATTGTCCGATTACGATGGTTGATACCTCTATCAATAGGTTTCGGGACCTGTAATTGCTGTGACAATTTTCATGTTGATTGCTCGATTATTTCTAAACATTTCTTAGAAAATTCAATTGTATTGAAAATTAACTGTGCTATAGCCAACAAGTTTTTGGGCGGCAAAAATCTAAAATGGTCCGATTACGATGGTTGATACCTCGATCAATAGGTTTCGGGACCTGTAATTGCTGTGACAATTTTCATTTTGATTGCTCGATTATTTCTAAACATTTCTTAGAAAATTCAATTTTATTGAAAATTAACTGTGCTATAGCCCACAAGTTTTGGGCGGCAAAAATCTAAAATGGTCCGATTACGATGGTTGATACCTCTATCAATAGGTTTCGGGACCTGTAATTGCTGTGACAATTTTATTTTGATTGCTCGATTATTTCTAAACATTTCTTAGAAAATTCAATTTTATTGAAAATTAACTGTGCTATAGCCCACAAGTTTTTGGGCGGCAAAAATCTAAAATGGTCCGATTATGATGGTTGATACCTCTATCAATAGGTTTCGGGACCTGTAATTGCTGTGACAATTTTCGTTTTGATTGCTCGATTATTTCTAAACATTTCTTAGAAAATTCAATTGTATTGCAAATTAACTGTGCTATAGCCAACAAGTTTTTGGGCGGCAAAAATCTAAAATGGTCCGATTACGATGGTTGATACCTCTATCAATAGGTTTCGGGACCTGTAATTGCTGTGACAATTTTCATTTTGATTGCTCGATTATTTCTAAACATTTCTTAGAAAATTCAATTTTATTGAAAATTAACTGTGCTATAGCCCACAAGTCTTTGGGCGGCAAAAATCTAAAATGGTCCGATTACGATGGTTTATACTTCTATCAATAGGTTTCGGGACCTGTAATTGCTGTGACAATTTTCATTTTGATTGCTCGATTATTTCTAAACATTTCTTAGAAAATTCAATTTTATTGAAAATTAACTGTGCTATAGCCCACAAGTTTTGGGCGGCAAAAATCTAAAATGGTCCGATTACGATGGTTGATACCTCTATCAATAGGTTTCGGGACCTGTAATTGCTGTGACAATTTTATTTTGATTGCTCGATTATTTCTAAACATTTCTTAGAAAATTCAATTTTATTGAAAATTAACTGTGCTATAGCCAACAAGTTTTAGGGCGGCAGAAATCTAAAATTGTCCGATTACGATGGTTGATACCTCTATCAATAGGTTTCGGGACCTGTAATTGCTGTGACAATTTTCATGTTGATTGCTCGATTATTTCTAAACATTTCTTAGAAAATTCAATTGTATTGAAAATTAACTGTGCTATAGCCAACAAGTTTTTGGGCGGCAAAAATCTAAAATGGTCCGATTACGATGGTTGATACCTCTATCAATAGGTTTCGGGACCTGTAATTGCTGTGACAATTTTCATTTTGATTGCTCGAATATTTCTAAACATTTCTTAGAAAATGCAATTTTATTGAAAATTAACTGTGCTATAGCCCACAAGTTTTAGGGCGGCAAAAATCTAAAATGGTCCGATTACGATGGTTGATACCTCTATCAATAGGTTTCGGGACCTGTAATTGCTGTAACAATTTGAATTTTGATTGCTCGATGATTTCTAATCATTTCTTAGCAAATTCAATTTTATTGAAAATTAACTGTGCTATAGCCCACAAGTTTTAGGGCGGCAAAAATCTAAAATGGTCTGATTACGATGGTTTATACCTCTATCAATAGGTTTCGGGACCTGTAATTGCTGTGACAATTTTCATTTTGATTGCTCGATTATTTCTAAACATTTCTTAGAAAATTCAATTTTATTGAAAATTAACTGTGCTATAGCCCACAAGTTTTAGGGCGGCAAAAATCTAAAATGGTCCGATTACGATGGTTTATACCTCTATCAATAGGTTTCGGGACCTGTAATTGATGTGACAATTTTCATTTTGATTGCTCGATTATTTCTAAACATTTCTTAGAAAATTCAATTTTATTAAAAATTAACTGTGCTATAGCCCACAAGTTTTAGGGTGGCAAAAATCTAAAATGGTCCGACTACGATGGTTGATACCTCTATCAATAGGTTTCGGGACCTGTAATTGCTGTGACAATTTTCATTTTGATTGCTCGATTATTTCTAAACATTTCTTAGAAAATTCAATTTTATTGAAAATTAAATGTGCTATAGCCCACAAGTTTTTGGGCGGCAAAAATCTAAAATGGTCCGATTACGATGGTTGATACCTCTATCAATAGGTTTCGGGACCTGTAATTGCTGTGACAATTTTCATTTTGATTGCTCGATTATTTCTAAACATTTCTTAGAAAATTCAATTTTATTGAAAATTAACTGTGCTATAGCCCACAAGTTTTAGGGCGGCAAAAATCTAAAATGGTCCGATTACGATGATTGATACCTCTATCAATAGGTTTCGGGACCTGTAATTGCTGTGACAATTTTCATTTTGATTGCTCGATTATTTCTAAACATTTCTTAGAAAATTCAATTTTATTGAAAATTAACTGTGCTATAGCCCATAAGTTTTTGGGCGGCAAAAATCTAAAATGGTCGGATTACGATGGTTGATACCTCTATCAATAGGCTTCGGGACCTGTAATTGCTGTGACAATTTTCATTTTGATTGCTCGATTATTTCTAAACATTTCTTAGAAAATTCAATTTTATTGAAAATTAACTGTGCTATAGCCCACAAGTTTTGGGCGGCAAAAACCTAAAATGGTCCGATTACGATGGTTGATACCTCTATCAATAGGTTTCGGGACCTGTAATTGCTCTGACAATTTTCATTTTGATTGCTCGATTATTTCTAAACATTTCTCAGAATATTCAATTTTATTGAAAATTAACTGTGCTATAGCCCACAAGTTTTTGGGCGGCAAAAATCTAAAATGGTCTGATTACGATGGTTGATACCTCTATAAATAGGTTTCAGGACCTGTAATTGCTGTGACAATTTTTATTTTGATTGCTCGATTATTTCTAAACATTTCTTAGAAAATTCAATTTTATTGAAAATTAACTGTGCTATAGCCCACAAGTTTTTGAGCGGCAAAAATCTAAAATGGTCCGATTATGATGGTTGATACCTCTATCAATAGGTTTCGGGACCTGTAATTGCTGTGACAATTTTCATTTTGATTGCTTGATTATTTCTAAACATTTCTTAGAAAATTCAATTTTATTGAAAATTAACTGTGCTATAGCCCACAAGTTTTAGGGCGGCAAAAATCTAAAATGATCTGATTACGATGGTTGATACCTCTATCAATAGGTTTCGGGACCTGTAATTGCTGTGACAATTTTCATTTTGATTGCTCGATTATTTCTAAACATTTCTTAGAAAATTCAATTTTATTGAAAATTATCTGTGCTATAGCCCACAAGTTTTTGGGCGGCAAAAATCTAAAATGGTCCGATTACGATGGTTGATACCTCTATCAATAGGTTTCGGGACCTGTAATTGCTGTGACAATTTTCATTTTGATTGCTCGATTATTTCTAAACATTACTTAGAAAATTCAATTTTATTGAAAATTAACTGTGCTATAGCCCACAAGTTTTTGGGCGGCAAAAATCTAAAATGGTCCGATTATGATGGTTGATACTTCTATCAATAGGTTTCGGGACCTGTAATTGCTGTGACAATTTTCATTTTGATTGCTCGATTATTTCTAAACATTTCTTAGAAAATTCAATTTTATTGAAAATTATCTGTGCTATAGCCCACAAGTTTTTGGGCGGCAAAAATCTAGAATGGTCCGATTACGATGGTTGATACCTCTATCAATAGGTTTCGGGACCTGTAATTGCTGTGACAATTTTCATGTTGATTGCTCGATTATTTCTAAACATTTCTAAGAAAACTCAATTTTATTGAAAATTAAATGTGCTATAGCCCACAAGTTTTTGGGCGGCAAAAATCTAAAATGGTCCGATTACGATGGTTGATACTTCTATCAATAGGTTTCGGGACCTGTAATTGCTGTGACAATTTTCATTTTGATTGCTCGATTATTTCTAAACATTTCTTAGAAAATTGAATTTTATTGAAAATTAACTGTGCTATAGCCCACAAGTTTTTGGGCGGCAAAAATCTAAAATGGTCCGATTACGATGGTTGATACCTCTATCAATAGGTTTCGGGACCTGTAATTGCTGTGACAATTTTCATGTTGATTGCTCGATTATTTCTAAACATTTCTAAGAAAACTCAATTTTATTGAAAATTAAATGTGCTATAGCCCACAAGTTTTTGGGCGGCAAAAATCTAAAATGGTCCGATTACGATGGTTGATACCTCTATCAATAGGTTTCGGGACCTGTAATTGCTGTGACAATTTTCATTTTGATTGCTCGATTATTTCTAAACATTTCTAAGAAAACTCAATTTTATTGAAAATTAAATGTGCTATAGCCCACAAGTTTTTGGGCGGCAAAAATCTAAAATGGTCCGATTACGATGGTTGATACCTCTATCAATAGGTTTCGGGACCTGTAATTGCTGTGACAATTTTTATTTTGATTGCTCGATTATTTCTAAACATTTCTTAGAAAATTCAATTTTATTGAAAATTAACTGTGCTATAGCCCACAAGTTTTTGAGCGGCAAAAATCTAAAATGGTCCGATTACGATGGTTGATACCTCTATCAATAGGTTTCGGGACCTGTAATTGCTGTGACAATTTTCATTTTGATTGCTCGATTATTTCTAAACATTACTTAGAAAATTCAATTTTATTGAAAATTAACTGTGCTATAGCCCACAAGTTTTTGGGCGGCAAAAATCTAAAATGGTCCGATTATGATGGTTGATACTTCTATCAATAGGTTTCGGGACCTGTAATTGCTGTGACAATTTTCATTTTGATTGCTCGATTATTTCTAAACATTTCTTAGAAAATTCAATTTTATTGAAAATTATCTGTGCTATAGCCCACAAGTTTTTGGGCGGCAAAAATCTAGAATGGTCCGATTACGATGGTTGATACCTCTATCAATAGGTTTCGGGACCTGTAATTGCTGTGACAATTTTCATGTTGATTGCTCGATTATTTCTAAACATTTCTAAGAAAACTCAATTTTATTGAAAATTAAATGTGCTATAGCCCACAAGTTTTTGGGCGGCAAAAATCTAAAATGGTCCGATTACGATGGTTGATACTTCTATCAATAGGTTTCGGGACCTGTAATTGCTGTGACAATTTTCATTTTGATTGCTCGATTATTTCTAAACATTTCTTAGAAAATTGAATTTTATTGAAAATTAACTGTGCTATAGCCCACAAGTTTTTGGGCGGCAAAAATCTAAAATGGTCCGATTACGATGGTTGATACCTCTATCAATAGGTTTCGGGACCTGTAATTGCTGTGACAATTTTCATTTTGATTGCTCGATTATTTCTAAACATTTCTTAGAAAATTCAATTTTATTGAAAATTAACTGTGCTATAGCCCACAAGTTTTAGGGCGGCAAAAATCTAAAATGGTCCGATTACGATGATTGATACCTCTATCAATAGGTTTCGGGACCTGTAATTGCTGTGACAATTTTCATTTTGATTGCTCGATTATTTCTAAACATTTCTTAGAAAATTCAATTTTATTGAAAATTAACTGTGCTATAGCCCATAAGTTTTTGGGCGGCAAAAATCTAAAATGGTCGGATTACGATGGTTGATACCTCTATCAATAGGCTTCGGGACCTGTAATTGCTGTGACAATTTTCATTTTGATTGCTCGATTATTTCTAAACATTTCTTAGAAAATTCAATTTTATTGAAAATTAACTGTGCTATAGCCCACAAGTTTTGGGCGGCAAAAACCTAAAATGGTCCGATTACGATGGTTGATACCTCTATCAATAGGTTTCGGGACCTGTAATTGCTCTGACAATTTTCATTTTGATTGCTCGATTATTTCTAAACATTTCTTAGAATATTCAATTTTATTGAAAATTAACTGTGCTATAGCCCACAAGTTTTTGGGCGGCAAAAATCTAAAATGGTCTGATTACGATGGTTGATACCTCTATAAATAGGTTCCAGGACCTGTAATTGCTGTGACAATTTTTATTTTGATTGCTCGATTATTTCTAAACATTTCTTAGAAAATTCAATTTTATTGAAAATTAACTGTGCTATAGCCCACAAGTTTTTGAGCGGCAAAAATCTAAAATGGTCCGATTATGATGGTTGATACCTCTATCAATAGGTTTCGGGACCTGTAATTGCTGTGACAATTTTCATTTTGATTGCTTGATTATTTCTAAACATTTCTTAGAAAATTCAATTTTATTGAAAATTAACTGTGCTATAGCCCACAAGTTTTAGGGCGGCAAAAATCTAAAATGATCTGATTACGATGGTTGATACCTCTATCAATAGGTTTCGGGACCTGTAATTGCTGTGACAATTTTCATTTTGATTGCTCGATTATTTCTAAACATTTCTTAGAAAATTCAATTTTATTGAAAATTATCTGTGCTATAGCCCACAAGTTTTTGGGCGGCAAAAATCTAAAATGGTCCGATTACGATGGGTGATACCTCTATCAATAGGTTTCGGGACCTGTAATTGCTGTGACAATTTTCATTTTGATTGCTCGATTATTTCTAAACATTACTTAGAAAATTCAATTTTATTGAAAATTAACTGTGCTATAGCCCACAAGTTTTTGGGCGGCAAAAATCTAAAATGGTCCGATTATGATGGTTGATACTTCTATCAATAGGTTTCGGGACCTGTAATTGCTGTGACAATTTTCATTTTGATTGCTCGATTATTTCTAAACATTTCTTAGAAAATTCAATTTTATTGAAAATTATCTGTGCTATAGCCCACAAGTTTTTGGGCGGCAAAAATCTAGAATGGTCCGATTACGATGGTTGATACCTCTATCAATAGGTTTCGGGACCTGTAATTGCTGTGACAATTTTCATGTTGATTGCTCGATTATTTCTAAACATTTCTAAGAAAACTCAATTTTATTGAAAATTAAATGTGCTATAGCCCACAAGTTTTTGGGCGGCAAAAATCTAAAATGGTCCGATTACGATGGTTGATACTTCTATCAATAGGTTTCGGGACCTGTAATTGCTGTGACAATTTTCATTTTGATTGCTCGATTATTTCTAAACATTTCTTAGAAAATTGAATTTTATTGAAAATTAACTGTGCTATAGCCCACAAGTTTTTGGGCGGCAAAAATCTAAAATGGTCCGATTACGATGGTTGATACCTCTATCAATAGGTTTCGGGACTTGTAATTGCTGTGACAATTTTCATGTTGATTGCTCGATTATTTCTAAACATTTCTAAGAAAACTCAATTTTATTGAAAATTAAATGTGCTATAGCCCACAAGTTTTTGGGCGGCAAAAATCTAAAATGGTCCGATTACGATGGTTGATACCTCTATCAATAGGTTTCGGGACCTGTAATTGCTGTGACAATTTTCATTTTGATTGCTCGATTATTTCTAAACATTTCTTAGAAAATTCAATTTTATTGAAAATTAACTGTGCTATAGCCCACAAGTTTTAGGGCGGCAAAAATCTAAAATGGTCCGATTACGATGGTTGATACCTCTATCAATAGGTTTCGGGACCTGTAATTGCTGTGACAATTTTCATTTTGATTGCTCGATTATTTCTAAACATTTCTTAGAAAATTCAATTTTATTGAAAATTAACTGTGCTATAGCCCACAAGTCTTTGGGCGGCAAAAATCTAAAATGGTCCGATTACGATGGTTTATACTTCTATCAATAGGTTTCGGGACCTGTAATTGCTGTGACAATTTTCATTTTGATTGCTCGATGATTTCTAAACATTTCTTAGAAAATTCAATTTTATTGAAAATTAACTGTGCTATAGCCCACAAGTTTTGAGCGGCAAAAATCTAAAATGGTCCGATTACGATGGTTGATACCTCTATCAATAGGTTTCGGGACCTGTAATTGCTGTGACAATTTTATTTTGATTGCTCGATTATTTCTAAACATTTCTTTGAAAATTCAATTTTATTGAAAATTAACTGTGCTATAGCCAACAAGTTTTAGGGCGGCAGAAATCTAAAATTGTCCGATTACGATGGTTGATACCTCTATCAATAGGTTTCGGGACCTGTAATTGCTGTGACAATTTTCATGTTGATTGCTCGATTATTTCTAAACATTTCTTAGAAAATTCAATTGTATTGAAAATTAACTGTGCTATAGCCAACAAGTTTTTGGGCGGCAAAAATCTAAAATGGTCCGATTACGATGGTTGATACCTCTATCAATAGGTTTCGGGACCTGTAATTGCTGTGACAATTTTCATTTTGATTGCTCGATTATTTCTAAACATTTCTTAGAAAATTCAATTTTATTGAAAATTAACTGTGCTATAGCCCACAAGTTTTGGGCGGCAAAAATCTAAAATGGTCCGATTACGATGGTTGATACCTCTATCAATAGGTTTCGGGACCTGTAATTGCTGTGACAATTTTATTTTGATTGCTCGATTATTTCTAAACATTTCTTAGAAAATTCAATTTTATTGAAAATTAACTGTGCTATAGCCCACAAGTTTTTGGGCGGCAAAAATCTAAAATGGTCCGATTACGATGGTTGATACTTCTATCAATAGGTTTCGGGACCTGTAATTGCTGTGACAATTTTCATTTTGATTGCTCGATTATTTCTAAACATTTCTTAGAAAATTCAATTGTATTGAAAATTAACTGTGCTATAGCCCACAAGTTTTAGGGCGGCAAAAATCTAAAATGGTCTGATTACGATGGTTGATACCTCTATCAATAGGTTTCGGGACCTGTAATTGCTGTGACAATTTCCATTTTGATTGCTCGAATATTTCTAAACATTTCTTAGAAAATTCAATTTTATTGAAAATTAACTGTGCTATAGCCCACAAGTTTTAGGGCGGCAAAAATCTAAAATGGTCCGATTACGATGGTTGATACCTCTATCAATAGGTTTCGGGACCTGTATGTGCTGTGACAATTTGAATTTTGATTGCTCGATGATTTCTAATCATTTCTTAGCAAATTCAATTTTATTGAAAATTAACTGTGCTATAGCCCACAAGTTTTAGGGCGGCAAAAATCTAAAATGGTCTGATTACGATGGTTTATACCTCTATCAATAGGTTTCGGGACCTGTAATTGCTGTGACAATTTTCATTTTGATTGCTCGATTATTTCTAAACATTTCTTAGAAAATTCAATTTTATTGAAAATTAAATGTGCTATAGCCCACAAGTTTTTGGGCGGCAAAAATCTAAAATGGTCCGATTACGATGGTTGATACCTCTATCAATAGGTTTCGGGACCTGTAATTGCTGTGACAATTTTCATTTTGATTGCTCGATTATTTCTAAACATTTCTTAGAAAATTCAATTTTATTGAAAATTAACTGTGCTATAGCCCACAAGTTTTTGGGCGGCAAAAATCTAAAATGGTCCGATTACGATGGTTGATACCTCTATTAATAGGTTTCGGGACCTGTAATTGCTGTGACAATTTTTATTTTGATTGCTCGATTATTTCTAAACATTTCTTAGAAAATTCAATTTTATTGAAAATTAACTGTGCTATAGCCCACAAGTTTTTGGGCGGCAAAAATCTAAAATGGTCCGATTACGATGGTTGATACCTCTATAAATAGGTTTCGGGACCTGTAATTGCTGTGACAATTTGCATTTTGATTGCTCGATTATTTCTAAACATTTCTTAGAAAATTCAATTTTATTGAAAATTAACTGTGCTATAGCCCACAAGTTTTAGGGCGGCAAAAATCTAAAATGGTCCGATTACGATGATTGATACCTCTATCAATAGGTTTCGGGACCTGTAATTGCTGTGACAATTTTCATTTTGATTGCTCGATTATTTCTAAACATTTCTTAGAAAATTCAATTTTATTGAAAATTAACTGTGCTATAGCCCATAAGTTTTTGGGCGGCAAAAATCTAAAATGGTCGGATTACGATGGTTGATACCTCTATCAATAGGCTTCGGGACCTGTAATTGCTGTGACAATTTTCATTTTGATTGCTCGATTATTTCTAAACATTTCTTAGAAAATTCAATTTTATTGAAAATTAACTGTGCTATAGCCCACAAGTTTTGGGCGGCAAAAATCTAAAATGGTCCGATTACGATGGTTGATACTTCTATCAATAGGTTTCGGGACCTGTAATTGCTGTGACAATTTTCATTTTGATTGCTCGATTATTTCTAAACATTTCTTAGAAAATTCAATTTTATTGAAAATTAACTGTGCTATAGCCCACAAGTTTTAGGGCGGCAAAAATCTAAAATGATCTGATTACGATGGTTGATACCTCTATCAATAGGTTTCGGGACCTTTAATTGCTGTGACAATTTTCATTTTGATTGCTCGATTATTTCTAAACATTTCTTAGAAAATTCAATTTTATTGAAAATTATCTGTGCTATAGCCCACAAGTTTTTGGGCGGCAAAAATCTAAAATGGTCCGATTACGATGGTTGATACCTCTATCAATAGGTTTCGGGACCTGTAATTGCTGTGACAATTTTCATTTTGATTGCTCGATTATTTCTAAACATTACTTAGAAAATTCAATTTTATTGAAAATTAACTGTGCTATAGCCCACAAGTTTTTGGGCGGCAAAAATCTAAAATGGTCCGATTATGATGGTTGATACTTCTATCAATAGGTTTCGGGACCTGTAATTGCTGTGACAATTTTCATTTTGATTGCTCGATTATTTCTAAACATTTCTTAGAAAATTCAATTTTATTGAAAATTATCTGTGCTATAGCCCACAAGTTTTTGGGCGGCAAAAATCTAGAATGGTCCGATTACGATGGTTGATACCTCTATCAATAGGTTTCGGGACCTGTAATTGCTGTGACAATTTTCATGTTGATTGCTCGATTATTTCTAAACATTTCTAAGAAAACTCAATTTTATTGAAAATTAAATGTGCTATAGCCCACAAGTTTTTGGGCGGCAAAAATCTAAAATGGTCCGATTACGATGGTTGATACTTCTATCAATAGGTTTCGGGACCTGTAATTGCTGTGACAATTTTCATTTTGATTGCTCGATTATTTCTAAACATTTCTTAGAAAATTCAATTTTATTGAAAATTAAATGTGCTATAGCCCACAAGTTTTTGGGCGGCAAAAATCTAAAATGGTCCGATTACGATGGTTGATACCTCTATCAATAGGTTTCGGGACCTGTAATTGCTGTGACAATTTTCATTTTGATTGCTCGATTATTTCTAAACATTTCTTAGAAAATTCAATTTTATTGAAAATTAACTGTGCTATAGCCCACAAGTTTTTGGGCGGCAAAAATCTAAAATGGTCCGATTACGATGGTTGATACCTCTATCAATAGGTTTCGGGACCTGTAATTGCTGTGACAATTTTCATTTTGATTGCTCGATTATTTCTAAACATTTCTTAGAAAATTCAATTTTATTGAAAATTAAATGTGCTATAGCCCACAAGTTTTTGGGCGGCAAAAATCTAAAATGGTCCGATTACGATGGTTGATACCTCTATCAATAGGTTTCGGGACCTGTAATTGCTGTGACAATTTTCATTTTGATTGCTCGATTATTTCTAAACATTTCTTAGAAAATTCAATTTTATTGAAAATTAACTGTGCTATAGCCCACAAGTTTTTGGGCGGCAAAAATCTAAAATGGTCCGATTACGATGGTTGATACCTCTATTAATAGGTTTCGGGACCTGTAATTGCTGTGACAATTTTTATTTTGATTGCTCGATTATTTCTAAACATTTCTTAGAAAATTCAATTTTATTGAAAATTAACTGTGCTATAGCCCACAAGTTTTTGGGCGGCAAAAATCTAAAATGGTCCGATTACGATGGTTGATACCTCTATCAATAGGTTTCGGGACCTGTAATTGCTGTGACAATTTGCATTTTGATTGCTCGATTATTTCTAAACATTTCTTAGAAAATTCAATTTTATTGAAAATTAACTGTGCTATAGCCCACAAGTTTTAGGGCGGCAAAAATCTAAAATGGTCCGATTACGATGATTGATACCTCTATCAATAGGTTTCGGGACCTGTAATTGCTGTGACAATTTTCATTTTGATTGCTCGATTATTTCTAAACATTTCTTAGAAAATTCAATTTTATTGAAAATTAACTGTGCTATAGCCCATAAGTTTTTGGGCGGCAAAAATCTAAAATGGTCGGATTACGATGGTTGATACCTCTATCAATAGGCTTCGGGACCTGTAATTGCTGTGACAATTTTCATTTTGATTGCTCGATTATTTCTAAACATTTCTTAGAAAATTCAATTTTATTGAAAATTAACTGTGCTATAGCCCACAAGTTTTGGGCGGCAAAAATCTAAAATGGTCCGATTACGATGGTTGATACTTCTATCAATAGGTTTCGGGACCTGTAATTGCTGTGACAATTTTCATTTTGATTGCTCGATTATTTCTAAACATTTCTTAGAAAATTCAATTTTATTGAAAATTAACTGTGCTATAGCCCACAAGTTTTAGGGCGGCAAAAATCTAAAATGATCTGATTACGATGGTTGATACCTCTATCAATAGGTTTCGGGACCTGTAATTGCTGTGACAATTTTCATTTTGATTGCTCGATTATTTCTAAACATTTCTTAGAAAATTCAATTTTATTGAAAATTATCTGTGCTATAGCCCACAAGTTTTTGGGCGGCAAAAATCTAAAATGGTCCGATTACGATGGTTGATACCTCTATCAATAGGTTTCGGGACCTGTAATTGCTGTGACAATTTTCATTTTGATTGCTCGATTATTTCTAAACATTACTTAGAAAATTCAATTTTATTGAAAATTAACTGTGCTATAGCCCACAAGTTTTTGGGCGGCAAAAATCTAAAATGGTCCGATTATGATGGTTGATACTTCTATCAATAGGTTTCGGGACCTGTAATTGCTGTGACAATTTTCATTTTGATTGCTCGATTATTTCTAAACATTTCTTAGAAAATTCAATTTTATTGAAAATTATCTGTGCTATAGCCCACAAGTTTTTGGGCGGCAAAAATCTAGAATGGTCCGATTACGATGGTTGATACCTCTATCAATAGGTTTCGGGACCTGTAATTGCTGTGACAATTTTCATGTTGATTGCTCGATTATTTCTAAACATTTCTAAGAAAACTCAATTTTATTGAAAATTAAATGTGCTATAGCCCACAAGTTTTTGGGCGGCAAAAATCTAAAATGGTCCGATTACGATGGTTGATACTTCTATCAATAGGTTTCGGGACCTGTAATTGCTGTGACAATTTTCATTTTGATTGCTCGATTATTTCTAAACATTTCTTAGAAAATTCAATTTTATTGAAAATTAACTGTGCTATAGCCCACAAGTTTTTGGGCGGCAAAAATCTAAAATGGTCCGATTACGATGGTTGATACCTCTATCAATAGGTTTCGGGACCTGTAATTGCTGTGACAATTTTCATGTTGATTGCTCGATTATTTCTAAACATTTCTAAGAAAACTCAATTTTATTGAAAATTAAATGTGCTATAGCCCACAAGTTTTTGGGCGGCAAAAATCTAAAATGGTCCGATTACGATGGTTGATTCCTCTATCAATAGGTTTCGGGACCTGTAATTGCTGTGACAATTTTTATTTTGATTGCTCGATTATTTCTAAACATTTCTTAGAAAATTAAATTTTATTGAAAATTATCTGTGCTATAGCCCACAAGTTTTTGGGCGGCAAAAATCTAAAATGGTCCGATTACAATGGTTGATACCTCTATAAATAGGTTTCAGGACCTGTAATTGCTGTGACAATTTTTATTTTGATTGCTCGATTATTTCTAAACATTTCTTAGAAAATTCAATTTTATTGAAAATTAACTGTGCTATAGCCCACAAGTTTTTGGGCGGCAAAAATCTAAAATGGTCCGATTACGATGGTTGATACCTCTATCAATAGGTTTCGGGACCTGTAATTGCTGTGACAATTTTCATTTTGATTGCTCGATTATTTCTAAACATTTCTTAGAAAATTCAATTTTATTGAAAATTATCTGTGCTATAGCCCACAAGTTTTTGGGCGGCAAAAATCTAAAATGGTCCGATTACGATTGTTGGTACCTCTATCAATAGGTTTCGGGACCTGTAATTGCTGTGACAATTTTCATGTTGATTGCTCGATTATTTCTAAACATTTCTAAGAAAACTCAATTTTATTGAAAATTAAATGTGCTATAGCCCACAAGTTTTTGGGCGGCAAAAATCTAAAATGGTCCGATTACGATGGTTGATACCTCTATCAATAGGTTTCGGGACCTGTAATTGCTGTGACAATTTTCATTTTGATTGCTCGATTATTTCTAAACATTTCTTAGAATATTCAATTTTATTGAAAATTAACTGTGCTATAGCCCACAAGTTTTTGGGCGGCAAAAATCTAAAATGGTCCGATTATGATGGTTGATACTTCTATCAATAGGTTTCGGGACCTGTAATTGCTGTGACAATTTTCATTTTGATTGCTCGATTATTTCTAAACATTTCTTAGAAAATTCAATTTTATTGAAAATTATCTGTGCTATAGCCCACAAGTTTTTGGGCGGCAAAAATCTAGAATGGTCCGATTACGATTGTTGATACCTCTATCAATAGGTTTCGGGACCTGTAATTGCTGTGACAATTTTCATGTTGATTGCTCGATTATTTCTAAACATTTCTAAGAAAACTCAATTTTATTGAAAATTAAATGTGCTATAGCCCACAAGTTTTTGGGCGGCAAAAATCTAAAATGGTCCGATTACGATGGTTGATACTTCTATCAATAGGTTTCGGGACCTGTAATTGCTGTGACAATTTTCATTTTGATTGCTCGATTATTTCTAAACATTTCTTAGAAAATTCAATTTTATTGAAAATTAACTGTGCTATAGCCCACAAGTTTTTGGGCGGCAAAAATCTAAAATGGTCCGATTACGATGGTTGATACCTCTATCAATAGGTTTCGGGACCTGTAATTGCTGTGACAATTTTCATGTTGATTGCTCGATTATTTCTAAACATTTCTAAGAAAACTCAATTTTATTGAAAATTAAATGTGCTATAGCCCACAAGTTTTTGGGCGGCAAAAATCTAAAATGGTCCGATTACGATGGTTGATACCTCTATCAATAGGTTTCGGGACCTGTAATTGCTGTGACAATTTTTATTTTGATTGCTCGATTATTTCTAAACATTTCTTAGAAAATTAAATTTTATTGAAAATTATCTGTGCTATAGCCCACAAGTTTTTGGGCGGCAAAAATCTAAAATGGTCCGATTACGATGGTTGATACCTCTATAAATAGGTTTCAGGACCTGTAATTGCTGTGACAATTTTTATTTTGATTGCTCGATTATTTCTAAACATTTCTTAGAAAATTCAATTTTATTGAAAATTAACTGTGCTATAGCCCACAAGTTTTAGGGCGGCAAAAATTTAAAATGGTCCGATTACGATGGTTGATACCTCTATCAATAGGTTTCGGGACCTGTAATTGCTGTGACAATTTTCATGTTGATTGCTCGATTATTTCTAAACATTTCTAAGAAAACTCAATTATATTGAAAATTAAATGTGCTATAGCCCACAAGTTTTTGGGCGGCAAAAATCTAAAATGGTCCGATTACGATGGTTGATACCTCTATCAATAGGTTTCGGGACCTGTAATTGCTGTGACAATTTTCATTTTGATTGCTCGATTATTTCTAAACATTTCTTAGAAAATTCAATTTTATTGAAAATTATCTGTGCTATAGCCCACAAGTTTTTGGGCGGCAAAAATCTAAAATGGTCCGATTACGATTGTTGGTACCTCTATCAATAGGTTTCGGGACCTGTAATTGCTGTGACAATTTTCATGTTGATTGCTCGATTATTTCTAAACATTTCTAAGAAAACTCAATTTTATTGAAAATTAAATGTGCTATAGCCCACAAGTTTTTGGGCGGCAAAAATCTAAAATGGTCCGATTACGATGGTTGATACCTCTATCAATAGGTTTCGGGACCTGTAATTGCTGTGACAATTTTCATTTTGATTGCTCGATTATTTCTAAACATTTCTTAGAATATTCAATTTTATTGAAAATTAACTGTGCTATAGCTCACAAGTTTTTGGGCGGCAAAAATCTAAAATGGTCCGATTATGATGGTTGATACTTCTATCAATAGGTTTCGGGACCTGTAATTGCTGTGACAATTTTCATTTTGATTGCTCGATTATTTCTAAACATTTCTTAGAAAATTCAATTTTATTGAAAATTATCTGTGCTATAGCCCACAAGTTTTTGGGCGGCAAAAATCTAGAATGGTCCGATTACGATTGTTGATACCTCTATCAATAGGTTTCGGGACCTGTAATTGCTGTGACAATTTTCATGTTGATTGCTCGATTATTTCTAAACATTTCTAAGAAAACTCAATTTTATTGAAAATTAAATGTGCTATAGCCCACAAGTTTTTGGGCGGCAAAAATCTAAAATGGTCCGATTACGATGGTTGATACTTCTATCAATAGGTTTCGGGACCTGTAATTGCTGTGACAATTTTCATTTTGATTGCTCGATTATTTCTAAACATTTCTTAGAAAATTCAATTTTATTGAAAATTAACTGTGCTATAGCCCACAAGTTTTTGGGCGGCAAAAATCTAAAATGGTCCGATTACGATGGTTGATACCTCTATCAATAGGTTTCGGGACCTGTAATTGCTGTGACAATTTTCATGTTGATTGCTCGATTATTTCTAAACATTTCTAAGAAAACTCAATTTTATTGAAAATTAAATGTGCTATAGCCCACAAGTTTTTGGGCGGCAAAAATCTAAAATGGTCCGATTACGATGGTTGATACCTCTATCAATAGGTTTCGGGACCTGTAATTGCTGTGACAATTTTTATTTTGATTGCTCGATTATTTCTAAACATTTCTTAGAAAATTAAATTTTATTGAAAATTATCTGTGCTATAGCCCACAAGTTTTTGGGCGGCAAAAATCTAAAATGGTCCGATTACGATGGTTGATACCTCTATAAATAGGTTTCAGGACCTGTAATTGCTGTGACAATTTTTATTTTGATTGCTCGATTATTTCTAAACATTTCTTAGAAAATTCAATTTTATTGAAAATTAGCTGTGCTATAGCCCACAAGTTCTTGGGCGGCAAAAATCTAAAATGGTCCGATTACGATGGTTGATACCTCTATCAATAGGTTTCGGGACCTGTAATTGCTGTGACAATTTTCATTTTGATTGCTCGATTATTTCTAAACATTTCTTAGAAAATTCAATTTTATTGAAAATTATCTGTGCTATAGCCCACAAGTTTTTGGGCGGCAAAAATCTAAAATGGTCCGATTACGATTGTTGGTACCTCTATCAATAGGTTTCGGGACCTGTAATTGCTGTGACAATTTTCATGTTGATTGCTCGATTATTTCTAAACATTTCTAAGAAAACTCAATTTTATTGAAAATTAAATGTGCTATAGCCCACAAGTTTTTGGGCGGCAAAAATCTAAAATGGTCCGATTACGATGGTTGATACCTCTATCAATAGGTTTCGGGACCTGTAATTGCTGTGACAATTTTCATTTTGATTGCTCGATTATTTCTAAACATTTCTTAGAATATTCAATTTTATTGAAAATTAACTGTGCTATAGCCCACAAGTTTTTGGGCGGCAAAAATCTAAAATGGTCCGATTATGATGGTTGATACTTCTATCAATAGGTTTCGGGACCTGTAATTGCTGTGACAATTTTCATTTTGATTGCTCGATTATTTCTAAACATTTCTTAGAAAATTCAATTTTATTGAAAATTATCTGTGCTATAGCCCACAAGTTTTTGGGCGGCAAAAATCTAGAATGGTCCGATTACGATTGTTGATACCTCTATCAATAGGTTTCGGGACCTGTAATTGCTGTGACAATTTTCATGTTGATTGCTCGATTATTTCTAAACATTTCTAAGAAAACTCAATTTTATTGAAAATTAAATGTGCTATAGCCCACAAGTTTTTGGGCGGCAAAAATCTAAAATGGTCCGATTACGATGGTTGATACTTCTATCAATAGGTTTCGGGACCTGTAATTGCTGTGACAATTTTCATTTTGATTGCTCGATTATTTCTAAACATTTCTTAGAAAATTCAATTTTATTGAAAATTAACTGTGCTATAGCCCACAAGTTTTTGGGCGGCAAAAATCTAAAATGGTCCGATTACGATGGTTGATACCTCTATCAATAGGTTTCGGGACCTGTAATTGCTGTGACAATTTTCATGTTGATTGCTCGATTATTTCTAAACATTTCTAAGAAAACTCAATTTTATTGAAAATTATCTGTGCTATAGCCCACAAGTTTTTGGGCGGCAAAAATCTAAAATGGTCCGATTACGATGGTTGATACCTCTATCAATAGGTTTCGGGACCTGTAATTGCTGTGACAATTTTTATTTTGATTGCTCGATTATTTCTAAACATTTCTTAGAAAATTAAATTTTATTGAAAATTATCTGTGCTATAGCCCACAAGTTTTTGGGCGGCAAAAATCTAAAATGGTCCGATTACGATGGTTGATACCTCTATAAATAGGTTTCAGGACCTGTAATTGCTGTGACAATTTTTATTTTGATTGCTCGATTATTTCTAAACATTTCTTAGAAAATTCAATTTTATTGAAAATTAACTGTGCTATAGCCCACAAGTTTTAGGGCGGCAAAAATTTAAAATGGTCCGATTACGATGGTTGATACCTCTATCAATAGGTTTCGGGACCTGTAATTGCTGTGACAATTTTCATGTTGATTGCTCGATTATTTCTAAACATTTCTAAGAAAACTCAATTTTATTGAAAATTAAATGTGCTATAGCCCACAAGTTTTTGGGCGGCAAAAATCTAAAATGGTCCGATTACGATGGTTGATACCTCTATCAATAGGTTTCGGGACCTGTAATTGCTGTGACAATTTTCATTTTGATTGCTCGATTATTTCTAAACATTTCTTAGAAAATTCAATTTTATTGAAAATTATCTGTGCTATAGCCCACAAGTTTTTGGGCGGCAAAAATCTAAAATGGTCCGATTACGATTGTTGGTACCTCTATCAATAGGTTTCGGGACCTGTAATTGCTGTGACAATTTTCATGTTGATTGCTCGATTATTTCTAAACATTTCTAAGAAAACTCAATTTTATTGAAAATTAAATGTGCTATAGCCCACAAGTTTTTGGGCGGCAAAAATCTAAAATGGTCCGATTACGATGGTTGATACCTCTATCAATAGGTTTCGGGACCTGTAATTGCTGTGACAATTTTCATTTTGATTGCTCGATTATTTCTAAACATTTCTTAGAATATTCAATTTTATTGAAAATTAACTGTGCTATAGCCCACAAGTTTTTGGGCGGCAAAAATCTAAAATGGTCCGATTATGATGGTTGATACTTCTATCAATAGGTTTCGGGACCTGTAATTGCTGTGACAATTTTCATTTTGATTGCTCGATTATTTCTAAACATTTCTTAGAAAATTCAATTTTATTGAAAATTATCTGTGCTATAGCCCACAAGTTTTTGGGCGGCAAAAATCTAGAATGGTCCGATTACGATTGTTGATACCTCTATCAATAGGTTTCGGGACCTGTAATTGCTGTGACAATTTTCATGTTGATTGCTCGATTATTTCTAAACATTTCTAAGAAAACTCAATTTTATTGAAAATTAAATGTGCTATAGCCCACAAGTTTTTGGGCGGCAAAAATCTAAAATGGTCCGATTACGATGGTAGATACTTCTATCAATAGGTTTCGGGACCTGTAATTGCTGTGACAATTTTCATTTTGATTGCTCGATTATTTCTAAACATTTCTTAGAAAATTCAATTTTATTGAAAATTAACTGTGCTATAGCCCACAAGTTTTTGGGCGGCAAAAATCTAAAATGGTCCGATTACGATGGTTGATACCTCTATCAATAGGTTTCGGGACCTGTAATTGCTGTGACAATTTTCATGTTGATTGCTCGATTATTTCTAAACATTTCTAAGAAAACTCAATTTTATTGAAAATTAAATGTGCTATAGCCCACAAGTTTTTGGGCGGCAAAAATCTAAAATGGTCCGATTACGATGGTTGATACCTCTATCAATAGGTTTCGGGACCTGTAATTGCTGTGACAATTTTTATTTTGATTGCTCGATTATTTCTAAACATTTCTTAGAAAATTAAATTTTATTGAAAATTATCTGTGCTATAGCCCACAAGTTTTTGGGCGGCAAAAATCTAAAATGGTCCGATTACGATGGTTGATACCTCTATAAATAGGTTTCAGGACCTGTAATTGCTGTGACAATTTTTATTTTGATTGCTCGATTATTTCTAAACATTTCTTAGAAAATTCAATTTTATTGAAAATTAACTGTGCTATAGCCCACAAGTTTTTGGGCGGCAAAAATCTAAAATGGTCCGATTACGATGGTTGATACCTCTATCAATAGGTTTCGGGACCTGTAATTGCTGTGACAATTTTCATTTTGATTGCTCGATTATTTCTAAACATTTCTTAGAAAATTCAATTTTATTGAAAATTATCTGTGCTATAGCCCACAAGTTTTTGGGCGGCAAAAATCTAAAATGGTCCGATTACGATTGTTGGTACCTCTATCAATAGGTTTCGGGACCTGTAATTGCTGTGACAATTTTCATGTTGATTGCTCGATTATTTCTAAACATTTCTAAGAAAACTCAATTTTATTGAAAATTAAATGTGCTATAGCCCACAAGTTTTTGGGCGGCAAAAATCTAAAATGGTCCGATTACGATGGTTGATACCTCTATCAATAGGTTTCGGGACCTGTAATTGCTGTGACAATTTTCATTTTGATTGCTCGATTATTTCTAAACATTTCTTAGAATATTCAATTTTATTGAAAATTAACTGTGCTATAGCCCACAAGTTTTTGGGCGGCAAAAATCTAAAATGGTCCGATTATGATGGTTGATACTTCTATCAATAGGTTTCGGGACCTGTAATTGCTGTGACAATTTTCATTTTGATTGCTCGATTATTTCTAAACATTTCTTAGAAAATTCAATTTTATTGAAAATTATCTGTGCTATAGCCCACAAGTTTTTGGGCGGCAAAAATCTAGAATGGTCCGATTACGATTGTTGATACCTCTATCAATAGGTTTCGGGACCTGTAATTGCTGTGACAATTTTCATGTTGATTGCTCGATTATTTCTAAACATTTCTAAGAAAACTCAATTTTATTGAAAATTAAATGTGCTATAGCCCACAAGTTTTTGGGCGGCAAAAATCTAAAATGGTCCGATTACGATGGTTGATACTTCTATCAATAGGTTTCGGGACCTGTAATTGCTGTGATAATTTTCATTTTGATTGCTCGATTATTTCTAAACATTTCTTAGAAAATTCAATTTTATTGAAAATTAACTGTGCTATAGCCCACAAGTTTTTGGGCGGCAAAAATCTAAAATGGTCCGATTACGATGGTTGATACCTCTATCAATAGGTTTCGGGACCTGTAATTGCTGTGACAATTTTCATGTTGATTGCTCGATTATTTCTAAACATTTCTAAGAAAACTCAATTTTATTGAAAATTAAATGTGCTATAGCCCACAAGTTTTTGGGCGGCAAAAATCTAAAATGGTCCGATTACGATGGTTGATACCCCTATCAATAGGTTTCGGGACCTGTAATTGCTGTGACAATTTTTATTTTGATTGCTCGATTATTTCTAAACATTTCTTAGAAAATTAAATTTTATTGAAAATTATCTGTGCTATAGCCCACAAGTTTTTGGGCGGCAAAAATCTAAAATGGTCCGATTACGATGGTTCATACCTCTATAAATAGGTTTCAGGACCTGTAATTGCTGTGACAATTTTTATTTTGATTGCTCGATTATTTCTAAACATTTCTTAGAAAATTCAATTTTATTGAAAATTAACTGTGCTATAGCCCACAAGTTTTTGAGCGGCAAAAATCTAAAATGGTCCGATTATGATGGTTGATACCTCTATCAATAGGTTTCGGGACCTGTAATTGCTGTGACAATTTTCATTTTGATTGCTTGATTATTTCTAAACATTTCTTAGAAAATTCAATTTTATTGAAAATTAACTGTGCTATAGCCCACAAGTTTTAGGGCGGCAAAAATCTAAAATGGTCTGATTACGATGGTTGATACCTCTATCAATAGGTTTCGGGACCTGTAATTGCTGTGACAATTTTCATTTTGATTGCTCAATTATTTCTAAACATTTCTTAGAAAATTCAATTTAATTGAAAATTATCTGTGCTATAGCCCACAAGTTTTTGGGCGGCAAAAATCTAAAATGGTCCGATTACGATGGTTGATACCTCTATCAATAGGTTTCGGGACCTGTAATTGCTGTGACAATTTTCATTTTGATTGCTCGATTATTTCTAAACATTACTTAGAAAATTCAATTTTATTGAAAATTAACTGTGCTATAGCCCACAAGTTTTTGGGCGGCAAAAATCTAAAATGGTCCGATTATGATGGTTGATACTTCTATCAATAGGTTTCGGGACCTGTAATTGCTGTGACAATTTTCATTTTGATTGCTCGATTATTTCTAAACATTTCTTAGAAAATTCAATTTTATTGAAAATTATCTGTGCTATAGCCCACAAGTTTTTGGGCGGCAAAAATCTAGAATGGTCCGATTACGATTGTTGATACCTCTATCAATAGGTTTCGGGACCTGTAATTGCTGTGACAATTTTCATGTTGATTGCTCGATTATTTCTAATTATTTCTAAGAAAACTCAATTTTATTGAAAATTAAATGTACTATAGCCCACAAGTTTTTGGGCGGCAAAAATCTAAAATGGTCCGATTACGATGGTTGATACTTCTATCAATAGGTTTCGGGACCTGTAATTGCTGTGACAATTTTCATTTTGATTGCTCGATTATTTCTAAACATTTCTTAGAAAATTCAATTTTATTGAAAATTAACTGTGCTATAGCCCACAAGTTTTTGGGCGGCAAAAATCTAAAATGGTCCGATTACGATGGTTGATACCTCTATCAATAGGTTTCGGGACCTGTAATTGCTGTGACAATTTTCATGTTGATTGCTCGATTATTTCTAAACATTTCTAAGAAAACTCAATTTTATTGAAAATTAAATGTGCTATAGCCCACAAGTTTTTGGGCGGCAAAAATCTAAAATGGTCCGATTACGATGGTTGATACCTCTATCAATAGGTTTCGGGACCTGTAATTGCTGTGACAATTTTCATTTTGATTGCTCGATTATTTCTAAACATTTCTTAGAAAATTAAATTTTATTGAAAATTATCTGTGCTATAGCCCACAAGTTTTTGGGCGGCAAAAATCTAAAATGGTCCGATTACGATTGTTGATACCTCTATCAATAGGTTTCGGGGCCTGTAATTGCTGTGACAATTTTCATGTTGATTGCTCGATTATTTCTAAACATTTCTAAGAAAACTCAATTTTATTGAAAATTAAATGTGCTATAGCCCACAAGTTTTTGGGCGGCAAAAATCTAAAATGGTCCGATTACGATGGTTGATACCTCTATCAATAGGTTTCGGAACCTGTAATTGCTGTGACAATTTTCATTTTGATTGCTCGATTATTTCTAAACATTTCTTAGAAAATTCAATTTTATTGAAAATTAACTGTGCTATAGCCCACAAGTTTTAGGGCGGCAAAAATCTAAAATGGTCTGATTACGATGGTTGATACTTCTGTCAATAGGTTTCGGGACCTGTAATTGCTGTGCCAATTTTCATTTTGATTGCTTGATTATTTCTAAACATTTCTTAGAAAATTCAATTTTATTGAAAATTAACTGTGCTATAGCCCACAAGTTTTTGGGCGGCAAAAATCTAAAATGGTCCGATTATGATGGTTGATACCTCTATCAATAGGTTTCGGGACCTGTAATTGCTGTGACAATTTTCATTTTGATTGCTTGATTATTTCTAAACATTTCTTAGAAAATTCAATTTTATTGGAAATTAACTGTGCTATAGCCCACAAGTTTTTGGGCGGCAAAAATCTAAAACCTAAATTACGGTCTGATTACGATGGTTGATACCTCTATCAATAGGTTTCGGGACCTGTAATTGCTGTGACAATTTTCATGTTGATTGCTCGATTATTTCTAAACATTTCTAAGAAAACTCAATTTTATTGAAAATTAACTGTGCTATAGCCCACAAGTTTTTGGGCGGCAAAAATCTAAAATGGTCCGATTACGATGGTTGATACCTCTATCAATAGGTTTCGGGACCTGTAATTGCTGTGACAATTTTCATTTTGATTGCTCGATTATTTCTAAACATTTCTTAGAAAATTCAATTTTATTGAAAATTATCTGTGCTATAGCCCACAAGTTTTTGGGCGGCAAAAATCTAAAATGGTGCGATTACGATTGTTGGTACCTCTATCAATAGGTTTCGGGACCTGTAATTGCTGTGACAATTTTCATGTTGATTGCTCGATTATTTCTAAACATTTCTAAGAAAACTCAATTTTATTGAAAATTAAATGTGCTATAGCCCACAAGTTTTTGGGCGGCAAAAATCTAAAATGGTCTGATTACGATGGTTGATACTTCTATCAATAGGTTTCGGGACCTGTAATTGCTGTGACAATTTTCATGTTGATTGCTCGATTATTTCTAAACATTACTTAGAAAATTCAATTTTATTGAAAATTAACTGTGCTATAGCCCACAAGTTTTTGGGCGGCAAAAATCTAAAATGGTCCGATTATGATGGTTGATACTTCTATCAATAGGTTTCGGGACCTGTAATTGCTGTGACAATTTTCATTTTGATTGCTCGATTATTTCTAAACATTTCTTAGAAAATTAAATTTTATTGAAAATTATCTGTGCTATAGCCCACAAGTTTTTGGGCGGCAAAAATCTAAAATGGTCCGATTACGATTGTTGATACCTCTATCAATAGGTTTCGGGGCCTGTAATTGCTGTGACAATTTTCATGTTGATTGCTCGATTATTTCTAAACATTTCTAAGAAAACTCAATTTTATTGAAAATTAAATGTGCTATAGCCCACAAGTTTTTGGGCGGCAAAAATCTAAAATGGTCCGATTACGATGGTTGATACCTCTATCAATAGGTTTCGGGACCTGTAATTGCTGTGACAATTTTCATTTTGATTGCTCGATTATTTCTAAACATTTCTTAGAAAATTCAATTTTATTGAAAATTAACTGTGCTATAGCCCACAAGTTTTAGGGCGGCAAAAATCTAAAATGGTCTGATTACGATGGTTGATACTTCTGTCAATAGGTTTCGGGACCTGTAATTGCTGTGCCAATTTTCATTTTGATTGCTTGATTATTTCTAAACATTTCTTAGAAAATTCAATTTTATTGAAAATTAACTGTGCTATAGCCCACAAGTTTTTGGGCGGCAAAAATCTAAAATGGTCCGATTATGATGGTTGATACCTCTATCAATAGGTTTCGGGACCTGTAATTGCTGTGACAATTTTCATTTTGATTGCTTGATTATTTCTAAACATTTCTTAGAAAATTCAATTTTATTGGAAATTAACTGTGCTATAGCCCACAAGTTTTTGGGCGGCAAAAATCTAAAACCTAAATTACGGTCTGATTACGATGGTTGATACCTCTATCAATAGGTTTCGGGACCTGTAATTGCTGTGACAATTTTCATGTTGATTGCTCGATTATTTCTAAACATTTCTAAGAAAACTCAATTTTATTGAAAATTAAATGTGCTATAGCCCACAAGTTTTTGGGCGGCAAAAATCTAAAATGGTCCGATTACGATGGTTGATACCTCTATCAATAGGTTTCGGGACCTGTAATTGCTGTGACAATTTTCATTTTGATTGCTCGATTATTTCTAAACATTTCTTAGAAAATTCAATTTTATTGAAAATTATCTGTGCTATAGCCCACAAGTTTTTGGGCGGCAAAAATCTAAAATGGTCCGATTACGATTGTTGGTACCTCTATCAATAGGTTTCGGGACCTGTAATTGCTGTGACAATTTTCATGTTGATTGCTCGATTATTTCTAAACATTTCTAAGAAAACTCAATTTTATTGAAAATTAAATGTGCTATAGCCCACAAGTTTTTGGGCGGCAAAAATCTAAAATGGTCCGATTACGATGGTTGATACCTCTATCAATAGGTTTCGGGACCTGTAATTGCTGTGACAATTTTCATTTTGATTGCTCGATTATTTCTAAACATTTCTTAGAAAATTCAATTTTATTGAAAATTAACTGTGCTATAGCCCACAAGTTTTAGGGCGGCAAAAATCTAAAATGGTCTGATTACGATGGTTGATACTTCTATCAATAGGTTTCGGGACCTGTAATTGCTGTGCCAATTTTCATTTTGATTGCTCGATTATTTCTAAACATTTCTTAGAAAATTCAATTTTATTGAAAATTAACTGTGCTATAGCCCACAAGTTTTTGGGCGGCAAAAATCTAAAATGGTCCGATTACGATGGTTGATACCTCTATCAATAGGTTTCGGGACCTGTAATTGCTGTGACAATTTTCATTTTGATTGCTCGATTATTTCTAAACATTTTTTAGAAAATTCAATTTTATTGAAAATTAACTGTGCTATAGCCCACAAGTTTTAGGGCGGCAAAAATTTAAAATGGTCCGATTACGATGGTTGATACCTCTATCAATAGGTTTCGGGACCTGTAATTGCTGTGACAATTTTCATTTTGATTGCTCGATTATTTCTAAACATTTCTTAGAAAATTCAATTTTATTGAAAATTAACTGTGCTATAGCCCATAAGTTTTTGGGCGGCAAAAATCTAAAATGGTCGGATTACGATGGTTGATACCTCTATCAATAGGCTTCGGGACCTGTAATTGCTGTGACAATTTTCATTTTGATTGCTCGATTATTTCTAAACATTTCTTAGAAAATTCAATTTTATTGAAAATTAACTGTGCTATAGCCCACAAGTTTTGGGCGGCAAAAATCTAAAATGGTCCGATTACGATGGTTGATACCTCTATCAATAGGTTTCGGGACCTGTAATTGCTCTGACAATTTTCATTTTGATTGCTCGATTATTTCTAAACATTTCTTAGAATATTCAATTTTATTGAAAATTAACTGTGCTATAGCCCACAAGTTTTTGGGCGGCAAAAATCTAAAATGGTCTGATTACGATGGTTGATACCTCTATAAATAGGTTTCAGGACCTGTAATTGCTGTGACAATTTTTATTTTGATTGCTCGATTATTTCTAAACATTTCTTAGAAAATTCAATTTTATTGAAAATTAACTGTGCTATAGCCCACAAGTTTTAGGGCGGCAAAAATCTAAAATGGTCTGATTACGATGGTTGATACCTCTATCAATAGGTTTCGGGACCTGTAATTGCTGTGACAATTTTCATTTTGATTGCTCGATTATTTCTAAACATTTCTTAGAAAATTCAATTTTATTGAAAATTATCTGTGCTATAGCCCACAAGTTTTTGGGCGGCAAAAATCTAAAATGGTCCGATTATGATGGTTGATACTTCTATCAATCGGTTTCGGGACCTGTAATTGCTGTGACAATTTTCATTTTGATTGCTCGATTATTTCTAAACATTTCTTAGAAAATTCAATTTTATTGAAAATTATCTGTGCTATAGCCCACAAGTTTTTGGGCGGCAAAAATCTAGAATGGTCCGATTACGATTGTTGATACCTCTATCAATAGGTTTCGGGACCTGTAATTGCTGTGACAATTTTCATGTTGATTGCTCGATTATTTCTAAACATTTCTAAGAAAACTCAATTTTATTGAAAATTAAATGTGCTATAGCCCACAAGTTTTTGGGCGGCAAAAATCTAAAATGGTCCGATTACGATGGTTGATACTTCTATCAATAGGTTTCGGGACCTGTAATTGCTGTGACAATTTTCATTTTGATTGCTCGATTATTTCTAAACATTTCTTAGAAAATTCAATTTTATTGAAAATTAACTGTGCTATAGCCCACAAGTTTTTGGGCGGCAAAAATCTAAAATGGTCCGATTACGATGGTTGATACCTCTATCAATAGGTTTCGGGACCTGTAATTGCTGTGACAATTTTCATGTTGATTGCTCGATTATTTCTAAACATTTCTAAGAAAACTCAATTTTATTGAAAATTAAATGTGCTATAGCCCACAAGTTTTTGGGCGGCAAAAATCTAAAATGGTCCGATTACGATGGTTGATACCTCTATCAATAGGTTTCGGGACCTGTAATTGCTGTGACAATTTTCATTTTGATTGCTCGATTATTTCTAAACATTTCTTAGAAAATTCAATTTTATTGAAAATTAACTGTGCTATAGCCCACAAGTTTTAGGGCGGCAAAAATCTAAAATGGTCTGATTACGATGGTTGATACTTCTGTCAATAGGTTTCGGGACCTGTAATTGCTGTGCCAATTTTCATTTTGATTGCTCGATTATTTCTAAACATTTCTTAGAAAATTCAATTTTATTGAAAATTAACTGTGCTATAGCCCACAAGTTTTTGGGCGGCAAAAATCTAAAATGGTCCGATTATGATGGTTGATACCTCTATCAATAGGTTTCGGGACCTGTAATTGCTGTGACAATTTTCATTTTGATTGCTTGATTATTTCTAAACATTTCTTAGAAAATTCAATTTTATTGAAAATTAACTGTGCTATAGCCCACAAGTTTTTGGGCGGCAAAAATCTAAAATGGTCCGATTACGATTGTTGATACCTCTATCAATAGGTCTCGGGACTTGTAATTGCTGTGACAATTTTCATGTTGATTGCTCGATTATTTCTAAACATTTCTTAGAAAACTCAATTTTATTGAAAATTAACTGTGCTATAGCCCACAAGTTTTTGGGCGGCAAAAATCTAAAATGGTCCGATTATGATGGTTGATACCTCTATCAATAGGTTTCGGTACCTGTAGTTGCTGTGACAATTTTCATTTTGATTGCTCGATTATTTCTAATCATTTCTTAGAAAACTCAATTTTATTGAAAATTAACTGTGCTATAGCCCACAAGTTTTTGGGCGGCAAAAATCTAAAATGGTCTGATTACGATGGTTGATACCTCTATCAATAGGTTTCGGGACCTGTAATTGCTGTGACAATTTTCATTTTGATTGCTCGATTATTTCTAAACATTTCTTAGAAAATTCAATTTTATTGAAAATTAACTGTGCTACAGCCCACAAGTTTTAGGGCGGCATAAATCTAAAATGGTCTGATTACGATGGTTGATACCTCTATCAATAGGTTTCGGGACCTGTAATTGCTGTGACAATTTTCATTTTGATTGCTCGATTATTTCTAAACATTTCTTAGAAAATTCAATTTTATTGAAAATTAACTGTCCACAAGTTTTTGGGCGGCAAAAATCTAAAATGGTCCGATTACGATGGTTAATACCTCTATCAATAGGTTTCGGGACCTGTAATTGCTGTGACAATTTTCATTTTGATTGCTCGATTATTTCTAAATATTTCTTAGAAAATTCAATTTTATTGAAAATTAACTGTGCTATAGCCCACAAGTTTTTGGGCGGCAAAAATCTCAAATGGTCCGATAATGATGGTTGATACCTCTGTCAATAGGTTTCGGGACCTGTAGTTGCTGTGACAATTACCATTTTGATTGCTCGATTATTTCTAAACATTTCTTAGAAAATTCAATTTTATTGAAAATTAACTGTGCTATAGCCCACAAGTTTTTGGGCGGCAAAAATCTAAAATGGTCCGATTACGATGGTTAATACCTCTATCAATAGGTTTCGGGACCTGTAATTGCTGTGACAATTTTCATTTTGATTGCTCGATTATTTCTAAACATTTCTTAGAAAATTCAATTTTGTTGATAATTAACTGTGCTATAGCCCACAAGTTTTTGGGCGGCAAAAATCTAAAATGGTCCGATTATGATGGTTGATACCTCTGTCAATAGGTTTCGGGACCTGTAGTTGCTGTGACAATTACCATTTTGATTGCTCGATTATTTCTAAACATTTCTTAGAAAACTCAATTTTATTGAAAATTAACTGTGCTATAGCCCACAAGTTTATGGGCGGCAAATATCTAAAATGGTCTGATTACGATGGTTGATACCTCTATCAATAGGTTTCGGGACCTGTAATTGCTGTGACAATTTTCATTTTGATTGCTCGATTATTTCTAAACATTTCTTAGTAAATTCAATTTTATTGAAAATTAACTGTGCTATAGCCCACAAGTTTTTGGGCGGCAAAAATCTAAAATGGTCCGATTACGATGGTTGATACATCAATCAATAGGTTTCGGGACCTGTAATTGCTGTGACAATTATCATTTTGATTGCTCGATTATTTCTAAACATTTCTTAGAAAACTCAATTTTATTGAAAATTAACTGTGCTATAGCCCACAAGTTTTTGGGCGGCAAAAATCTAAAATGGTCCGATTACGATGGTTGATACCTCTTTTAATAGGTTTCGGGACCTGTAATTGCTGTGACAATTTTCATTTTGATTGCTCGATTATTTCTAAACATTTTTTAGAAAATTCATTTTATTGAAAATTAACTGTCTACAAGTTTTTGGGCGGCAAAAATCTAAAATGGTCCGATTACGATGGTTAATACCTCAATCAATAGGTTTCGGGACCTGTAATTGCTATGACAATTTTCATTTTGATTGCTCGATTATTTCTAAACATTTCTTAGAAAATTCAATTTTATTGAAAATTAACTGTGCTATAGCCCACAAGTTTTTGGGCGGCAAAAATCTAAAATGGTCCGATTACGATGGTTGATACCTCTATCAATAGGTTTCGGGACCTGTAATTGCTGTGACAATTTTCATTTTGATTGCTCGATTATTTCTAAACATTTCTTAGAAAATTCCATTTTATTGAAAATTAACTGTGCTATAGCCCACAAGTTTTTGGGCGGCAAAAATCTAAAATGGTCCGATTACGATGGTTGATACCTCTATCAATAGGTTTCGGGACCTGTAATTGCTGTGACAATTTTCATTTTGATTGCTCGATTATTTCTAAACATTTCTTAGAAAATTCCATTTTATTGAAAATTAACTGTGCTATAGCCCACAAGTTTTTGGGCGGCAAAAATCTAAAATGGTCCAATTACGATGGTTGATACCTCTGTCAATAGGTTTCGGGACCTGTAATTGCTGTGACAATTTTCATTTTGATTGCTCGATTATTTCTAAACATTTCTTAGAAAATTCCATTTTATTGAAAATTAACTGTGCTATAGCCCACAAGTTTTTGGGCGGCAAAAATCTAAAATGGTCCGATTACGATGGTTGATACCTCTATCAATAGGTTTCGGGACCTGTAATTGCTGTGACAATTTTCATTTTGATTGCTCGATTATTTCTAAACATTTCTTAGAAAATTCAATTTTATTGAAAATTAACTGTGCTATAGCCCACAAGTTTTTGGGCGGCAAAAATCTAAAATGGTCGGATTATGATGGTTGATACCTCTATCAATAGGTTTCGGGACCTGTAATTGCTGTGACAATATTCATTTTGATTGCTCGATTATTTCTAAACATTTCTTAGAAAATTCAATTTTATTGAAAATTAACTGCGCTATAGCCCACAAGTTTTAGGGCGGCAAAAATCTAAAATGGTCTGATTACGATGGTTGATACCTTTATCAATAGGTTTCGGGACCTGTAATTGCTGTGACAATTTTCATTTTGATTGCTCGGTTATTTCTAAACATTTCTTAGAAAATTCAATTTTATTGAAAATTAACTGTGCTATAGCCCACAAGTTTTTGGGCGGCAAAAATCTAAAATGGTCCGATTACGATGGTTGATACCTCTTTCAATAGGTTTCGGGACCTGTAATTGCTGTGACAATTTTCATTTTGATTGCTCGATTATTTCTAAACATTTCTTAGAAAAATGCAATTTTATTGAAAATTAACTGTGCTATAGCCCACAAGTTTTTGGGCAGCAAAAATCTCAAATGGTCCGATTACGATACTTCTATCAATAGGTTTCGGGACCTGTAATTGCTGTGACAATTTTCATTTTGATTGCTCGATTATTTCTAAACATTTCTTAGAAAATTCAATTTTATTGAAAATTAACTGTGCTATAGCCCACAAGTTTTTGGGCGGCAAAAATCTCAAATGGTCCGATTACGATGGTTGATACCTCTATCAATAGGTTTCGGGACCTGTAATTGCTGTGACAATTTTCATTTTGATTGCTCGATTATTTCTAAATATTTCTTAGAAAATTCAATTTTATTGAAAATTAAATGTGCTATAGCCCACAAGTTTTTGGGCGGCAAAAATCTCAAATGGTCCGATAATGATGGTTGATACCTCTGTCAATAGGTTTCGGGACCTGTAGTTGCTGTGACAATTACCATTTTGATTGCTCGATTATTTCTAAACATTTCTTAGAAAATTCAATTTTATTGAAAATTAACTGTGCTATAGCCCACAAGTTTTTGGGCGGCAAAAATCTAAAATGGTCCGATTACGATGGTTAATACCTCTATCAATAGGTTTCGGGACCTGTAATTGCTGTGACAATTTTCATTTTGATTGCTCGATTATTTCTAAACATTTCTTAGAAAATTCAATTTTATTGAAAATTAACTGTGCTATAGCCCACAAGTTTTTGGGCGGCAAAAATCTAAAATGGTCCGATTATGATGGTTGATACCTCTGTCAATAGGTTTCGGGACCTGTAGTTGCTGTGACAATTACCATTTTGATTGCTCGATTATTTCTAAACATTTCTTAGAAAACTCAATTTTATTGAAAATTAACTGTGCTATAGCCCACAAGTTTATGGGCGGCAAAACTCTAAAATGGTCTGATTACGATGGTTGATACCTCTATCAATAGGTTTCGGGACCTGTAATTGCTGTGACAATTTTCATTTTGATTGCTCGATTATTTCTAAACATTTCTTAGTAAATTCAATTTTATTGAAAATTAACTGTGCTATAGCCCACAAGTTTTTGGGCGGCAAAAATCTAAAATGGTCCGATTACGATGGTTGATACATCAATCAATAGGTTTCGGGACCTGTAATTGCTGTGACAATTATCATTTTGATTGCTCGATTATTTCTAAACATTTCTTAGAAAACTCAATTTTATTGAAAACTAACCGTGCTATAGCCCACAAGTTTTTGGGCGGCAAAAATCTAAAATGGTCCGATTACGATGGTTGATACCCCTATCAATATGTTTCGGGACCTGTAATTGCTGTGACAATTTTCATTTTGATTGCTCGATTATTTCTAAACATTTCTTAGAAAATTCAATTTTATTGAAAATTAACTGTGCTATAGCCCACAAGTTTTTGGGCGGCAAAAATCTAAAATGGTCCGATTACGATGGTTGATACCTCTTTCAATAGGTTTCGGGACCTGTAATTGCTGTGACAATTTTCATTTTGATTGCTCGATTATTTCTAAACATTTTTTAGAAAATTCATTTTATTGAAAATTAACTGTCCACAAGTTGGTGGGCGGCAAAAATCTAAAATGGTCCGATTACGATGGTTGATACCTCTATCAATAGGTTTCGGGACCTGTAATTGCTATGACAATTTTCATTTTGATTGCTCGATTATTTCTAAACATTTCTTAGAAAATTCAATTTTATTGAAAATTAACTGTGCTACAGCCCACAAGTTTTTGGGTGGCAAAAATCTAAAATGGTCCGATTACGATGGTTGATACCTCTATCAATAGGTTTCGGGACCTGTAATTGCTGTGACAATTTTCATTTTGATTGCTCGATTATTTCTAAACATTTCTTAGAAAATTCCATTTTATTGAAAATTAACTGTGTTATAGCCCACAAGTTTTTGGGCGGCAAAAATCTAAAATGGTCCGATTACGATGGTTGATACCTCTATCAATAGGTTTCGGGACCTGTAATTGCTGTGACAATTTTCATTTTGATTGCTCGATTATTTCTAAACATTTCTTAGAAAATTCAATTTTATTGAAAATTAACTGTGCTATAGCCCACAAGTTTTTGGGCGGCAAAAATCTAAAATGGTCGGATTATGATGGTTGATACCTCTATCAATAGGTTTCGGGACCTGTAATTGCTGTGACAATATTCATTTTGATTGCTCGATTATTTCTAAACATTTCTTAAAAAATTCAATTTTATTGAAAATTAACTGTGCTATAGCCCACAAGTTTTAGGGCGGCAAAAATCTAAAATGGTCTAATTACGATGGTTGATACCTCTATTAATAGGTTTCGGGACCTGTAATTGCTGTAACAATTTTCATTTTGATTGCTCGATTATTTCTAAACATTTCTTAGAAAACTCAATTTTATTGAAAATTAACTGTGATATAGCCCACAAGTTTTAGGGCGGCAAAAATCTAAAATGGTCTGATTACGATGGTTGATACCTTTATCAATAGGTTTCGGGACCTGTAATTGCTGTGACAATTTTCATTTTGATTGCTCGATTATTTCTAAACATTTCTTAGAAAATTCAATTTTATTGAAAATTAACTGTGCTATAGCCCACAAGTTTTTGGGCGGCAAAAATCTAAAATGGTCCGATTACGATGGTTGATACCTCTTTCAATAGGTTTCGGGACCTGTAATTGCTGTGACAATTTTTATTTTGATTGCTCGATTATTTCTAAACATTTCTTAGAAAATTCAATTTTATTGAAAATTAACTGTGCTATAGCCCACAAGTTTTTGGGCAGCAAAAATCTCAAATGGTCCGATTACGATACTTCTATCAATAGGTTTCGGGACCTGTAATTGCTGTGACAATTTTCATTTTGATTGCTCGATTATTTCTAAACATTTCTTAGAAAATTCAATTTTATTGAAAATTAACTGTGCTATAGCCCACAAGTTTTTGGGCGGCAAAAATCTCAAATGGTCCGATTACGATGGTTGATACCTCTATCAATAGGTTTCGGGACCTGTAATTGCTGTGACAATTTTCATTTTGATTGCTCGATTATTTCTAAATATTTCTTAGAAAATTCAATTTTATTGAAAATTAACTGTGCTATAGCCCACAAGTTTTTGGGCGGCAAAAATCTCAAATGGTCCGATTACGATGGTTGATACCTCTATCAATAGGTTTCGGGACCTGTAATTGCTGTGACAATTTTCATTTTGATTGCTCGATTATTTCTAAACATTTCTAAGAAAATTCAATTTTATTGAAAATTAAGTGTGCTATAGCCCACAAGTTTTTGGGCGGCAAAAATCTCAAATGGTCCGATTACGATGGTTGATACCTCTATCAATAGGTTTCGGGACCTGTAATTGCTGTGACAATTTTAATTTTGATTGCTCGATTATTTCTAAACATTTCTTAGAAAATTCAATTTTATTGAAAATTAAGTGTGCTATAGCCCACAAGTTTTTGGGCGGCAAAAATCTAAAATGGTCCGATTACGATGGTTGATACCTCTATCAATAGGTTTCGGGACCTGTAATTGCTGTGACAATTTTCATTTTGATTGCTCGATTATTTCTAAACATTTCTTAGAAAATTCATTTTATTGAAAATTAACTGTGCTATAGCCCACAAGTTTTTGGGCGGCAAAAATCTAAAATGGTCCGATTACGATGGTTGATACCTCTATCAATAGGTTTCGGGACCTGTAATTGCTATGACAATTTTCATTTTGATTGCTCGATTATTTCTAAACATTTCTTAGGAAATTCAATTTTATTGAAAATTAACTGTGCTACAGCCCACAAGTTTTAGGGCGGCATAAATCTAAAATGGTCCGATTACGATGGTTGATACCTCTATTAATAGGTTTCGGGACCTGTAATTGCTGTAACAATTTTCATTTTGATTGCTCGATTATTTCTAAACATTTCTTAGAAAATTCAATTTTATTGAAAATTAACTGTGCTATAGCCCACAAGTTTTTGGGTGGCAAAAATCTAAAATGGTCCGATTACGATGGTTGATACCTCTATCAATAGGTTTCGGGACCTGTAATTGCTGTGACAATTTTCATTTTGATTGCTCGATTATTTCTAAACATTTCTTAGAAAATTCAATTTTATGGAAAATTAACTGTGCTATAGCCCACAAGTTTTTGGGCGGCAAAAATCTAAAATGGTCCGATTACGATGGTTGATACCTCTATCAATAGGTTTCGGGACCTGTAATTGCTGTGACAATTTTCATTTTGATTGCTCGATTATTTCTAAACATTTCTTAGAAAATTCAATTTAATTGAAAATTAACTGTGCTATAGCCCACAAGTTTTTGGGCGGCAAAAATCTAAAATGGTCCGATTACGATGGTTGATACCTCTTTCAATAGGTTTCGGGACCTGTAATTGCTGTGACAATTTTCAATTTGATTGCTCGATTATTTCTAAACATTTCTTAGAAATTTGATTTTATTGAAAATTAACTGTCCACAAGTTTTTGGGCGGCAAAAATCTAAAATGGTTTCGGGACCTGTAATTGCTGTGACAATTTTCATTTTGATTGCTCGATTATTTCTAAACATTTCTTAGAAAATTCAATTTTATTGAAAATTAACTGTGCTATAGCCCACAAGTTTTTGGGCAGCAAAAATCTCAAATGGTCCGATTACGATACTTCTATCAATAGGTTTCGGGACCTGTAATTGCTGTGAAAATTTTAATTTTGATTGCTCGATTATTTCTAAACATTTCTTAGAAAATTCAATTTTATTGAAAATTAACTGTGCTATAGCCCACAAGTTTTTGGGCAGCAAAAATCTCAAATGGTCCGATTACGATGGTTGATACCTCTATCAATAGTTTTCGGGACCTGTAATTGCTGTGACAATTTTTATTTTGATTGCTCGATTATTTCTAAACATTTCTTAGAAAATTCAATTTTATTGAAAATTAACTGTGCTATAGCCCACAAGTTTTTGGGCGGCAAAAATTTAAAATGGTCCGATTCCGATGGTTGATACCTCTATCAATAGGTTTCGGGACCTGTAATTGCTGTGACAATTTTCATTTTGATTGCTCGATTATTTCTAAACATTTCTTAGAAAATTCTATTTTACTGCAAATTACCTGTGCTATAGCCCACAAGTTTTTGGGCGGCAAAAATCTAAAATGGTCAGATTACGATGGTTAATACCTCTATCAATAGGTTTCGGGACCTGTAATTGCTGTGACAATTTTCATTTTGATTGCTCGATTATTTCTAAACATTTCTTAGAAAATTCAATTTTATTGAAAATTAACTGTGCTATAGCCCACAAGTTTTTGGGCGGCAAAAATCTCAAATGGTCCGATTACGATGGTTGATACCTCTTTCAATAGGTTTCGGGACCTGTAATTGCTGTGCCAATTTTCAGTTTGATTGCTCGATTATTTCTAAACATTTCTTAGAAAATTCAATTTTATTGAAAATTAACTGTGCTATAGCCCACAAGTTTTTGGGCGGCAAAAATCTCAAATGGTCCGATTACGATGGTTGATACCTCTTTCAATAGGTTTCGGGACCTGTAATTGCTGTGCCAATTTTCAGTTTGATTGCTCGATTATTTCTAAACATTTCTTAGAAAATTCAATTTTATTGAAAATTAACTGTGCTATAGCCCACAAGTTTTTGGGCGGCAAAAATCTCAAATGGTCCGATTACGATGGTTGATACCTCTATCAATAGGTTTCGGGACCTGTAATTGCTGTGACAATTTTCATTTTGATTGGTCGATTATTTCTAAACATTTCTTAGAAAATTCAATTTTATTGAAAATTAACTGTGCTATAGCCCACAAGTTTTTGGGCGGCAAAAATCTAAAATGGTCCGATTACGATGGTTGATACCTCTATCAATAGGTTTCGGAACCTGTAATTGCTGTGACAATTTTAATTTTGATTGCTCGATTATTTCTAATCATTTCTTAGAAAATTCAATTTTATTGAAAATTAACTGTGCTATAGCCCACAAGTTTTTGGGCGGCAAAAATCTCAAATGGTCCGATTACGATGGTTGATACCTCTTTCAATAGGTTTCGGGACCTGTAATTGCTATGCCAATTTTCAGTTTGATTGCTCGATTATTTCTAAACATTTCTTAGAAAATTCAATTTTATTGAAAATTAACTGTGCTATAGCCCACAAGTTTTTGGGCGGCAAAAATCTCAAATGGTCCGATTACGATGGTTGATACCTCTATCAATAGGTTTCGGGACCTGTAATTGCTGTGACAATTTTAATTTTGATTGCTCGATTATTTCTAAACATTTCATAGAAAATTCAATTTTATTGAAAATTAACTGTGCTATAGCCCACAAGTTTTTGGGCGGCAAAAATCTCAAATGGTCCGATTACGATGGTTGATACCTCTATCAATAGGTTTCGGGACCTGTAATTGCTGTGACAATTTTAATTTTGATTGCTCGATTATTTCTAAACATTTCTTAGAAAATTCAATTTTATTGAAAATTAACTGTGCTATAGCCCACAAGTTTTTGGGCGGCAAAAATCTCAAATGGTCCGATTACGATGGTTGATACCTCTATCAATAGGTTTCGGGACCTGTAATTGCTGTGACAATTTTCATTTTGATTGCTCGATTATTTCTAAACATTTCTTAGAAAATTCAATTTTATTGAAAATTAAGTGTGCTATAGCCCACAAGTTTTTGGGCGGCAAAAATCTAAAATGGTCCGATTACGATGGTTGATGCCTCTATCAATAGGTTTCGGGACCTGTAATTGCTGTGACAATTTTCATTTTGATTGCTCGATTATTTCTAAACATTTCTTAGAAAATTCAATTTTATTGAAAATTAACTGTGCTATAGCCCACAAGTTTTTGGGCGGCAAAAATCTAAAATGGTCCGATTACGATGGTTGATACCTCTATCAATAGGTTTCGGGACCTGTAATTGTTGTGACAATTTTCAGTATGATTGCACGATAATTTCTAAACATTTATTAGAAAATTCAATTTTATTGAAAATTAAGTGTGCTATAGCCCACAAGTTTTTGGGTGGCAAAAATCTAAACTGGTCCGATTACGATGGTTGATACCTCTATCAATAGGTTTCGGGACCTGTTATTGTTGTGACAATTTTCATTTTGATTGCACGATTATTTCTTAACATTTCTTAGAAAATTCAATTTTATTGAAAATTAACTGTGCTATAGCCCACAAGTTTTTGGGCGGCAAAAATCTAAAATGGTCCGATTACGATGGTTGATACCTCTATCAATAGGTTTCGAGACCTGTAATTGTTGTGACAATTTTCATTTTGATTGCTCGAATATTTCTTAACATTTCTTAGAAAATTCAATTTTATTGAAAATTAACTGTGCTATAGCCCACAAGTTTTTGGGCGGCAAAAATCTAAAATGGTCCGATTACGATGATTGATACCTCTATCAATAGGTTTCAGGACCTGTAATTGCTGTGACAATTTTCATTTTGATTGCTCGATTATTTCTAAACATTTCTTAGAAAATTCAATTTTATTGAAAATTAACTGTGCTATAGCCCACAAGTTTTTGGGCGGCAAAAATCTAAAATGGTCCGATTACAATTATGTACAGTATTGTTTTGACAATTTTTTTTTTCTACAGTAACCTTTAGGTTTTATATAGATTTGTGTTTATTGTAATAGTTTTATTTTGAATGCATTGCGGCAACTTGGCAGTGAGGATTGTTTTCCCCCGAATATAATTTTTTTTTTTTTTTTTTTTTTTTTTTGCGTGTTATCTTAAAACTATTATTTACAATATTTACAACTTACGAACTATCTTAATACTAACTACCCTAATCTTAGATTACAATGCTAAGCGCAATAATTTGTATAAACATGAACATGTCGAGCTGTTCAGTATTGGTGAGCAATGTTGTTTAGGAAGTCGCATGGCAAGGAAAGCAGTTTGTTTAGCCGATTGGACAACATTGTAGCCGAGAAGTTACCGATATAGTTTAATTGGGCCATGTCATGGAGGCAGACAGTCGAGGTTTGTCTGTAATCCGGCGGGTGTGGCCAGCTATCAAAAACATGACGTAGTGCTTTATTTTGTATGCGTTGTAGCGTGGTTTTCTGCGTTGATGTGATTAAGTCATACCAGGCTGGTGATGCATAGGTGATGATGGGCCTGATGTATAGCTTGTATACCAGTAACTTATTTTTGTAGTCCAGCACACTATTACGGTTAAATAACGGGTACAGGATTCTGAAGGCATTCGCTGATTGTTTGCTAATTGCTTTAATGTGGCTGTTGAAATTGAGGGTACTGGACAGACTGACGCCCAGATACTTTGCCTCCCTTGACACCGTGATGTTTTCGCCATTAATGGAGACGTCCACTGCTTTGTTGAATTTATTTTTATAATTTTGGTGGGGATAGAAATAGACCAGCTGGGTTTTTGTGGCATTGATCCTAACATTCCAGGTGTCGAAGTAGACCACCAGCGTATTAAGGTATGCTTGAATTCTGGAAGAGCATTGGTACTCACTGTAACTGCTGGAATATACTGTTGTGTCGTCGGCGTATGCTTGGAACTTGGTGTAAGGCTGCCTAGGGACAGGTATGTCATACATAAAAAATATGTAAAGTAATGGTCCTAGCACCGATCCCTGGGGCACTCCTGCTGATATTTGTTTCGTTTCCGAGTTATGCCTATTATTCACGCAGACAAAGAACTCCCTTTCTCCTAGGTATGAGTTAAGTAGTGCGATGAGCGCTGGATTGGCTCCACATTTAATTAATTTGTATATGAGGCCCTTGTGCCATACCGAATCGAATGCTTTCTGGATGTCCAAGAATGCTACCGCCGTGATCTTGCGACGTGACTTGGCTCGTTTGAGGTCATTCAAGAGACGCATCATTGCGTCCGTTGTCGACCTATGGCAAACAAAGCCAAACTGCTCCACCGGGATCAAGTGCTGAACCGCCGACCAGAGCCTACGATAGATCACTCTTTCCACCAGTTTACTGAGTCCGCACAACAGACTTATGGGCCTCGTGTTTTCCGGGGTGCATGGTTTGCCGGTTTTGGGAATTGCTACCACCTTAGAGAGCTTCCAACTTTTGGGGAAATAGGCATAAACCAGAATAGCATTTGTGATTTGTACCAGCTGTACGATAGCCGAGATTGGTAGGTTTTTGATTGCCCCGTTAGAGATTCCATCTATCCCCGGCGATTTTTTATTCTTTAACTGTCGTACAATGCTTGACATCTCTGCGGCATTTGTCGCTTCAGGATATACCGTAAATGGCAATCTTTGATTTGTAATAAATCCGTCCGCCTGGTCTATTATTCCCTGATCCTCGGTACGTGCCCTCTCACTGAATATCGTTTGGTAGTAGTCTGCTACCTTATTGGCAATTATTGCAGGATCAATGACCGGGCCGTCAGGGCCGTCTAGCACCGTGTTTAGTTTTGTTGTTGGTCTCAGAGTTCTTATGTATTTAAATATATTTGACTTGTCTGGGTTTACGCTTCTGAGTTTCTCGTTTATTCTTTCTTGGCGAAACTGGCTGATTTTTTCGTGCACAAGCCTCGTAGTTCGATTTATTAGTTTCGTGGTGTATAATGCCGGCCAATATCGGTGTTTGTTTCTATAATAGTTCCTTAGTTTGATCAGTTGGACTATATGAGCAGGTAGCGGTCTGGTCCTATTCTCCATCAGAGGCACAAATTTATCCGTGGCTATTCCCATGATTGTTGTGAGTTTATGAACTCTTCGGTCGATTTCATCCGTTGAATCGATTGGCTGTTCGTTGAGCGGGGCAACTTTTTGATGAATATAATGCCTATAGCAAGGCCAGTCAGCGTTTTTGTAGTCCAGTATTCTTACACCGTCTGGACTTTGGAACAGGTCGAACCGATCCAAGGTGTGAAAGACTACTGGCATATGGTCAGAGCAGAACTCATTCAGCACCGTGACGTCTTCATCAATGTCTACTTCCTTTGCCAAGACCAGGTCAAGTACTGCATCCCCGCGTGTTCCCACGGGAGGAAAGTGAATGTTGATATTCCTAAATTGGCAGTATTCCGAGAGTGTCCGGCCGCTGCTGTTGATTGTCAAGCAACCCCATGAATGATGGTGAGCGTTAAAGTCGCCACAGACGACGACGCGTGGGTGAGTGCTAATCAAACTGTGTAGGTCTTCGGTTACAACCTTCCAAAAATAGGCAGAGACTAGTACGAAAGATTCGTCTCCTTCCCCCACAATTACAGTGGTAGCAACTAAACTGTCCCGTATATAGGCCCTCGGCGATGAATGTTTTATGTTGTCTCTGACTAGGATCGCCGTACCTCCGGATCTCTTAATTTTGGAATTTGTTCTGTGTATGATATAATTTTCGAAAAAAAGCGAGTGTCGGTCGTTTAGTCTGGTCTTGTTTAGGCACACTATGCTTGGTTTATGTTGATTGAGGAATACCGATAGCTCCTGGCGACGGGCATTACTGATTAGGCTATTGCAATTTAAGGTGACAATCTTCATTGCAGGAATTGTACTACGAAATTGAGGTACGCAGCCTTTTGGCTGGCTACGTCCTGGATATTATTTAGTTGTATTAAAAATTTGGATACGTGGCTTGTGAGCGAGGTAAAGCTCATGCCGAAGAGTTCATGTGACTTTGCAAAGAACTCTCCAAGAATACTACTCGCTCCAGATGGCTCCGAAAAATGTGGTACGTTAAGAGCTGAAGGCCCCTGGCTCGGTTTGGGTTTGAGAAAATCGGCATAAGAGACACCTTTTTTGACATAGTTAGATTCAAAAGTTTTGGGCTGAGCATTGTTTACATTGTTTGTATTTACTAGATTAGGTTTAGTTAGCTTACCAAGTCTTTTTTGCCTCTCTGGACATTCAAAGAAGCTGGCCACGTGTCCTCCGCCACAGTTGCCGCATTTCACTGGGACTGATTTATCTTCATTTCTTGGACAGGCACCTGGTAGGTGTGATCCGGCGCACTTCACACATTTGTATTGCATGCCGCACCCAGCAGCAACATGCCCGAATCCTTGGCATTTACGGCACTGTGCTATGGGGATTTTTCTTTTGTTTTCCCAACTGATTATGTAGCCGCAGCAACCGTTGGTCATATTTATGTCTGCATATTTGGTATCATGCGCAAAGGACACAGTAAAGCAGGGTAATTTAATTTGCTTCTCCGAGCCGTCGTTCTCCTTGATCATTTTGTTTATGGGGTACACGTTTTGCACCGCTAGCCCTTTTTTTTCTAATTCAGCTTTGATTTCATCCGTGTCTGTATCCTGATGGATACCCTTCATCAACATCACTTTTGGTCTTTGGTTTTTTTGGATGTACATATGTGAAGAAATTCATGTTTATTTTTTTGAGTTCCGCTACCAGTAGTTGGTGGTTTTCAAGATTGGTTGCGTAAATTATCGTGCTGCTAGAGTACACCTTGAGCAGGGTGCCGGTAAGTTTTCCTGTAATTTCTCTGATTAAGTTAATTTTTGACGAGTCGAACCCTTTTAAGATTATTGGGGGTGGTTTAGCGACTCTGGTTGCGGCTTTCCTTCCAGTGTCCATATTGACCTTATCAGCAGGTACGTCAAACTTTAATCTGTTAAATTGTCCGCCAATTCGACTGCTTGGGAAGACTACGTTATCCGTTTCCGAATCGGTGTATTCAAAGTCAGAGCTGTTGTCCAGCATCATTTTGACGGCATGTGAGACATCATTCTCTGGGGTATCGCTGTTCTTACGCACTCTCTTAGTCTTTTCGACGCTTGACGTTGAGGGGCTGCCCACTTCGTTGGACCGTTTTTTAATAGTGGCCTCGTATGATGCATTTGTTTGGCTATTTGACGGGTTGTTGGTTCCGTCTGGTGTATTATAGGTGGTAGATTCTACGGGTAAGGCCGGGTTATTGACACTGATTTGGTTTAGAATGTCACTTTTAAATATTTCCAATGATTTGCTAATATTTTTGCTTATAAGCTTAGTAATGAAGCTCAGGGTTTTCTCGTCCAAAGATGGGTGTCCACCAATTTTTTTTGTCCGCATTTTATATTTAAATTTGCTGCCTCGCTGTGGTTACACCGCCACCAGCAGGTCCAAATTTTGTAAGCACAATTCTTTTAATGTTTTCTTCTTTTTTTCTTTTATCTAGTTTAATTCCGGTAAAGAAATTTTCCCCTTTATGGCAGAAAATCTCTGTGTTTCGTCCCTCCGTATTAAATATTACGAAATTTAATTTAATTTAATTTATATTTTCTATTTTCATGAAGAAAAAACAGACGTTCGTCGACGTGAATGTCTAAGGCTCCTTTGCCAATTTTATTGAAAATTAACTGTGCTATAGCCCACAAGTTTTAGGGCGGCAAAAATCTAAAATGGTCCGATTACGATGGTTGACACCTCTATCAATAGGTTTCGGGACCTGTAATTGCTGTGACAATTTTCATTTTGATTGTGTAAGGCCTCCATGTAATTCCTAGCAATCAACATGTTAGAAAATTTTAGTACTAGAAAATTTCCCATTAATAATTTTATAGGAGAGATTTGAGGTTGACAAACTTTACAAAAATTAAAAAATTTTATGATCTGGTTGTTGGCTAGTTAGTATTGGTTTTCTATTGTTTGGGGAGAGTATAAAAAGGGACGGTTGGGAATGACAAGGACAAAAAAGATGACGAGGAGTGGTGATGGTACAGAGATATTGTGTTGTGTGCAAAAGTAAATTTATTGAAACAAAAAAAAATATAAAATTAGAGTTTATATGGTAGTGAAATGAAAAACAGTACCTAATTGTGATAAAATGAGAAATTTTGTTTACAATTTTTGTTCGATCGTAAATAAATCCACTGATGGATAAATTCGTGTTAAAAAAAAAAAGAAGAAACAATTTTTCTGCGTAATTGATCTGCAAGAAGTGTCCATAAAATTTAAAACGAGATAAAAAAAAAAACTATTTCATATAGATCAGATTAATATTAAAGCTAGAAAATTTAGAGTAGTTGTGTTTGAAATACGAATTATAAACTATGTATATAGTCATATAAAAAAAAACATATATTGTGAAAATTGTAATGGTGAATTTGTCAAAATTAAGAGTCATGTAATCTGTTCGATTTGTAATGTGTGACCTTAGGAAAAAAAAATAAAAAAAATGGCAAAAAGTGTATTGTGTGAAAAAAACGATTACTAATTTTTGTGTATAAACAAAATTATTTTTATGAGGAAAAAAGTTTTTAAGTATGTACATCATACTGCTTACATATTTACAATTAAATAAAAAAAAAAGAAAAAATCAAACAAATAAAAACAATATAAAATTAAATTAAATATTCATGTTTGATAAATAATAAATAATGAACTTAACTAATAATTAACCGACCAGATAGCACAGTGGTTAAAGCTGTGGCGTTTGGAGCGGGAGGTACCGGGTTCGAATCTCGATAGGGGCACGATGCAAAAGGGATTTTTCCATCATATGATCTGTTCAGATATTAATGGTTGGACTGATACGATCAATGACGGAGGATGAACACATCAAGACACCCAAGTAGTGCAGAACTCATGGGCCGAGCCAATCTTCCGTGTCAGTACAGGATGGCATGGAGCTATGCATTGCGCAGATGGTATAAAAAATCGGCCTGTAACCGATAGGTGAGAAGATCGCGTGTGGTATCACAACGGACTACAACTAGTCTAAGTGTGCTTTAGTTAGAACAGGAGCAGCCACTCTAACCTAACCTAACCTAACCTAACTAATAATTAACTATAAGTTATAATTCATATAAATATACTTAATACCAAATCAATTAATTCAATGATCCAAAAAGTTTAGTATTACAAAAAGTAAATCATTCTTGATCGAGCTACAACGTTATCGTTTATCAACATGATGGCCGCCAACATTCAACAATATGCAATTGCTTAGTGAGTCGACGAATTTATTTAATTTTTATAATATTTTGGTTTTGTAAATTATTAAGTAAAATTATTTGTATTTTATAATTTTTTCTAGTTAAATTTAATAACTTTAGTTATTATGAGCTCATGCATGATTTAGATTTAAGGATATTTTTATATTTTTTTTGCTATTAGTAATTTATATACATAATTAACGTTTCCTTTTCTTAAATTGTTTTGCTGGTTCTAGTTTTCTCGTTTAAATTTTATTGATAATAAAATTGTTAATTTTTAATATTCAAAATGGATACGTTTGCGTTTGATCTCTAAACAGGAAAAGTTTATCAGTGTGATGGAGTAAATTTAAGGAAAATATGGGAACTTAGGCGGACGTGAGTATGTCTATAGGTGAGTTGGTTGCAATCTTCTTTCCTCAGTATGCGGTTACATAATATCTTTTCACAAATGCACACATTTTGAACCACCCCAGGCTGAGCAGTTGGCAAAATAACCGCGACTTGTGTATCAATGTGAATAGATAAAATAATTCTGTTAACATTAGGTCCATAATGGAGGCCTGTTTGTTACAATTGCTCGATTATTTCTAAACATTTCTTAGAAAATTCAATTTTATTGAAAATTAACTGTGCTATAGCCCACAAGTTTTTGGGCGGCAAATATCTAAAATGGTCCGATTACGATGGTTGATACCTCTATCAATAGGTTTCGGGACCTGTAATTGCTGTGACAATTTTCATTTTGATTGCTCGATTATTTCTAAACATTTCTTAGAAAATTCAATTTTATTGAAAATTAACTGTGCTATAGCCCACAAGTTTTTGGGCGGCAAAAATCTAAAATGGTCCGATTACGATGTTTGATACCTCTATCAATAGGTTTCGGGACCTGTAATTGCTGTGACAATTTTAATTTTGATTGCTCGATTATTTCTAAACATTTCTTAGAAAATTCAATTTTATTGAAAATTAACTGTACTATAGCCCACAAGTTTTTGGGCGGCAAATACTAAAGTTGTAGGTAGGATAACTCTCCCGCTTGCTCTCTCTTCCAGGATAGTATTGGTTTCTTCACATAGTTTCGTTGCACTCTCATTTAAGTGTAGTAATGTATTATGTTTCCACTTACAATGACCACATCGGTGCACACAAAACACAATTTCTTCTCAGCAACAAATGTTCGGCGGTCTTTCGGAAACATTTTTATTAACTTTTTACAATTAAATAAGTAATGATCTGAGGAGCAACACGGATAACTGATGTAACCTTGCGAATCTTCGCCGCTAATTTGAAAGTTTAATGGTTTTTGTCTGCTACTTGCGTATCCGGTGTCACTACGAATTGGTTTGGACCTGTTGTCTCAAGTTTGTCGAGTTTTGTCATCACACCTATCCAACAGCATATTGATAAGCCAAACGTCCTTCTTTTCTGCATCTGCGCTCAATTCCTTTAAAGCACGCAAAATCTCATCGGTAATATCAGCCAACAAACGTAACAACACATTTATTTTCTCCGAAGCATCGTTGTAATTCGCACATTTTGCCGTACTTTTCAACGATTTTATGCCTTTGGCCGATAATAATTCTGTTAAAGATTTTGATCTTATCATTAACCTACGGAACATTTGAGTTAGTTGCGCTTCTATTTAATTGAGTGCGACTTTAATATTTCTCCGGAAATTCAGTCGCATTATATGTCTTTTCTTCTATAAATAAATTCTACCAATAAATTGCCTGGAAATTTTGAGTAACATATAGATATTTTAACACCTTTGAATTCGGAGTCAATACCCATTATTTTGTAGTTGTTTAAGCAGATTTATACCTCTCTGCCAAATTCGGAAAGAAAAATTATTCCTGCACGCATTATTCCGTTGTCCACCTCGTAAAAGAATCTAGATACTACAAAATCTTGACCACCTTGATTTGTATCCGAGCAACAAGACGGGACTTTTGCACGAATTTGATAAAATTTTAATCAAGGTTTTCGGAATTTAAATCGAGGGAATTTCCATTTCCCGACATGGTCTCTAATTTTCCGTTTTAAAATGAACCTTCTCTCATTATATTGAAACAAACGATTTCGTAAATCGCTTTTATATTAAGTAGCTCGTTATGAATACATACAACTTTAGTTTTAGAAAACGCTCATACATGTCCAATAGAGGGTCTCAACTTGATTTTATTCTGGTTACCAAATAGGGAATTGCAATAACTTGACGACACCAATTTTGATTGCCCTAATTACTGGACCTCATCTGCTTAACAAAATTACATGCTTGGTCCTATTTTCCGGGTAACTAAGCTCAAGATCTTGCAGCGATCAAATAGAAATTTTTACATTTGGAAATTTCATTTAAAGCCGTGACGATAATGAGAAAACGGGACATAGCTATTGTAACGCCTGTCATAAGGTAAAGTCTTCCTGAAATACAAAACATCCAATCTGACCATCAATCTGACCATACATCATCAGAATTTAACTAATTGTTTGCATCAGCCAGATACTTCCAGTGTATCAAAAAATAAAATCCTGAGAACTGTAGCTAAATCGGCTGATATTTAGGGGTGGCAGCTAGAAATTAGCCTAACATGTGATATTTGGTATGTTTTAAATGGGTTGTTTTGGTAAAATGGGTAGAGTTTTTAAGCGTTTGATGGTTTTAAATGCTTAAATTCTTACTTTGGTAAGAAATTTGTGAATAAAACCATGTACTTTAGTATTCACAAAAAAATCATAAAAGTAAAACATGATTTCCAAAAATTTGTTATTTAACGCATTTTTAACGATTTATTTATTATGAAACATTTTTCATTTGTTTAGCTCTCTTTATTTCCCTCTCTCTCTCTCTTCGTTCCAAGGTTGGGTTTTTCTGAAATTGCTTTTTTTTTTGTTTAATTCGACTTTCTTTTATTTTTTAGTGTTATTTTGATCTCGAAGAGCCGGGGGACGTGGTAAAGAATATCCTTTGTAATTGGTAACCGGTGGTTGTAAGGAACCCGATACCTTGTGTGCAAATTTGTGAATTTTTCTATCTTTGATTTTTTTTTCTCATGATTCACGGCTAATAATAAAGCATAGGCTTTAGATACATTCCACCTCAACTATGAGCCCAGCCGGCTAGAAAGGCATATTTCAAAGCGTGTACTATACAGTGCCTAAGTCTTTAGAAGTACGTATATGTACTTTCAGTAAGTTCATTTTTCAGGTCATCATCAAGCCACAACTGCTGGCCAAGAAAACGTTTATATGAAACTTTAAATCTAAATTTTAACAAATTTCTTTGCTGACGTCTTAAATGTGCAAATATGTGTGGCAACAACACACCAATCTTGGACATTGTTTACAACGTAAACTATTTTCCCAACGTTGATTTTGTGTAACACCATTTTAATGAGATAGAATCAGTAAATTTATCTGGTTTCATTTTATGTACTTTTCTATAATAAATATTATAATTCTTCAAAAGAGAGATTAAATGAGATAAAACAAATGTAAGAAACTAATAATGACGCAGTTGAGCTTGGAAAAAGGTTAAAAAAAGTTCAACAGCAAAAGATTTTAATTTTCATATTTATTTATGTAAAATTAAATAATTTATTATCTCTTGGTACAGCTTGGTTTTGTTTATTTATTACCTCAAATAAAAAATAAAAATATAAACGCCGGCAAAGTGAAAAAAGCTTTCGTATCTTGTAATTTCTTATTATTTTCCATTTTTATGCTAATAATATTTTTCATCTTGTTCTCAACGGGCGAAATACATGGTGGTATATCGTTTTGAGAAGGAAAGGTATGTATACGAGTATATGTATATTAATTTAAAATGCAGAAACCTACAAAAAAAAAAAATGGTGACAAATTCTATTTTGAAGAGAAACTTTGTTGTAAATTTTTTGTGTACAAATAAAGTAGATGAAGCACAAATAATTTAACAATGGGTCAGACACAAAACAAAAAATCATAATAACCATCAAAAGACGTGTTAATTAAAATTTATTATTTCATATTTTCCGAGTTTTCCGTAAGAAAATTTACTGGATAGCACAGCAGTACAGTGTTTTTAGTGTTGGGCTAATTTCGCATTGTTTTGTGGTTGTCCTGTTCTGATTAGTGCTTAATAATTAACACAGTTAACAATGGTTACTAAAATTTTGGGAAATTCATGAACAACATTCAGACCATTAAAACACTTTCACGTTGTGCCACGTACCAAAATAAATAATAAACTTTTCCTTTTGCTTGTGGTAACACCTAATCCTTAATTTTAATTCAAATATTAGTAAAGCAAAATAGAAAATTGTTAAAGAAAAGATAAAAGTGTTCCAATCTTTTACAGAAGATAACATTTTACACCATAAGGTGAAAATTAGTAATTAATGCAAATGAATACAACAATAGCAATAAAATAACAATAGCTAAAGTTCAAAATGAAGAAAATGTTAGATTTTTCGTAACAAAAACTACACAAACCATGTACACTCGTACCTAAAGCTGTAAAAAGATGCTGCAGGTAAGAAAGATGCATAAAACAATAAAATTTAAGCAAATAAATAAATTATTTATTTATATTGTATATGAAAGTAGTAATATTGTAAAACTACTACATACTAACAAAAAACTTTGTCTGTACAAAATCCAATTGTTTGTTCTAAATTATTACCTTACATATTTTATCGTAAACATAAAGTAAATAATTTTTAAATATAAAGACAAAACATAAAAATGCAGAGCTTTTTTATAAAACCAAAAATATATGAGAGAAAGCTTCGAGAAAAATTATTATATTTACAAAACAACAAATATCAGAAAATATGGTTTCTGTTGTTTAGCTTTTGTTCAAAGCTTTCATGTTGTTAGTTTCATCTGTATGTTTGTCTACTCTTGCAATTGGTTATTGCTTTGATTTGCATAAAAGATTGAATTTGAACAAATAATTATTTAAATGGTAATTGAAGTGGTTTATGTATAATTTACTTGAGTATAATTCTACAAAAGGACATTTTCTGCTAATCAAATCCATTTTTGGTTAACAAATTATCAGCTTAAGCTTTCACTAAATCTGTTTACGGGTTTTTCGTGCTTTTATGCTTATTCTAGTCCAATAATCGGACAGAATACCCTACTAGGTGGAATCTATTGGCGTTATTTTGATATGAACCATTTCCTTGACACTGGCACCCAGTCATCTCTCTTAAAAATTCCCTATGTTACTTTACCTCCCATGTGTTTTCCTGTAACTATTTCTACGTTTCCACATTCGCAGTAAGCTTCAGTCGACAGTATTTCTCAATTCAATTCCTATGAGTTTAAATGAATAGTTTGGCTCATTGAGCTGACATGTCGATGAAAATAAATTTTTTAACCTAGACAACAGTTGGTTTTAAAAACTGTTTTATTTTAGATTATCACCGAATAGCAATAAGTATGAAAACCTATCGAATGAGGCAGAAACCGATGTGAAGTTAGAAAGTGAGATTAATGTTCAATCGGTGCAAGCTCATATTACCTTAAGTATTGATTCAATACAAAGTGTGGATATGAACCACATGGATATACATCGGTACTATCATAAAAAACGTGTCTTGGAACAATTAAACTAATCATGGTAATCCTTCGAGAATTAAGAAGATGTTCACAGTGTGCTGAGTTTGAGATTGGCAAAATCAACTACACCTTATGTTAACTTGGCAAATGTTGATAAATAAATAAAACACAAGATCAATGGATTATTCGAGCAGAAAAATGCAGAGAAGATGAGCTAACTGGAAGGGATTGTAATAATCTCAGGAAAGTAGCAATATGTTCAGATGATAAGAATTATTACAAATTTAAATAACGCCTGGTCCTACAATAAGAAAAAAATCGGTCGAACTACATTCCGACTACAGGCTCACCTATTCAAATAAATCTTAATTTTTATTTGTTTGTTTGTCTTGCATACAAATATACGCTGTTCCACCAATTTCGTGCAAATGTTTGCAAAGATTTTTATTTTGACTAGCGGAAAATTTTAATACCAAAATCGGTTCGATAGGTCAAACAATTGTTGGAATATTAGACGTAATTCTATTTTAAACATAATAAACTGCAGTTTTATTGAGAAATTACCTAGGAAGGTAAAGGTAAAGGTAAAGGTAAAGGTAAAGGTAAAGGTAAAGGTAAAGGTAAAGGTAAAGGTAAAGGTAAAGGTAAAGGTAAAGGTAAAGGTAAAGGTAAAGGTAAAGGTAAAGGTAAAGGTAAAGGTAAAGGTAAAGGTAAAGGTAAAGGTAAAGGTAAAGGTAAAGGTAAAGGTAAAGGTAAAGGTAAAGGTAAAGGTAAAGGTAAAGGTAAAGGTAAAGGTAAAGGTAAAGGTAAAGGTAAAGGTAAAGGTAAAGGTAAAGGTAAAGGTAAAGGTAAAGGTAAAGGTAAAGGTAAAGGTAAAGGTAAAGGTAAAGGTAAAGGTAAAGGTAAAGGTAAAGGTAAAGGTAAAGGTAAAGGTAAAGGTAAAGGTAAAGGTAAAGGTAAAGGTAAAGGTAAAGGTAAAGGTAAAGGTAAAGGTAAAGGTAAAGGTAAAGGTAAAGGTAAAGGTAAAGGTAAAGGTAAAGGTAAAGGTAAAGGTAAAGTTAAAGGTAAAGGTAAAGGTAAAGGTAAAGGTAAAGGTAAAGGTAAAGGTAAAGGTAAAGGTAAAGGTAAAGGTAAAGGTAAAGGTAAAGGTAAAGGTAAAGGTAAAGGTAAAGGTAAAGGTAAAGGTAAAGGTAAAGGTAAAGGTAAAGGTAAAGGTAAAGGTAAAGGTAAAGGTAAAGGTAAAGGTAAAGGTAAAGGTAAAGGTAAAGGTAAAGGTAAAGGTAAAGGTAAAGGTAAAGGTAAAGATAAAGGTAAAGGTAAAGGTAAAGGTAACTGGAAAATGTTTGAATGATATTTCGGGTTTATATCTCTGCTAATACAACATATGAAATGACAGAGAATAACCAGAGATTATAGGAATATTCCCATAATTTTTGGAATAACTCATTTTGGTTCGTCGCTTTGCTAAAATAAATTTGAAATCATAGTAGGCGTATGTATTGTTTTTTAGCATGATAAGAGCCATCTATTTTTATAAAAATAAACTTTTTTTGACATTTGCGTTTAAATATTGATTTATAATCGAATGCCTACTTTATTAGTTTGTATGTATCTGTATAATCTGTATCAATATTGTTAATAAAACAAATTAAGCCTAATGAATTTCTTCGTTAAATACAACCTCCACCAAACTGTGTGTATTCATCATGACGAGGGAGTAGCACGACAATTCAATATTCAAATCAATGAGGAAATATGTTGGTAAAGGGGGGACATATTCTGGATGTACGTACATTGCATATTACTGGCGCGTAAAGGCCTAAATTAACAAAACATGATAAATTCGGAAAAGAGGGACTGTTTTTTAGTTACATAATATGGAAAAGAGGATAATATTCTGGAAAAAGGTGGGATATTCTTCAAAAATATTTTTCAAAAGGATGAATTTACTGCTCTTTCTAGTATTATATTCTAGAGCCGGGACTTATTCTGGAAAAAAAACGGGGGAAATTCTTTAAAAATTTGGAAAAAGGATGAATTTACTGCTCCTAGTATTATATTCTGAAAAAGAAGAGAGCCATATTCTGAAAAAAAAATTGAGAGAATTTCTTTAAAAAATTTTGGAAAAGGGGGAATTTACTGCTCTTTCTAGTAAAATAGGTATTCTGGAAAAAACGGAGGAAAATTTTTAAAAAATATTTGAATTTTATATACTGCGTCGTAGTCATCGCACGTAGCAAACCCCATAGTATGTGAGTGGTATAAGCATTAGTTACGCATGATTAGCTAAAGTCGATTAGCTATTATACGAGTAATGTAATTTTACAGACCGATTAAGGCTTAGCTGGTGCCGCCAAGAGTTTGTAGTGTCGATATAGATAGAAATTGTTTTGAAACATAAATTAAAATAAAATCAAAATAAAAATCATAATTTAAATACTTTAATTATTAATTAAAATTTTTGATTTCCCCAAATATTTTGTACTTTTAAAATACCCGTGGTAACATGAAAAGCTTTGACTATATAATTAAAATTAATGAAAAGCTTTGACTATATAATTAATTTTGAATTTTGTACATAAAAAACAATGTTTTTTTGAAAATTAAGCTCGTAAATTGACTTTTCGGCTGCCGCGAGACTATATCAGAAGCTTCAATTTTTTTTAGTTTAGTTAGTTTAGTCGATTAGGGAACACAGCAAAAGCGCAATTAATAAATAGTCCGAGATTAGATGTAGTGTTTCAACTTCAAGGTTAGCTAACTATCCACTTTTTATTTCGAAATTATTAAGTAAGCGCGGGAGTGGAGTTTATCTCCTTTTATTGAATTTAGTTGATGTACAAGTGGTGCCATTATATGTAAATATTAAAATAAAATAGTAAATATAAGTTGCTTTATTTTAATACAGATGGAACCATTATTGACTTTTTAAAAGTACAAAAAAATTTAACGAATAAAAAAAATTGAAAATGTAAATTAATAATTAAAGTATTTAAATTATAACTTATTTACAAAATTTAACAAATCATCTTAAATAAGAGAGATGTTATTTGTGTTATACCAATACCACAAACTCGTGGTACCAGTAACTAAACCTTAGTCAATGCAATTAGATGATTGATAGATTAGCTAATCGCGGTTAGGTAATCCCTGGTCTGTCAGTGGTATTAAGCTCTTTTATGGAAACCAGATCATTAACGAATAAAAACGTTAATTTATAGGTGCGCTGCCCCTAACCAAATACACCCTAACCAGCTTCTAAATTTTCGTAGGCGGGATATTCTTAATGAATTTTGAGCAGGCACAGGCCAAATCCGCTCATTAATTACACCGACGGACCGAGAGTATGAGTTAAACAGCTCATAAGTTATTCGTTTTCAGGTTGATGCAACAATCATTTTTGACTTAAGAGAACAGACCGATAGGCAGACCTCACTTTAAAAATTATTTCCTTTGACCCGGAAAATTACTTTCTCACTAGGGTTACAAACATATCATGAAGTAGATTTTTTTTTAATTAAAAAGTTAAGCAAGAAATGAAATTATGAAAAAAGGATAATTTATTGAAGTATTCTACTATTTTAGGGCAACAACATTTTATCTGCTTCACCCATTGTAATAAATATATGAATATTAAGCAAATAACTTCGGTAGTGGCACCAAATGACTTTCTTTAACTAATCCACGTTATTTACGTTAAATTTAGACCGAAGAGACTAAACAATAATCACTAATTTTGTCTATTTGTCACTAAATCTAGGATTCATTGTGTTGCTGAGCTGCTGCGCTTAGAATCTATAAATGATTTTTTTTTTTTGAAAAGCAGGCCGAATGATGCAGTAATTACGAAACGAAAACCCTATCAGAATATTACAACTATAACAAGCTGAATGCAAAACCAGCAAAACTCTTAACTTTTGGGATTGTACATATAATCAATATATCAATGTTATATCAAGTGACGTGCCGATTTAGGAATTTCTAAATTAAATGATTCTTCCCTATATGTATATAATAAGACCCTAAATACGGAAACGTCAATAAAATCTTCCAGGTCACGCCTACATTGAAACATAAATAAATATAATCATCCCAAAATACATTTAGGTATTCTGTATATTTGGTGTGATTTTATTTTTGCCACAAATATTCGTGATATGTTTATTTGATTTAAACAGGAATATTGTATGTGTATTTAGGAATGATAGATCCTCTCCTATAAACATAAAAAAGCTGATTATTATTTGAAAAAGGTTTGCGTGCGGCAATTTTCCTTTTTATACACTTTTAAACGTGTCTAGACTTAAAATTTTAAAAACATTTTTTTGCCAAACCTAAATCGTATATTCGACAGATTTATATAGTATTGCAAACTATAAATTACTATAATTTACAGTTTATAGGAATTATGGCATGTGTCTAGCAAATTTTGATTTTAATAAAATTTTACCCCATATTTCAATTAATTAAATGTTGTACAAATTGATTATGTGATTGTGCGTCATACTACTCACATAAAACCGATATCATTTCAAACAAACACCCAAATAATATAAGAATAACAAATTCGTGATTTCAAAAAGGTGCTGATTCAAACTTTGCAGAAAAAAAAATATTATCACGTTCATGATTGGCAAACATCGTCCTTTCCTCCAAGGAAAATCTGTTTTTTTTTTTTTTTGTGCTACTGATTGGACCAAATTCCTAATCTGGTTTCTGTGTACATCAAACAATCTTTCCTTTGATTTGATCTTTTCTATATTTTGTTTCCCACACTAGAAAAATTAAATTGAATACGTGAAATCGTATTGTTTATGTACATGAGAAGAACCTACGATTGCCATTTATAATTTAATTCAATGAAACAGTGAATCAGTGAGTCGATCCTGAAAAGGACATACTGATATATACAGTTAAATAACCAAACGCAAAATGTATTTCTTTAAAAGGAAGATTTAAATACTCCAACTATCCAACTAAACCCGAAATAATTTCCCGACCCAAACTAACACCAAACTCAGTTCTAAGTTCAGCTCCAAACTTAACTTTGAAGTCATCCAAAAATTTACCCGCGTACACATGAATTTAGCTTAGGGTGCCTTCCAACTTAACACTCAACTTACCCCAAATGATTCAACGAACTGAAACCCCCACTCAACCCCAACTCAACCCCAACTCCACTCACAACTCAACTCCCAACGCAATCGTAAACTTACCCACCTTTCCTCCATGAAAAACTGCAAGCATACATGATCTCGATCCGAAGCTAAATCTTAACTCATTATCCAACGCGACCCCAAACTTAAGCGCCAACTTTACCTCAAACTTAATGCACAACTCGATCCTCTTAACAACATGATCCGTAAGACTCCAGGCATACATCAACCAAACTTACATTAATTTAAGCTATTTCCAACTTAACCCTCAACTCAACTCTCTCGACTCGCAAATCGACTCCAACTCAACCCCGAACTCAACATCGATCGAAAACCTCGTGTCACATGTTAATAAACAGCTGGTTTTGGATCAATTTATATGGCAGGTAACTATCATCTTGATGAATAAATTCAAAAAGCTTTTCAATTCTCCGACTTGACTACAGCAATAGATTTGCGAAAAAAACCTAAATTAGACAAAACGTTCTCGAGATACCGTAGGAGAGACATCCAGACAAATGGACGGGAATTTTTTCTTTTTTTTTTTTTTTGCAATTTTCTAAAATATTTAAATACAAAATTTAGAAATTTTAGTTTCAAACTATCACCGATAGAGGTACGAGTTCGACATGCAAATTCTAAAAGTTACTTTTTTCCTCTGCTTTTCTCAAAGTTTGACGAAATTTCCTTAACCTACGATTAGAATTTCTGACCCCAAATTGAATGATCTAAGTAAGACTTAATGTTGTAATTCCGCAAGATTGGGACTAAACCACTTTTAATAAATTGTTGTCGATTCGATTAGAGTTTTAAGTATTTCTAAGATTAATCAATATTTCTAACTCAAATTTTGGAAACATTTAAAATAGTTAATATACAATACATAAAACTTAAGAAAAAATTTAAAAATACGAGACAATTTTAAACTTTAAATATTGTGAAAAAATATTTACTTGAAAATATATTTCGTTTAACGTAAACTAAATATCATTTATTTAATTAAACTTGAAAAATTTCGTCCAACTTCCCATATCAAGTGCTAATTTTAAAAATTCAAAAATTTTAGACTATATCAAACCCTACTCTGTTCGATGTTCTGCAAATGTCAACGAATTCAGCTCTTTGAAATTCTAACTCCTACAAATTTTGCTGTTTCAGCTAACAAACTTCTACTCGAGAGCATATTTTCAAAACTAACGAAATTTACAATTTTTATCGACAACCGATTGTTAAATTTTGAGGTGAAAATGTAAAGACCAATCTGCTGAATTTAGCTATCAAATTTCGAATATTGAATTTTTAAACAATGCTACTTGCCTAAAATTTATTTTACAGATATCTAGAAAATATCAAGAACAGAATTAGAGCCTGAAAATTTCAACATTTGTAATTTCGAAGTATGGCTCAGCGTTCATCGAACCTAAAATAAGGTGGTGTACGTTTTAAATGCTGACCAAAATTTATAAAGCCTAAATTGGCGAAACCCAAAATGGTCTAAGTAGGACTGTTCAAAATATTTCTAAGATTTTTCGAAATTTCTAATTGGTATTTTTAAAACAACGAAATTTTGGCATAATTTTAGAAACCAATCTAAATTCAGTAAAAATTTTGAAATATTCTTAATTTCTAGACAAATGTGTCACATAAAAAATTTGAATACAATTTGAAATTATTTCAAATTGGAATTTAGTCAAGTTGGGGCAAATTTGACAAAGTTTTAAAATTTCTTACTATTCCACAACTAATATCGTTATCAATTCTGAATTCTGAATTAAATTCTGAAAATTTTAAGAAATTGCTAGAGGTTAGAAGCTTTGAGAGCTGAAATTGATTTTTTTTTTAATTTTTCCGAATTTTTCATTCATGAAATTTCCAAGTCTGCAATTTTTATTATAACTAATTTTACATGTTCTGGACAAGATATATGTAGGTCCGATGGCGTAGAGAAAATATTAAATTTTCGCAATAATTTGAATTTGTCTTCTTGATATAGTAAATCAGCGTTAAAAACCAACACTTTCAGCACCTCTTAAAATTAAGCTGAATTTAATTTCAATCAATTGTTGGCAAAAGTCCTTATTTTCAAATTTCCGTAAATGACATGGCGGAACATGCACTCCCTAAAAAATTTATTTTCTCTAAAATTCCTCAATTTTTGGGCTGAATATTGTTTTGGATTCAGAGACTGGCTTCCGCAGAGTTAAAAATATTAAAATTTAAATTTTCATGAAACATTATGTAAGTTACGAAGTCTTTTTGCCCCTGTGGTAATTTTAAACCACTATTCAACTGTTAATTGCAGTTCAAACCAATTTATTTTGTTTATCAGGCCCTAAGAAAATCCACAAAAGCACATTTTGACGCTGTTAAGAGAATAAACGAATAGTTTTTATTATTCGATTTTTTTGCGCAGAAAATTTTCGTCAGCATAGAATGTTTTCCAATTTTCTAAAATATTTATATGCAAAATTTAGGAATTTTAATTTTAAACTGAAAATTAACTTTCTACATGGAAATTCTTAAAATTTATCTTTAAGCTCTGTTTCACTCAAATTTTGGCAACATTTCATAGCATTTTGATCAGAAATTCTGTCTTAAAATTTTCAAAACTTAATGGTCTAAATTACTTTTTTATTAGTAAATATATCAGGCCAAGCAAGATATTTTATTATGAACAAAAAAAAAATATTTGACTTCTAAGCCACTTTAAATAAATTGTTGTAGAAATTATTCAAGCTTAAAATACTTGTTAAATTTATCTAAATTTCTGAGCGAAATTTTCGAAAAATTTAAACAACAAAATTTGATATACGTAGCTTAAGATAATATTCAAAACATCCCTAACTTTTGATTTGGCCTAAAATATTTGATTGAATCAATGAATTGATTGATTTTTTCATCAGATTTTTACTCAGATTTTAAAAATTCTAATTGAATTCTACTTTGATTAATGTTCTTACAATGGCTAGGAAATATTCAGCTCTCTGAAATTTGCAATAAATAGTTGAGGGCAGCCACACAGACTTGATACACGATTGTTAAATAAAATTTCTTTTACAAATTTCTAGACAAAAATCGGGAACAGAATCGGTAAGAATTTCAAATAAAATTTTCATCATTTCTAGCTTCGAAGTTTAGCTTAAATAAAAAAAAATCACTAAGAATTATTCTGAAGTATCTTACAAATTCTGACCCACATTTATAAAGCCATAATTTTAAGGTGAAACCCAAAATTGTCTAAGTAAAAGTCTAATGCCGTTCTTTGGCACGAATGATTAAAAGACTTTAAAGGTTGGTTTTTGAAGTTACATGTAATTAAAATTAAAAAATTAAATTTTCATAAGAAAATTTTACAAATAATATTAAAATAAAATCAGTCGAAAAAATTGTATGTTGTGTTGGAAAGACTTAAATTTATTGTGACGGTGACACCTAGTGTATAATAGAAGAAGTTAAATTAATAGCTCAATGTTTAACTGTACTAAAATGGAATTTTCCATGATAAAATTGTTCTAAATGTTTCTGCGCTATTCTAACTGGAAAAGGCACGAGCTTTCTAGAAATTTGGTTTTTGTCTATAAAAAAAAAAATTTGTAAAAGTACAGTAAAATTTGAGAATAATTTTATCGTTAATAAATAGTGCTGTTATAGTTTTTGTGTGACATAAATAAATTCGTTGGTGATAAATTGAATTTATTTTGTTTTATTCACAATCCACTGATACGAACCATTATTGACAAGGCAAAAACGTAACAATTGTTGACAGCGGTGGGATTGTGAATAATAAGATAAAGAAAATGTTTCTCAACGAATCAAAAGTTCCAGAATTAAAGAGGGAACTTGAGAAACGGGGTTTGGCTACTGATGGTAGTAAAGCAGCTTTACAAGCGCGACTACGTCATGCTATAGAGAAAGAAGGGTTAAACGCTGACCATCATGATTTTGGCGTGAAAGTAGCGGATGCGGCAACGGTAGAGAAGGCAGGAGATAAGCAACCGTCGGTCGAAACAACACAACTACCATCTGGAAGTTTCGATTTGTCGTGGCTGCTATGAACCAAATGATGGGACAGACGGGAGTAATGAAGCAAGAAATAAAAAATCAGATGGTACAACAAGCAGAACAGTCAAACCAAGAAATTAAAGACCAAGTTACAGATGGTCGTAAGAGAATCGACGATAAACTTCTCAAATTATCTACTAACATACACGGCGAAGTGGAGAAGCTGCAAATGGAGGTTGAAAAGGTTGACGAAAAATTTAAAACGAAGGTTCAACATGTTGAAGAGAAATTGCAAACGGAGATTCAACAGATTGAAGGAAAATTAGAAACGACCTACGCAGCGACGGACGACTAAGCGGGGAACAGGCAGTGGCCAAGCAAGAGGGCCATATGACGACGGAGTCGTTAAACTTGAACGAGTCAGCTTAAAGGAGCAGAAGCTGACTCCCGCAACCAATTGCCCCATAACCTCCATCCGCGTTTCGAAAGTAACTAGAGGCGGTGTCAACTTAACAATCAAAGGCGACATTGATGGCACGGACTGCATCATCACCTTGGATACGGGAGCAAATCGCACGATTATCCGTAAAGATCTGATTGATGGAGGTATACAACTAGCTAATGGATTGAAGTTACAAACAGCAACTGGAGATAGTTCAATAATAAAAGGCAAATAGATTGTGAAAATAAAGATCGGAAGAACTCTTTTCCAACACGAAGTACTGATTGCAGATATTGTGGATGAAGTCATAATGGGGATGGACTTCATGAGGGCAAATGGCTTCGTGGTGGATGTTGGACGAGGAGTTTTAATTTACGATAACATCGAGTTGCCACTTCAATCTAGCAGTGCAGGAGCAACCACCAGGCAAATTATTATTGATCGTTGGGAGAAGCTCCCATCAAACTCGGAGACGATCGTGTGGGGAAGATTGTAGGGAGGTTCTAGGTCACCCAGGTTTTGGGTTGTGGAAGTGAACGAAGAGGAGAATGGAGCCAAAAAAATTATAATCGGAAAAGCCCTAGGTACCAATTAGGACTCTAAATCTCTCGGATAAGACGAAAACCGTCAAGAAAGCGACAGTCATCGGCAAATATAACGAGGTTTCAACTATAGTAAAGTGTGAAGAGAAAAGTGCGATTGAAAAGCCGACATGCAAGGCCAGAATGAAATGGTAGAACAACTTATGCAGGTACAGAAAAATTCTGCACATCAACTATTCAAACGGTACATGTCCATGTTCTGTAGTACATCGGATAATAACGCAAGGACTTCAATGGTAAAGCACCGAATTGATACGGGAACAGAGATGCCGATTCGTCAACCACCCAGGAGGTTACCATTGGCAAAACAAGAAGAAGTCAATCGAATGGTAACAGATACACCGGAAGTATTGGTGGAGAAGAAGGACGGTAGCATGAGATTCTACGTTGATTATCGAAAATTCAATGCTGTGACGAAAAAAGATAGCTACCCACTGCCAAGGATCAACGATATATTAGACACATTATCGGGTGCTCGAATATTTACTACATTAGATCTACAAAGCGGCTATTGGCAAGTGGAAGTCCATGAGGAAGATCGCGAGAAAACAGCTTTCAGTGTGGGTAACGGGCTTTGGCAATTAAATGTTATGCTGTTTTCGACGAGCAAGTAAGGAACTTGGCAGAAGTTTTTGATCGAATACAGGCGTCCGGATTAAAGTTAAGCTTAAAGAAGTGTAAACTGTTCAGAATTGAAGTCAAATATTTGGGTCATCTTGTAACGATCAATGGAATTCACACCGACGAAGAACAGATCGCAGCGGTAAAGAACTGGCAAAGACCTAAAAATGTACACGAATTACAAAGCTTTCTGGGATTGTGCACCTATTATAGACGCTTCGTGCCAGAATTCGCCAACATCGCCAAGAGCTTACAAGAGCTGACCAGGAAGAACAAGGCATTCGAATGGAATAATGATCAGAAGGAAGCATTCGTAGAAATTTATTTTGGACACCGATGCAAGTAATAATGGTATAGGTGGTGTGTTATCACAGGAAACCAATGGCCAAGAACGAGTTATTGCGTACTTCTCCAAAACATTATCGAAACAGGAGCGTAATTACTGCGTGACACGGAACGAATTGTTGGCTATAGTGAAGTGTGTCAAGCACTTCCATAAGTATCTTTATGGCCAACCATTTACTTACAGATCACGGCGCTTTACGGTGGCTGTTGCAATTCAAGAATCCAGAAGGATAGATAGCACGCTGGATCGAACGTCTTCAAAGCTACGATGTCCATGCCGACGTATTATCAAGACGGCCGTTTCCAATAGAATATAAACATTGTGGCCATGTTGAAGCAAAGGAAGGCATCATCGACGTTAGGGAAAGAGCAATTTAATGATACGGATTTATCAGTTATAATGGAATGGAAGGAAAAGGAACACCGGCCAACTTGGAGCGAGATCGCGGACAGAACTCCCGTTGTCACGGCTTACTGGGCTCAATGGGATAGCCTTCGTTTTGAAAATGGGTGTTAAAAACGATTGTGGGAAAGCACGGATGGCAAAGTGAAGCAATTGTTGCTGGTGATACCAAAGTGCCGGATTGCGGAAATTCTGAACGAGTATCATGGAGCAGCAAGTGGGGGCCACCTAGGAATTAATAAAACACAAGCAAAGATACGTCAACGATTCTACTGCTCAGGATATAGGCAGACAGTGATAGAATGGTGCCAAAAATGTGACCAATGTGCGGCGGTGAAGGGACCCGCACGCAAAAGTCGTGGAACCTTGAAACAATATAACGTTGGAGCACCATTTGAAAGAATTGCAAAGGATGTAGCGGGGCCATTTCTCACCACTGAGAGCGGCAATAAATATGTGCTAGTAATCATGGATTATTTCAGGAATGACACCAGCTAAAACGTTATTTGGAGATAATCTACGATTACCTGGAGATCTAAAGTTTGGGGCTGTACCATCAGCGGCTTTATGTGGACAGGATTACGTAGACAGGATGAAAGAAGAACTTAATGAGATTCATCAATGTGTACGGGGAAAAATATAGATGTCAAGTAACCGGATGAAGGCTCGATATGACTTACGAGCAAATAACCAGGGCTTCCAGGAAGGGCAATTAGTATAGCTTCACAACCCGCAACGAAAAAATGGATTATCACCGAAGCTGCAACTAGCATGGGAAGGGCCTTACACTGTCATCACGAGGATGAACGACGTGGTTTATCGGATGCGGAAGTGACATCGAGGTAAACCAAAGATGTTCCAATTGGAGAGGCTGGTCCTATACAAAGGAGGTGATGTGGGTCTTGTTCGGGACGAACAGGCTTAGGTGGGCGGTAGTGTGACGGTGACACCTAGTGTGTAATAGAATAAGTTAAAATTAATAGCTCAATGTTAAACTGTTCTAAATGGAATTTTCCATGATAAAATTGTTCTACACTATTCTAACTAGAAAAATCATGAGCTTTCTAGAAGTTTGGTTTGTGTATATAAAAAGGCGAACGAAGTCGAATTGGATCAATAGTATTTGGAAAGCGACAGTGTGAAGATAAAAAGCAATTAAAAAGTGATTTAAAAAGTGTTAATAAAAAGTAAAAGTGATCAGTAAAATTTGAGAATAATTTACATAAAGTGATTTTGTGAATTTTTATCGTTAATAAACTGTGTTGTAATAATTCTTGTGTTAACTAAATAAAATCGTTGGTGATAAATTAAATTGATTTTGTTTTATTTACAATCCAGTGAAAAATATTGATTGACAAGGCAAAAACGTAACAATATTAACGCTAAAATAAACTTGAAAAGTGCCATCGAACATTATGCACCTTCAAAACGTCGAGATAATTGGTTTTGGATAAAGTTTTATTTCTAAAATATTCTAAAAAAATAGAGGTGCGGCCAACACACGACTTTCTTTTACGAACAGAGAATTTTAAAATTTTTTTTTAATAACTTTTTTTTTAAATTTTTTTTTTGTTAATTTTTAAATTTTGAATTTTTTTTTTTTTTAATTTTTAATTTTTTATTTTTATTTGTTTTTAATTTTTGGAAACATTTTGCATTCAGTTGTTTTTTGTAAACCTTATACTTTTTAAGATATTTGCAAAACTAATTTTCTGGACCAAGGGAGTGGCCACTTCCGGTTAGCCGATTTGGAGTAAAATTCACTGGGACCTCCCAATTTACCAAAAAAGCTTAAATTAGAAGTTTCAGTTCGATTAATTAAACCATATGGGTTGTAGAGAGGACACAGACAGACTGATAGACTAACAGACTGACAGACTGACAGACTGACAGACTGACAGACTAACAGACTGACAGACTGACAGACTGACAGACTGACAGACTGACAGACTGACAGACTGACAGACTGACAGACTGACAGACTGACAGACTGACAGACTGACAGACTGACAGACTGACAGACTGACAGACTGACAGACTGACAGACTGACAGACTGACAGACTGACAGACTGACAGACTGACAGACTGACAGACTGACAGACTAACAGACTGACAGACTGACAGACTGACAGACTGACAGACTGACAGACTGACAGACTGACAGACTGACAGACTGACAGACTGACAGACTGACAGACTGACAGACTGAAAGACTGACAGACTGACAGACTGGCAGACTGACAGACTGACAGACTGACAGACTGACATACTGACAAACTGACAGACTGACAGACTGACAGACTGACAGACTGACAGACTGACAGACTGACAGACTGACAGACTGACAGACTGACAGACTGACAGACTGACAGACTGACAGACTGACAGACTGACAGACTGACAGACTGACAGACTGACAGACTGACAGACTGACAGACTGACAGACTGACAGACTGACAGACTGACAGACTGACAGACTGACAGACTGACAGACTGACAGACTGACAGACTGACAGACTGACAGACTGACAGACTGACAGACTGACAGACTGACAGACTGACAGACCTGACAGACCTGACAGACCTGACAGACCTGACAGACTGACAGACTGACAGTCTGACAGACTGACAGATAGACAGACAGCCACCATTCCGAAACCCACTTTTTCGGACTCAGGGGACCTCAAAACAAATAAATCTCTAGAAATCTCAAGGTCCAAAATTTTCAGGATTACTATACTTTATTTTACGAGAGTAAACGAAAATAAAAAACCCTAATCCATACGAATCGTTCGTTTAGTAAAAGTTCTGCAAATTTTTTTTTGGAAATCGCACCCAAATCCCAAGGGCCAATATCGGCCATTGCCAACAATGATGACAAAGGTTTCGCTAGCACATGGAATAGGTTCCTTAATTAAATAGTTAGAAAACCATAATCCATACGGTTCCTTCGTTTAGTAAAAGTTCTACGAAATTATATTTTGGAAATCGCATGCAACCCCCAAGGGCCAATATCGGCCATTGCCATTAATGATGACAAAGGTTTGGTTAGCACTTAGAACATGTTGCTCAATTACCTAGTTAGAAAACCCTAATCCATACGGATCGTTCGTTTAGTAAAAGTTCTGCCAAATTATTTTTTGGAAATCGCACCCAAATCCCAAGGGCCAATATCGGCCATTGCCAAGAATGATGACAAAGGTTTGGCTAGCACATAGAACAGGTTGCTCAATTACCTAGTTAGAAAACCCTAATCCATACGGATCGTTCGTTTCGTAAAGTTCTGCAAAATTATTTTTTGGAAATCGCACTCAACACCCAAGGGCCAATATCGGCCATTGCTACAAATGATGACAAAGGTTTCGCTAACACACAGAATAGGTCCCTCAAATACCTAGTTAGAAAACCCTAATCCATACGGATCGTTCGTTTAGTAAAAGTTCTGCCAAATTATTTTTTGGAAATCGCACACAAATTCCAAGGGCCAATATCGGCCATTGCCAACAATGATGACAAAGGTTTCGCTAGCACATGGAATAGGTCCCTCAAATACCTAGTTGGAAACCCCTAATCCATACGGATCGTTCATTTAGTAAAGTTCTACGAAATTATTTTTTGGAAATCGCACGCAACCCCCAAGGGCCAATATCGGCCATTGCTACAAATGATGACAAAGGTTTCGCTAACACACAGAATAGGTCCCTCAAATACCTAGTTAGAAAACCCTAATCCATACGAATCGTTCGTTTAGTAAAAGTTCTGCAAAATTATTTTTTGGAAATCGTACTCAACCCCCAAGGGCCAATATCGGCCATTGCCAACAATGATGATACAGGTTTGGCTAGCACATTGAATAGTTAGCTCAACTACCTAGTTAGAAAACCCTAATCCATACGGATCGTTCGTTTAGTAAAAGTTCTACGAAATTATTTTTTGGAAATCGCACTCAACAATGATGATAAAGATTTCGCTAGCACATGGAATAGGTCCCTTAATTACCTCGTTAAAATTGAGGTGTGGCAAACACACGACTTTCTTTTACGAACAGAGAATTTTGAGAAATTTTATTTTTTTCTGAATTTTTTTTTTAATTTTTTATTTTTTATTTTTATTTGTTTTTAATTTTTGGAAACATTTTGTATTCTGTTGTTTTTTGTAAACCTTATACTTTTTAAGATATTTGCAAAACAAATTTTCTGGACCACGAGTGTGACCACTTCCGGTTAGCCGATTTGGAGTAAAATTCACTGGGACCTCTCAATTTATCAAAAAAGCTTAAATCTAAAGTTTCAGTTCGATTGATTAAACCATATGGGCTGTAGAGAGGACACAGACAGACTGACAGACTGACAGACTGACAGACTGACAGACTGACAGACTGACAGACTGACAGACTGACAGACTGACAGACTGACAGACTGACAGACAGACAGACAGACACTATTTCGAAATCCACTTTTTCGGACTCAGGGGACCTCAAAACAAATAAATCTCTAAAAATCTCAAGGTCCAAAATTTTAATGAATACTATACTTTATTTTACTAGAGTAAAAGAAAGTAAAATTATTGAAAATCACAGGTGAGTCGTTTTGCCGATGTGTAATTTTGTCCTAGCATCGATTCACATAACGCGTCATCGTTTTATCTTTTGTTTTATGCGGCTACCAAATTTTACAAGCCACTCATTACAATTCCATAGAATTTAGCAATCAAATCATATTAACTGCAATTTACCCTCCCATCTAAAAATAATTTTTTCATATTTAAATTATGGGCACCAAATAAATCGTGTAAAAGTAAAAATTTAAACTATAAACCTAACTGCGGCTTAAACTCTAAACCGCAGTTATAATAAATATATACAGGGTGCTGCAAAAGTAACTATACCCAAATAACATTCGTTAGAGCTAATAGTTGCGAGGTTGCTCTGCTGTAGTTCTAGAAAAGCACGTGGGTTGCTGTTGGCACTAAATTAGAAGCAATTGATACCCTATCCCCTGTCTCTTGCCCCTGTCCTTGTCCAGAAGCACTGCCAGAGTTTATTTACAGCTGAAATTGTTACTTTGGTATGATCTAAACAATGGTTAACTTCTTTTTGTTAGCGAATATTTAATCTTCTTGTTTTTGTGTTTAACAGATAAAACTTGGGAGATAAAAAAATGAAACGCTACACAATTGCACAAGGAACAAGGATAATTTTTCTATTCTTTGAAAACAATCATTCAATAATTATTAACACTCAACGTGCATACAGGAGATTTTCTGGTGAAAACCATGTTACGGCTCAGTGGTACAATCTAGTTGAAACAGAAAAAAAATAATTAAGTTACACAAACACAAATATTCTAAAATATTAACATCTGAAGTTAGGTATAATTACTCTTAGTGTTATGTACGCAACCAATTATGGGGATACGTGTAGTACGAATGTCGGCCACATTTAGAATGTTCGCGTGCCGGTCAACCAAAAGATTGGTAGGAAAAGTTTGGATTCGACAGTCGACTTTGTTTATCATAGAATACTTAAACTGGTTTAGCTAAATCGGATTTATTATACCACAATCTGTCTGGGATATAAGGATTGACAATACGCTAAGACTCATTATATTCAGACCGTTTCTTTTATCTTCTTTATGTCGCTTAGTGCTTCAAGCAATATTTATTTTACCTTCAGAAACGGTTTTGGATCCGCCCGCCAATCATTGGATATCTGTTGCTTTGCCTTCTAGTTTATTATTTATACATTATAACCTGCGCTGGCGGAACTAAAGGTTCGAATATTTGTAACGTTTCGACGGCTGTTTTAAGCCAGGCCGTTACTTGTTGCTTGTTCCCGTCGAAGTTAGCTATCTACTTGATCGAGTCTACTATCGAGGTGTCTACTTGATCTTGTTCGCTTTGACGGCAGTTAGGCTCCAATTTCTTTACCGAGATTCTTAAGTAACTCGTCGTGTGCGGTCTGTTTCTGGACTAAATTTCTTATTTGAAATTTCAACCAGTACGTATCCCTTGGAATTTTTCACTTTTTGTGCCTAACTTGCAGTATGCAGAACGACAAGTTCGCGTCGATTTAGTGATGCGCGGTTAACAATTAACTAATTTTCATTTTTATTCTTAACTATTTTAAAATATTCTAACTTAACTAAATGATAAGAATTTTCCATTCGGCCGGTCACGTTGTGTTTACTCGGCACTTTCAAGTGCAACTCAGTTTTTCCGACTTGTTTGGTTTAATAATGACGTTTGCATTTAAATCGTAAGGAACGTTATGTTGGAATGCAGTTTGGGCTAACATGAGAATGTAACTCGCTACATATACATGAAACTATGTGAAATTTCGATTTAAAATCCATTGTGGCAAACATTAATATTGAATACGAAAAAATTTGAATTAATTTTGTAAATTTTTCTTAAAGCTTTAATCATAAATTCATAACAAAAAATTCTGCTTATGCAAATTTTCTTCGTTTAGATAATTTACATTATGCAAATATACAAGAATATTCCCAGAATAAAAAATTACAATTTATAAATTATATTTTAATTATTCTTAAGATCTGTATAGAAGAATATTTACATATATAGACACAAAGTTATAATTTAGCTCGCAAAATTTCTTCCTTTGGCTGTCAGAGATATCATATAACGAGACAGAAGGGAGATACAAAAAGCTGGAAAAAAGAAAAAACATTTTTTATCATTTTCTCTTACCATTTCCAATGATTTTTTTTTTATTATGCGAATATCAGCAATATAATCGAAAAAGTTCAATTAAAATTAACATTTAATATAAAAATTGTGATTAATTTTGAAACCCGCAATAAGAGATTTAAACTTTTGAATAATTTAACTTTTCGGGTTAAGGAGAACACAAGTTGAATAAATTATTGAGGTGACTAAGAGATACTGATCTTATTGTAAATTAATATTCATGAATCGTCTAATTAATTCTATTTTATTATGCTTCCAGTAATTCATATAGAATGAAAAGCAGATTATTTTATAAACCGACATTTTACAGAACTTCTTCAGTTGCTATCGAAGTAGCAAGACCAGCGAAATCACAGAGACCGAAATTTTAGCGATTGACTTCAAAGTACCCGTGTCTTTTAAGCTGGGTCACTCCAAATCAATACTTGCATTGGAGCACAATTGCAGATTTCAGAATTTTGCTTCTGAATTTGTTGACCCAGAATTTGTGAATTATATATTGACACGGAAGCTTTTCGAACTGTGCAGTGTTCAACAAAATTAAATCTATCTTAGAATTTATTTCTGTTTACAAAATATACTTTACACGTAACAAAGCTTTCAGTCTTTCCCTAATCAGGTCTTTTACAACCTGACATATAAACCAATTTATTTCTTAAGAAGTAAAATTTTTCTTTTGCCATTGTTGTTATGTCTTCATCTAGACACACAAAAATAATGTGTCGAGAGAGCGAGAGAGATGGATAGAGAGCCAGACATAAGAATAATCAACCTCATTAAGAATTTTCTTTGAACATTATCTTTGCTTTTTTTTTCCAAAAAATAAATTGTGATCAAGATGGAAAATGTAATCATACAAAAAGCTTTTTTTTTTGTATTTGGATATTTATAAAATGGTTCACTATTAATCTAGGCGAGGAGGTGATGTGACACAGACACGATTATACGAAGAAGTTAAAGAAATCTAGTTAGAACTTAAGTGTTGTATTCCATTTTTCCGTCTAATATCTTGATTGGAAAACAAACTTATCGCATGTCATCAAAACAAACCAAAATTATGGCTTTTTTTGCGTTGCTAACCAAGTTTATCAAAAAGTTATTTTCTAGAAAAAATAGTTCTGTCTAGGTAACGTGTTTAATGTGATACAAAAAAAACTGCTCAGTGACTTTTTTGGTTAAAATTTCCGATAATTATCTTGATGAGGATTTTTAATAATATTAACCAAAATAATTCGAAACTTATTATCCTTAATTCGTGTATAAGCATAATCAAGAATATGTCTTAGAAAACCACTTTGCGTATTCTTATAATAATATCCACTTAATATTCTCAAATAAAATTTAAAGAGCAACTTCAGCCTTAAACCTTTATAGCCAAGTTCTTAATAGTTCTCGTTACGTCGGGACCGATTTTAATCATGAAGGAACCAAAGAATTCTTTTTCAGTAAACTCTGCGAGAATTACGTAAATCTTTCGAACAAGAACAATTCAATTATGATCCAAGTTTGTGGAACAGTCAAAACAAACAATGCGGAAAAAGGGAGCAAACGATAAAAACATTGTATGTATCCTATTCGCGTAAAGTTTGTCCTAAATTTGTCCTAAAATTACAAAAACAAAATTTAGAACAAACTTCACGCGACTGTACAAATGTGTGAAGTTTGCCCTAAAATTAAACATTTGTCCTAACAATGGATTGTCCTGTGAATATATTAGTATGAATAATAAATCTCTCGTTATTATGAATTTGTACGTAAACAATTATTTTACTTATCTAATTTAAATTTTAAAAAAAACATTTAAATAAACTTGTTGTCAAAAAAAACAATTTAAAAATCAAAGCTCAGTAGAAAAGTGATATATAAAAATTATTCAATCTGGTCCAAAAAATCGTAACTTAGTGGACACAACATTTACAGACAGTCGGAGAACCCCTCTATCCTAAAACAATGATAAAGACGTCATTCAGGATAGTGAACGATGTCCCTACATTAAAAAAACAATCAAAAATCTAGAAGATAAATGACATAGGCAGACGTTTTGCTTCCCTATATGTAAAGTAATATAAAGTTGGATATTAAAAAATGTCTCCGTCTGGCCCAAATATCGTACCCATATGGACATATGCGTTTAAGTTTAGGCGGCAGCCTCCTTAATGAGATAAGTGACTTAGGACAGACGTGTTGCGTTCCTATATGTAATTTTGTATAAAGTTGGATATTAAAAAAATTCTCAATTTGGCCCCAAGATCGTACCCAAGTGGACATATATCAATATGGATAGAGGCCAATCCCCTCTATCTTAAAAATGTTACAACTATCAAAAATCTAGAAGATAAGTGACTTAGGACAGATATGTTGCGTTCCTATATGTAAATTTGTAAAAAGTTGAATATTGGATATAGGAACGCAGCACGCCTGTCCTAAGTCACTTATTTTCTAAATTTTTGAAAATTGTAACATTTCTAAGATAGAGGGGATTGCCCTCTACCCTTATTAATGTATGTACACTTAAGTACGATCTTGGGGCCAGACTAAGAATTTTTTTAATATACAACATTAGACGAACTTACATATAGGAACGCAACACGTCTGTCCTAAGTCACCTATCTACTAGATTTTTGAAAGTTGTAACATTTTTAAGATAGAGTGGATTGCCCTTTACCCTTATTAATGCATGTCCACTTGGGTACGATCTTTATGCCAGATTGAGAATTTTTTTAATATACAACTTTATACAAACTTACATATAGGAACGCAACACGCCTGTCCTAAGTCACTTATCTTCTAGATTTTTGGAAGTTGTAACATTTCTAAGATATAAGGGATTACCCTCTACCCTTATTAATGTATGTCCACTTGGGTAAGATCTTGGGGCCAGATTGAGAATTTTTTAATATGTAACCTTATACCAACTTACATGTAGGAACGCAACACGCCTGTCCTAAGTCACTTATCTGCTAGATTTTTGAAAATTGTAATATTTTTTAGATAGGTCGGATTGCCCTCTACCCTTATTGATGTATGTCCACTTCGGTACAATCTTGGGGCCAGATTGAGAATTTTTTTATTTCCAACCTTATACAAACTTACATATAGGAACGCAACACGTCTGTCCTAAGTCACTTATCTTCTAGATTTTTGAAAACTGTAACATTCATAAGATAGAGGGGATTTCCCTTTTCTATTATTAATATATGTCCACTTAGGTACGATCTTGGGACCAGATTGAGAGTTTTTTTAATATACAACTTTATACAAACTTACATATAGGAACGCAACACGTCTGTCCTATGTCACTTATCTTCTAGATTTTTGAAAGTTGTAACATTTCTAAAATAGAGGATATTGACCTCTACCCTTATTGATGTATGTCCACATGAATACGATCTTGGGCCAGATTCAGAATTTTTTAAATATCCAACCTTAGACGAACTTACATATAGGAACGCAACACATCTGTCCTAAGTCACTTATCTTCTAGATTTTTGAAAGTTGTAACATTTGTTAGATAGAGGGGATTGCCCTTTACCCTTATTAATGTATGTCTACTTAGGTACGATCTTGGGGCCAGATTGAGAATTTTTTTAATATACAATATTAGACTAACTTAAATATAGGAACGCAACACGCCTATCCTAAGTCACTCATCTTCTAGATTTTTGAAAGTTGTAACATTTCTAAGATAGAGGGGATTACCCTCTACCCTTATTAATGTATGTCCAGTTGGGTACGGTCTTGGGGCCAGATTGAGAATTTTGTAATATCCAACCTTATACAAACTTACATATAGGAACGCAACACGCCTGTCCTAAGTCACTTATCTTCTAGATATTTGAAAGTTGTAACATTTTTTAAATAGAGTGGATTACAATCTACCCTTATTAATATATGTACACTTGAATGCGATCTTGGGGCCAGATTGAGAATTTTTTTAATATCCAACCTTATATAAACTTACATATAGGAACGCAACACGCCTGTCCTAAATCACATATCTTCTAGATTTTTGAAAGTTGTAATATTTCCTAGATAGGTCGGATTGCCCTCTACCCTTATTGATGTAAGTCCACTTGGGTACGATTTTGGGGCCAGATTGAGAGTTTTTTTAATATACAATTTTATACAAACTTACATATAGGAACGCAACACGCCTGTCCTAAGTCACTTATCTTCTAGATTTTTGAAAATTGTAATATTTCATAGATAGGTCGGATTGCCCTTTACCCTTATTGATGTATGTCCACTTCGGTACAATCTTGGGGCCAGATTGAGAATTTTTTTAATATCCAACCTTAGACGAACTTACATATAGGAACGCAACACATCTGTCCTAAGTCACTTATTTTCTAGATTTTGGAAAGTTGTAACATTTGTAAGATATAGGGGATTACCCTCTACCCTTATTAATGTATGTCTACTTAGGTACGATCTTGGGGCCAGATTGAGAATTTTTTTAATATCCAACATTAGACGAACTTAAATATAGGAACGCATCACGCCTGTCCTATGTCACTTATCTTCTAGATTTTTGAAAGTTGTAAAATTTCTAAGATAGAGGGGATTACCCTCTACCCTTATTGATGTATGTCCACTGGAATGCGATCTTGGGGCCAGATTGAGAATTTTTTTAATATCCAACCTTATATAAACGTACATATAGGAACGCAACACGCCTGTCCTAAATCACTTATCTTCTAGATTTTTGAAAGTTGTAATATTTGCTAGATAGGTCGGATTGCCCTCTACCCTTATTGATGTAAGTCCACTTGGGTACGATCTTGGAGCCAGATTGAGAGTTTTTTTGAATATACAATTTTATACAAACTTACATATAGGAACGCAACACGTCTGTCCTAAGTCACTTATCTTCTAGATTTTTGAAAATTGTAATATTTTTAAGATAGGTCGGATTGCCCTTTACCTTTATTGATGTATGTCCACTTGAATACGATCTTGGGGCCAGATTGAGAATTTTTTTAATATCCAATTTTATATAAACTTACATATAGGAACGGAACACGCCTGTCCTAAGTCACTTATCTTCTAGATTTTTGAAAGTTGTAATATTTCCTAGATAGGACGGATTGCCCTCTACCCTTATTGATGTAAGTCCACTTGGGTACGATCTTGGGGCCAGATTGAGAATTTGTTTAATATCCAACTTTATACAAACTTACATATAGGAACGCAACACGCCTGTCCTATGTCACTTATCTTCTAGATTTTTGAAAATTGTAATATTTCTTAGATAGGTTGGATGGCCTGCTACCCTTATTAATATATGTCCACTTGAATACGATCTTGGGGCCAGATTGAGAATTTTTTTAATATCCAACCTTATACGAACTTACATATAGGAACGCATCACGCCTGTCCTAAGTCACTTATCTTCTAGATTTTTGAAAGTTGTAACATTTCTAAGATAGACGGGATTACCATCTACCCTTATTAATGTATGTCCACCTGGGTACGATCTTGGGGCCAGATTGCGATTTTTTTTAATATCCAACTTTATGCTAATCTACATACTACTTAATTTATTTTTACAAATTTACATCTATTGAAGCAAAACGTCTGCCTAAGTCATTTATCTTCTAGATTTTTGAATCTGTTTTTTTTCATAGGTAGGGACATCGCCCACTATCTTGAGTGACGTCTTTATCATTGTTTTAGGATAGAGGGGTTCTCCGACTGTCTGTAAAACTTGTGTCCACTTAGTTACGATCTTTTGGACCAGATTGAGTAATTTTTATAAATCACTGTTCTAATGAACTTTGATTTTTTAAATTGTTTTTTTTGGACAATTTAAATTAAGACTTAGATTTATTTAGATATTTTTTAGATTTATATTACATAAGTAAAATAATTTTTTACTTAAAAATTCATAATAACGAGAGTTTTATTATTCTTACTAATACATTCACAGGAAAATCTATTTTTAGGACAAATGTTTAATTTTAGGACAAACTTCACACCCCTTGTATCCTAGTCCGCTCGGAAGCAACAACTAAGCTTTTTTAAGTTTTGCGAGAACCGATAATGGCTATTGAGTTCTTCGCAGAAGTCAAACCTCAAACTTTTGTGCGTGTCCTTATTTTTCTTCTGTACTTCTTTTGAGTCACTGGAAATCAATCTCTAGTTTTCAAGAATCTTATATGACAGAATTGGACAAAGCTTGTTCTCAGTCTTTTATTAGATAAAAATAAAAATCAAGAGCTTGCAAGTTAACTTCCTTAGCAGACCTTTTACAACTATGATGTATTATAAATCTTGGTTTTTTAAACTTAATAGAAAGAGAGATATACGTTAAGCCGTAAGCCACCCTCCAGTTTAAATCTAATCTTTATTAAGAAAGTATTTCAAACTCAGAAAAGTTAATTGGACAGAAAAGTACCATTCTGTTGATGTCTTTATTAACGCAAAGCGCATGTCGAGCAATAGTATGAGAACCTAGCTCAAAAGGGACTTGTTTCTTTCTACTCCATATCACTCATAAGAGCCTCTCATCTGAATAAGCACAAATCCTATATTTTAGCTAAATTAATAATCATCGTTCAATCTAGAATGCAGAGTTTAACGACCAAAGCCGCCAGGTCAGCATAAATAGCTAAAAATGCGGCTAAATAACTTTATTTAGAATTTTCAGTGGAAAGGGAGGTTCTTTGTCACCATATTGTTCTACGAAGTATGACAAAAAATAAGTATGTAGGGTCAATTATGATCTAATCATTGATAGACAAATGTTAATAAGTTTGTTTGTTTTTCTGTTTTTTATTTTGTTCAGGGCAAAAATCATGTGGTCGGTCAATGGCAATGAACCAAAGAATAACAGAGTTCCTTTAAGAATAGACCTAATTATCTCAAATCATACAAATGCCTCAGAAGATCCGGGGTCTATATTAGAAATTTATCCGAAAGCGGTGAATGAACGTTTGATAGAGAGAAAGCGTAGAGAATGACTTGACATCTTTTGGTTGTCTATAAATATATGAAGAGCTGTCCAGATTGTGTCACCGTACTACTCATAATTATATGTATTGGAAGTTTAATTGTTTACCAAATCTAAACGTTACTTTCAAATGGCTTTGTTTTACTCGTTTAAAGGGACTAACTGGCTCGAATGGCTTGAACCTCAGGTACTTTTTCCTGCTTAATTGTGGCTTTTCTGAAAAGTTGGTTTATACTAGTCATTCATAGATGCAATAGACTCAACAAGACGCGTAGTGTTTGACTTTTAATTTTTTATTTTATTGTTTGACTTGCCACTTTTCGAATGTCAACTAAATGTCATTATTGTCAAAATAACCAACCAATGGTATTTCACTTATTCAGTAAAAATGATCCACGTTCTTATGCCGAAATTGTGATAGCTTAATTCGTTAGCTTTTAATTTGTTTATTAAAACATCTGGCAGAACACGACACAACATCTGAGACTAAATGCATTGCAGGACTCTACTTAAAAAAAGGTTTTTGGCAGGTTCTGCTTGCGGAATCGTCACATGACAAAACTGGGTTTACAATTTTAGGGCGATCACTTTATCAATTTAGAGTGATGCCATTTGGGCTATTAGAGCAACCCAATCAATGTATAAGTAATCCTCCACGAACTTCAAGATACAGTTTTTGTGTATCTGGACAAGTTGATGGTCACAATCCCCATATTTGAGGAAGCATTTTGAATTGCTGCACCAAAAAGTTCCATTACAGTACTTTGTTTTCGTTTTTCTTTACTGTCATTTACATACCGGTCATCAACTTTTTATGAAGAATGTTAACATTCCTCTTAGAAGGACTCCAATTTTTTATTTCATTATTTATCATACTCTAAGCATTGTATCAAACTCACGACGATCAACTAATCGAAGAACCAAATCGAAATGCATTTTTGTCCAGATGGTAAAACTGAGAAAATTGAATTTACTTTTAAACGAGAGCATGTCTTATAAAATTTTTTGTTTTTGTTCGTAAACTGTACGGTTTTTACCATTTGGAAAATTAAGTCATTTCATTCGATTTTCCCACTTGTCCGTCTTGTTGTTTTATTTTTTTTTAGATATAAGTAAGTTATAAATAAATTGAATAAAAAAACAAAACTTTTTTTTTCAGCAAAACTCGATTATAGGAACTGCAAAAGTTATAAGAATACACAGTTTAGTTTTGTTATTGTACCGATTTTTAGTAAGTTTACTACCGTTAAATTTTGTGTATTGTACCAACTTAGCCAGTTTGCTATGGTTCTCTTTAGTTGTGCTTAATACTTGCAGGTCCTTATATTAAGACCAAAAATACCTTTCTCTTTCGCAAATTATGATACCACGCAGAATTTTTGGTTGAACAATATTGACTTTCAAAGCTCGGACTTAAAGCTCGGTTATAAAAACGGTTATAAAATATGTAGTACAAGGCAAAAATTTTACAAGGACTCAAATTTTTAACTATAGTTCCACTCTCTGGAAGCTTCTAAAAGTCTTCTAAAAGTAACAAGCATAATCTTTTTCCTTAAATGCATAATCTGAAGGATTTAATTTTTATGCATTTGTATGTATCTATTCCCAAATTTAATCTTTCAATTAAAAAACAAAAACACATAAAACTATGGTGCAAAACTAATACTTACAGCAAACCACACTAAAATGGTTTTACTTTGCTTTACAAAACTGTTTTTTGTGGACTTACATGATTTTGGGTATTTTTAAGTTTTTTAACAAAAACCACAAATTATTAAAAAGCTCAAAAATGTTAAATTCAAACCCAAAAATTATGAATTAATTATCAAGCTGAAAGCTCATTAAAAGCAAATGTTCTAAATTTATCTGAAAATACTACTTTTCTTTACAATATCAAGTTTCGTAGTAAAATGGTTTGGTTTGAAAAACTTTTAAAACTAAAAGCTTTTGGTGATAGATGAATTCACTTTGAAAACAAATATTCTAAATTTTAGCCAAAATTCCGTCACCCTTTGTCAAATCATATTTCTAAGTAAAATGGTTTGGTTAAAAAAGCTTCTTGATTTTTTACAAATACATAAAACATTTTAGCAAAAACCTAAACGTATGAAAAAAGCTCAACTTTAAAAGTTAAGTTAAGACCAAAACTTGCTCAAATCAATTATGAAACTTAAAACTAATTTACAATTTTTTAACAAAACTTACGGATAATTCGTTATTTGAGAACTTTCATAAATATTAAAGATACTTTGAAAATTGGACATTTTTAAGAATATTTTCCAAATTCTTGTTATTTTTTAAAATTATATTCGAAATTTGTGGTGCTTTCAGATACATTTAATTAATGCGAGACAGGATAATAGAAAGAAATAAGTTTTTCACTAAAAGCTTTACTTGTTGATGACAAGAAGCATTTTTAGGGGGCCAAAAAAATGTTGCGGGGGCCCGAAATTTGCTGTTGCTCTACTGTTGCTATGAGTTCAATCCCTATAATACTTTTTTACTTACTATAAATCCATGACTTGGTTCCATTTAGCAAATTGCCTAATCATTTAAAAATTTATCTTCGGCAATTTTGACGTTAACCACTAACATACATCAAACATGAAAATTATTAATTAGATTTTACATTGAATATTTACAGAAAAATATGTGGTACGCTAGAATGTGGAAAATGGTAAAAATTTTCCAAACCAAAAAAAAATTTTTTTGTTTATTTACATTCGGAAAATAGCTAATGCCATTATTGCTGTTATACATGGCAATTAATAATTTTTCCCTAATCTATCGTACATGTAATATAGTTAGATTCGGTTTTTGGATACATATATATATTGTACACACAATACCTGTGTACATATTTTGCATAGACATATTTATAACATTCAATGTAATGTTGGAAATAATGTTTTTATTTTATTTATTAGATAAAATATTCGTATCCTCGGAAAATATGATAATTCATACGGTTCATCATCAAACCTTCATACATATAAAGTTCTTCACCCTAAAAAAAAAAAAATATTCATACTCCTAATCAAATATATACAGAGCTTTTACGTATACGTATACATACTCGTATATATAGGATGATATGTATATTAAATTATATGTTGTAGCAACATAATTTTTTTTTTCTCTATACCATATTTCATATTTAAACATAAAATGTAAATATTTATTAAAATATCAGTGTAAATAGAAAGGCGTTTTGTTTACCCGTATAGTTCTTGTTTTTACAAATTATATACATAAACCAATTTTTTTATGTTCTATATGGTTGTTTGTTGTGATAACATGAAAAATTCTCCAGTAAACTCAGTATAGTATATATGAAGATGGGGCACGTAGACAATGTATGTATGTATGTATATGCGACGCCGGGATACAATTTGTTAGTTATGTATGGTACATGATTTGGACATGAGCTTTTTTTTCAATAAACATGATGGAATTTGTTCTTTGACGCTTTTGTGTCATTGCTTCCTAATAAATTATGAGCCAATCAGTGAGAAGTTATTAATTCAAAAAAAAAAATAATAATTTTAACGAACATTTTTATTTTTTTGTAATTATTGTCAGACTTGTAGTCAATATAATTATTAACCATTTATAATTTCAAACAACCAGAGAAATACGATTACAGTTATATAGGGAGCAGATAAGTCTTTGAAATACTAAAAGGTATAGATAGCTTTATTACTAAAACTGGATCTGGCCCTGATGATATTTCAACTATTACTTTATTTGTTTAATTTCAGTCTATAGAGTGGTTTATTCCCTGAGGTTTGGATGCATTCGGGTGACAGAAATTATATCTGCCATGTTTTCTCTAGTCATGTATTTGACATTGTGGAGACTTGTTAAATAAAATGCAAACTTCTTTTTATTCATTTAAATTTTGTTGCAAAACCTTCTTCGATTCGACTTGTATCTCTCCAATCGAGTCAAAACGAAGTCTCAGGAGTGGATTGTTCAGTTTTGGCAACAGCAAGAAGTAAGACCGATTTGTAGGTTAATGCAGAAATTTAAATTTCATATTATAGGGTAACCTAAATATTTTGCCTTAAAAACACCTATGGATGGGTTTTGGAATTTGAAACTCTTAGCTTCATGACCCAGGATACTATAAAGAATTTTAGCTCTAGTCACTTTCACTTTCCAAATCTATGTTCGAAGGAAATAGAAAGCTCACAATATTGATGTAGTAGAAACAAAATTACAATAAGTCTTCGGCCCCGTTTACAATTCTAAGCCAAACCAGCATAGTTACAATAATTTATGTGTAGAAGTTCCAATACAAATACTAATAACTTAAGAAATCAAGAAAATACTCAACTTTAACTTTAAAGTTAAAACTTCTTAATCGCTTTGTTACAAAAACCAATAAAAAAGCGCAAAAAATGTATTTTTCACACTCGTCTAAACCGAAAGTTTTCTTTTCACTTTTCACTCTCAGTAATTTTGAATTTACCTGAGATTTTGAAAAACCTTTTAAAAGTTATCGCCACAGCCAAACGTAAACTAGATTTTTGGTTTTCTTTTATGTTTTTGTGTAAGAGTAGTTTCCACCTGAGAAAGGTAATAGTAAAACTTTTTGTTTGCTCCATACAATATAAACTTTTAATGAATCTTTTGTCTTTCGAACGAAAACTTACAAAAACCAAAACTGTAATAATCATAAAGAAGTAGAATCTTTTGTATTTCATTTGGTTTTTGTTAAGTTTATTGACCGATATCGCTAGATAGACTTGAGAAAGGAAGAGTGTTTTGAAGTTTCAACCAAAAGATTTTTTGCAAAACAAGTAGTAGTATTACAAAAACCAATTTCTTCATGCCAACATTGCATGAATGCACGGGCGGGTAAAGAATTACCAAATTTATTTAATTACAGCCAGCTAAGGAAACGTCTTGTTTTTGGAAATTAAAATTTTATAGTTTTTTCCTAATTGTGCAGAGAATGGCTTTCTAAAAATAGCATCTTTGGATAATAATAGCAAAATTTATTTTAAAACACATTAAGATTGAATTGCATACAAAGATTTGATTTTAATTAAGAAGCTTTTTTGTGCTGTTAGTTTGACCCATAATTTTTTTGCTTGTCGTCTATTTTTGCAACATTGTGGCCAAACAATAAATAAAGATTAAAATGTATAGATTAGTAAAGAGGATCCACATAAAAGTTGAATTCAGATTTTTTTTTTGTGTTTTGGGAAACCAAAAAAAGTTTTTGCTATCGCATTTCATTTCCAACATTTATTTTGATGTGTTTGACCTACATTGCACGAAATAGTGAATACCCTACAGTGGTCAGTTGTTTTTAGAAAGCAAAAAATCCATTTTGTATTTAATATGTTTTATGTTGTTAAGCACTGAAAGCTTTGTTTCAAAGCATGCAGCTGTGAATCAAATGATTGCTTATTATCCCCGATTTAATATCCCGTTTAATGCAGATCGTCTCGTTAAATCGCTGGCTCGAGACACGATACCACAGGTCCTTTATCATTATATTGATCGCAATTGAATTGCTAATTTCTCTGTTTGCTCGTTGCAGATTTACCGTGACCAAATTAATTCCATTGTCCAAAATGTTTCAGGGCGGTATCTTCGGATGTCCAATTTAAAGCAGCGTCAATGTTTTTTTCTTTATCGAAGAACGCCGTGATCATCAATATACGGATGAAATAGTAAAATTCTTGAATCTTTTGGTAACGGTTTGTTATTTAATAGTAAATTTACTTCTTTATGGTAAGCTTCATGTTGTACAAAGCGATAAATTATATATTCGGCATTTAATACTTCTGTTAGCGTTAAATTTTTACTCGTTATTCGGTTTGACCTTTCCGATAATAGATTAGCTTTGTACCGAAGGATGTACGCCAAAATGTGGGTCATTGTTCGAAACTTTGAGTATTTGGCGATTAGGGTACTCATAATGATGCCATTTGGTTGAACAGTGACAAAATTGATTATCGGTTCTTTAGCATTGCTGACCACGGCAATCTTAGCTGTTTTCTCTTCGATATGTTGGACTACATCAAAATTTGACTGCACCGGCCAGTATTGATTTGATTGGCTTAGGAAACTGGGTCCAGTCCACCATAACGGATGATTCGTCCAAGGATGCCACGACTCGCGCAATCCGCTGGGTTAAGTTGCGAAGGAATGTGACGCCAGAGACTTCTTTGGAACATGCTTGTGATTTTGCCAACTTTATTGGCGACGAACATTGCCCATCTCCTTGGTTCGCTGGACAGCCAGTCCAGAACTATTTTGGAGTCAGTCCAAAGTGTAATCCGTGATATTTTGAGCTTGCTTTCATTGATGATCGTCTGTAAATGACTAGCAAGAAGTTCAGCACCCAGTAGTTCCAGCCGTGGTAAACTCACAGATTTCAACAGTGCAACCTTAGATTATGAACTTATTATGCGACACTCAATTTGGTTGATATTGTTAACATACAGGAACACTACTGCTGAGTAGGCTATCTCACTCGCATCGCTAAAGCCATGTAGTTCAAGTTCCTCATCTCCATCAGCTGTGCTGCCCAATCATCTGTTCAGCTGCATGGAATCTGAATTTTTGATTTCTTGTCGCAACTACCTAGCTTCGACTGGAAGGTGTGTCGCGAAGCGAAATTCATCTTGGATTGAATCCAACTGGATTCCGAGCACCTTGATTGTGTCTTTATGCTCATCTAATGATTTTGCATTGTTCGGTTGTGACGGATCATGAAGTTCTGGGTGATTGCTTACAAATTTCCTTAAATGAAATTTACCTGTTTGCAGGATGGCGCAAATATACCTTTTGAGCGTAACCAGCTCTTCGATGGTATTGGCACCTTTGAGAACGTCATCCGCGTTAACATCTTCTTGTATGGCTTTCGCAGCCTGTGGATAAGCTTGCGAAAAGTTTGAAGCCAACTCGTTCAACGTGTTTGTAGCGACGAAAGAGGCAGATGATATGTCGTAGGTAACCGTAGTAAGTTGATACGCCCCAGATTGTTCTCATCGTCCCGCCACAGGATCAATTGGTATTACTGATCCATCTCGTGTACAGCTACCTGACGGTACATCTTCTCAATGTCCGCTGAGAACATATACTTATACAGGCGAAAACGAAGAAGAATGGCCCACAGTGTAGATTGGACCGTTGGTCCTGTCAGCAGCTTGTTGTTGAGCGACGGATTCTGACCAACTTTTGAAGACGCATTAAACACCACCCCCAGTTTGGTGCTGGTATTTTTTTCCTTTAATACCCCGTGATGTGGCATAAAATGTGGACCATCAACCTTTTTCATATGGCCAAGCTGGCAATATTCAGCTAGAAACTCATTGTATAGACGATGAAGTTCTGGATCGAATCTGAATCGTCTATATAGCGCGTTCAGCTGATAATTGCTTGGGAGACTAGCTGGATCGGATTTGAATGGTAATCGCGTAATGAAACGTCCATCAGCGGAACGCGTTGTGTTTTCCTTGTAGTGCTTAATACAGGCTGCTTCTTCTGTGCTTAATACATTTTGCTTATGGTCCCCAATATCCTCTACCTCCCAGAATCGCCGCAACTTGTTGTCTATATCGAGGAGGGTGCAGTGTGTTTGCATTTCTTGGGGTTTGGTGAATGCACTTCCTCCTACTATCCACCCAAACTTAGTATTTTGTGCAACCAGTTTGCTGTTGGGTGATTTGAGTCGACCTTCTTCTAAGATTTCAAAAAATATCTCAGCCCCCAGCAATATGTCGAGGCTTCTGGTCTGATAGCATCTCGGATCTGCGAGCTGCACGGTAGATAACCACTATAAATCATCACAGTTCATTATCTCAGGCAGCTTAGCTGCTATTTTCGGAATAACCAGTGCATTTATGATCATTTCATCAGTGTGGTTTGATAACTTAGGTTTTATGCGGATTGTGACGATGCCTCGTGAGGTGCCAGCTGCTGTATTACCAATGCTGGAAATATTTATTCGACAGTTGGATCGCTTTAAGCCTAGTTGCTGCGAACAAGACTCGAGTCTTTGAAGCAGCGTGTAGAGCTTTTATCTTCGGGTGAGTCAAAGCTGATATGACGGTTTCAGGTTTTGAGTCAGCGGCGATGAGGTGTTCATCAGTATGTAGTGACTTATGATGTCTCCGGTGACAAATAGCACATCTTGACTTTGAGTTGCAAAACTGAACGCGGTGCCCAGCGTTAAGACAGTTAAAGCAACGGTTGTGTGACAGAATGTATTCTTGGCGTTCTTTAACTTCTAGAGCATTGTATTTTGAACAATCGATTAAACGGTGAGCTTCCTTCATACAAAGTGAAGAAGAGCTGGATTTTGAAACAACAGGTTGTGCAGCTATGGTGAACGCCGTGGACTTGAATGTGGAATGTGTGGTTTTCCGCGAACTGCATCAAGAGCTTCGACTTCAGAAAATCACCAAATTCAAGTTTGTCTTTGCTGACTGTTGCTTGCGCGCACAACGGGTAGATTAACCACCAATCTCGAACATCGGCGTTGTCACCCAATGCATTTAGACCCCGCAGAACTTCATCCGCCGTATCATGCGCTGATCTTATATTTGATGCCGTTGCTCTGGATAATTTCGGTATGGTTAGGAACCGGCTTTCTGCGATCATATCGATGATTTAAACCATGCAGCTGTTGCATAGTTTGCATCAATAATTGTGAGATGACGTACTAGCGCAGCGGCTTCACCAGACAAATATCGCTTCAGCAATTGAAATTTTTGTGACTGTGTATATGTTTCAATATTATGAACAGCAGCGTTAAATAGGTCAATAAAGCTTTGGAACTCGGTTGGCTCGCCTGAGAATATTGGAATATCGACTTTAGCATATTTGACGATATTGATTGGTTGTTGCATGGTGCAATCCAGTATGTCATCATTGTGAAATGCGGGTGATTCTTGATGTGGCAATTGGCTTCGAATTAACCAATTTGGGGTTCCTCAGATTCGGTTTCGAGTATGGTTAATTCTAGCTTGAGAAACCTTTCAAGCAAATTCTTTGCAAACGACATTTAAGTTTTAATTTCATCCACCGACACATTAGAACCATCTGTTAGCTCATTAGCAAATTTCACAATTTTTGTTAAACCACCCTTACAGGCAGACCGTTCTTTCTTTAAACTTTGAGTCATATTATAATTCATTGCACTCTTAACTTAAATAAACAGCTCAACTGCAATGCTGTATAATTGAATCTGCAACTATTGTTCCAAATAGCGGTACAATACAAAGTAGCGGTATTGTAATGTATCAATATCGTTGATCGCGTGTTCCAGAATAGAAATTTCTCGAAGATGTTGAATTTTCCTATTGTGGCCCCTATCCGGCTCGAAGGACCCAATGTAGGCGTCATTCTCATCTCATTCTCATCTCATTCTCATCTCATTCTCATCTCATTCTCATCTCATTCTCATCTCATTCTCATCTCATTCTCATCTCATTCTCATCTCATTCTCATCTCATTCTCATCTCATTCTCATCTCATTCTCATCTCATTCTCATCTCATTCTCATCTCATTCTCATCTCATTCTCATCTCATTCTCATCTCATTCTCATCTCATTCTCATCTCATTCTCATCTCATTCTCATCTCATTCTCATCTCATTCTCATCTCATTCTCATCTCATTCTCATCTCATTCTCATCTCATTCTCATCTCATTCTCATCTCATTCTCATCTCATTCTCATCTCATTCTCATCTCATTCTCATCTCATTCTCATCTCATTCTCATCTCATTCTCATCTCATTCTCATCTCATTCTCATCTCATTCTCATCTCATTCTCATCTCATTCTCATCTCATTCTCATCTCATTCTCATCTCATTCTCATCTCATTCTCATCTCATTCTCATCTCATTCTCATCTCATTCTCATCTCATTCTCATCTCATTCTCATCTCATTCTCATCTCATTCTCATCTCATTCTCATCTCATTCTCATCTCATTCTCATCTCATTCTCATCTCATTCTCATCTCATTCTCATCTCATTCTCATCTCATTCTCATCTCATTCTCATCTCATTCTCATCTCATTCTCATCTCATTCTCATCTCATTCTCATCTCATTCTCATCTCATTCTCATCTCATTCTCATCTCATTCTCATCTCATTCTCATCTCATTTTCATCTCATTCTCATCTCATTCTCATCTCATTCTCATCTCATTCTCATCTCATTCTCATCTCATTCTCATCTCATTCTCATCTCATTCTCATCTCATTCTCATCTCATTCTCATCTCATTCTCATCTCATTCTCATCTCATTCTCATCTCGTCAAGTGCGATGGACTTTTAAATTAACGAGCGAATTTGATACATCGAGTTGTAGGTACATAATGAATAATTATAACTTATTTTTATGTTATTTTCTAAATGATTTAATCTAAATGTATCTTGATGCTGAGAACCTTAAACTACATCGATCCCCTATTTCCTTTGCCCTAGTTTAAGCTTTATCTATCACTCTTAAACAGCAAAAGCAGCAACAACAATTAAAATCCGTTCAGTGTTATGTCATGAGTTTAATTCCATATTCGGGAAAATCGCAAATTTCTTTATCATCGTGTAAAAAAAGAAACAATTTGGCTGCTTTATAATTTTTTTTTTGTATTTGCCTTCAATATGTATGTGTGTCTATGCTATCTCTAAAGTATAAATGAGAAAAAACGTAATAAAAAATGTTTCTTGTCTAGAATCATATAAAAAAAAAAAATAAAAAAAATTTGCAAACAGAATTTATTCATATTTTCCTATCTACTTCAATTTCACCATCATTTCCATCGATAAGCTTCTTACATCTCTATGCTACCAGAAAGATACAAACAATTTGCTAGAAAGCATATATTTTGTTTTATATAAGCTCGTGATTTAAAAATTGTTTCTGAAATGATTTGAAAAAAAGGAAAATTGAATTTTTTTTTTTTGCTTTTCTTCCCAACTTTAAATTTAATTTTGATATTTATTCAATACGAGAGTTTTTCGCTTCACCGGTTTTATTGCATTAAAATTGGAAAATATTTCAACAGCGGCACGAAAGAGTGTCAAGAACCATTTTAAGCTATATCGCTTAAAATAAGTATGGACCAGTCCGTTTTCACTCGGTTTGTGACAATAAACATATTCAGGTCCATAAATATTCCATTTTATTCTTGTTTACGTTTGGTTCAGATTTTTTTTTTTTTATTTTTTTTTTTTGACATAGTTTTCGGTAACCTGTGAAAATGGTAAAAAGCAAATTCAAAACATTTTTATTCATATAGCCTATATAACCTATCTTAGTATAATGTTGTTGTCTAATCAATAAATTGCTTAATTTTATTGGGGTGAACCTGGCTGGCAATGTGACAAAAACAGAAAGAAGGAAATCAAAAGGAAAAATCATGAAGGCAAAAGTAGAAAATCCGTTTACACAATTTTTTTTGTACGTTACGCAAAAATACAAAAAAAAAATAATCCGAGAACAATAAAGATAACGGGAATTGAGAGAAACGAAGGGTAAATTCGAAGACAATTGGAAAAATCAATAAATTCATTAAATTTGACATTAAAAGGGAACATATTTTGTACTTTTTTGCGTAGAGATAGAATTGGTTGTGAGTGGGATTTATTATTGGATATTGTTTGCTTCCTTAGTTTGAGGTATCCACGATTACATCAAAAATTCAAAATCCGTTTTTTGTAAATCATATTCAAAATCAAGACAACATTGGCCATAACAAAACTCACTTTTCATTTCATTTTATTTATCAATCTTGGATAAAGCATTACTTTTCTATCTTAGACAGATAGATAAATTATACAAAAAATTAAAATTTATTCTTAACAAATTAAAACGATAAAGCTTTAAATCTAACTAACTATAATTCTCCCCATAGTTAGCTTATGGTTATAAAAGTAATAATTTTGGTTAGCGACTCTAATCAAAATTAGTAATATAATTTCGTTCGATCTGATATATTTTGCGGTACTTGATATCGGAAGTTTTCTGAAATTTAGCAAAAGGCCTGCTCCCGAAGTAACATTCTGTTAGCAATTTTAAAATTAAACCAAGGAGCAGCAGATTGGCCATCCAGTGTTCATTTCATCGGGACACAGTTGTCACTAATCATGGTATAAGCACACTCATAAAATGAGTGAAGCATAGATCGAATACATTTCACCCCAATTAGCGCCCAAAAGGCAAGAAAGGCAATTTCTGTCGTTTACAATAAACTGATCTAGCCATGATGGGCCACGAGTTGGTGAAAAAGTAATTGAGAAAATGTTATTTTCTTTTAAAAGATCATGGAATTTATGCGACCTAAAAAGTAAAGCCGGAGGCAGGTTCTTGTGAAGAGGAAACTTCCATTAATTTACGATCCTTGGAAATGAGAAAATTATAGTACCTATAACCATTTTTATCTCTGAAGAGATATTGTATACTGGGCTGACAACCCTTTTTTAAGATTTGTCTTCCTTTGAGGTTTTTGTTAAAATGTTTTATGAGCATAAATTAGGTATTTGAAAAAATTGTGAAACATACTCGAATAATCTCGAAATCTTGAATAACCTGAGTGTTTCGTAACACTAAATCATCAATTAAGTATCAAACATCACGCATCTCATTTCCATGATAAACTCCAAAAAATCTCGAGATATTTTAAAAAGTGATCAAAAGATGAAACCTGAGACAAGCGGATATGAAATCGGAATGCGAGAATTTCCAAAATCAGGAGAACCTCAAATAGTTAAAGAGAATGCTAAGTAAAATGGTTTTTCAAAATAAACCTGTAAATTTCATTTTTATTTACCATTATAGTTAATTATTAATTATAGAGAGTGGCTTGTGGAGCCAACTCAAGTAAGGGAAAAAAACAATTTATTTAGAGTCGCGGTATTTTTCCAGCTTCTTCTTGACTTTTATGAAGCAGATTAATATAAAATCTATTCACAATAGTGTGATCATCAAGAAATACAAAAAACTATTTTAATTAAAATGTGACTAAAGTCATGTTTTACCTAAACTATTATAATTGATGTTTGCACAATTGAGTGAAAATCTATACCATTAAAAAGGCTCGCTAAAAGTTATGATGTATCATTAAGGCTCCATTAGCTAGGTGGCTTTGGTAAAGTTTGACAAAAAAGGTAGCTCTGGATTAAATATGAATGGAGATAACAATATTTGGGAGGAGCTCAGTAATTTAAAGAATTTCTACGTAATTTTGCTGTAAAGATAAACCAAATAAAAATTAATATTCCAGATTCAGAATTAATTAAAATTAGTAAACCGAACGCTACTGCTCTTGCTGATGAGGCGTGTTATACTGAACAACTAACTTCGGTTACTCAACTAGCACATCCTCCTTAATCGACCTGTTGATCATACAATTGGTACGTGTTTCTCTTCAAACTGTTTCACCTAGAAATAAGAAACTTGTACAAATCAAACGTGTTCATCCCAGTACAATTACAGACAACTTAAAATAAGATGTAAGTGGAAATCTGAATATTCCTAGGTGGGAAATTGATTCAACAAACTGAGACTTAAGCAGTCGACAATTTATTTCGTTGAAGATTGCAGTGTACGAAGAAAGTTTTCCAGATGCTCTAACTCTAGATTTGTGGCTTTGTGGCACTTTAATTCGCCCATTTATCAATAAAAGCGTGCCTAAAATCGAAACATTCTGTATCCAACGTTAAGTTTGTAAAAGCAAACAACTACAAATTATTGGATCCTTCTGCTTCCATCAATACTCCAACCAGTTACTTTAATAATAATCTGCATATTAATTACCACAATATTAGTGGGATGCGTTCAAAGTCTCGAGCTATACATTCCTATATTTTCTGAATAAACACTTTCCCCAGGCCTCTCAGTATTCCGACGTGACGGTGTTGGCAATAACTTTGACATCAATTTTGAAGGCGGTGTGGTGTGATTGTGATGTTGAGAAGTAACTCGAATGTGAACAAATCGACTACTTGTAGATAACGCAAATGCAAATTTTAAACTAAAATCAGAAGAATTTGAGACCAAATTTTTAACATGAAATCAAAATTAATAGAATTTTATCGTAAGAGGCAACCACAAAAACTGCCAGTAGACAAGGAACATCCGTTTGATCAATTATTATAGCAACAACGAATTTTCTTACAAAATCTTGCTGATCGTTCTCGAAATTAGTTTAAATTACTTCACGTGTCAAGTGATAAATTCAGTGGAGAGTTTGAAGGCTGGCCGTCATTTTATGATCTCTACTCCCAGGTTTATTAAAATTGAGATATTAAAAGGGTTGCTTAGGGGTTCACTGCTTAAAAAAATTCAAAACTTTCTAATAACCAACGCTAACTATTTAATTCGCACATTAGCCGTTTGTCCAGTGATCCACCAGACGCGATAATCAAAGCCATTAAAATATTAGGTCACGAAGCCAAAAGTAGAGATCCATAGCTCATCAGCATTTTAGTGAACAAAAGGGACGAAGAAGAAACCCGGATCGCATGGGCGCACCAAACTGTAAATCAGGATTTTCCAAAAATTGAAAAGTTCATATACAATTCTCGAAAAGTCGATGTATATCGAAGGCAAAGGCTAAAACATCAAATGGTAGCATCCAACTAATCATTCAATCAAAGTATGAGACCACTGAGTGCTTTAAAATCGAAGCCCTAATTTTAAGTAAATTAACATCCAATATTCCTCAATCTTAAACCCCAATAGATAGAGGAGATAAATCAACAAAATCTTCTGTTAGCAGAATCCGCATACCATATCCCAAAGAAGATTGAGATCTCCCTTGGAGCAGACATATTGTTCGAAATATTCAGAGTCGAAAAATTAAAATTTAAAACTCAAATAATAGCTCGATCAACTAAGTTCGGATGGGTCGCCTTTGAAGCAGTACCTAGAAAAACACTTACTTCGACATCATTCATACCAACGATACAGGAAGGCGATACAAACAAATTGTTGGAAAGATTCTGAACTTTAGAAGAACTTCCAACTGCATCAGTGTTATCAAAAGCAGAATCAATATGTGAACGTCACTTCACGCAGACTTATCCACTAAAAACCGATGGCAGATCCGCCATGTAACTACCCTTCAAAGAGGATTCCGCAGGATTAGGTCAGCCAAAATATGTGGCAATTAATCGATTTATCGCAATGGAGCGAAAATGCAACAAGTTCCCAGACCTTCACGAGCATGAGAGACATCCATTTCCGAGAGATGTCAACTATCAACGTTTCCTTTTTTACATTAATTTTTCCACTTTAATTTGTAAGATAAATTTTTACGGTGCTTCGAGAAGAGTTTAAGGCGAATGAGAACATCCAATGTTGAAGTACGTATCCACACTAATCATGGCTGCTCTGACATTCAAAGCATGAGTGTAATAGTATACCATTCCCAAAGTGAGTGTGGTGATCACGGGAAAAATGATCGCAATGACCTTCCGCCTTATTCACTTTTATGAAATGCTGGGATATACTATAAAATTTGATCGCTACGGCCTACAGGCTATGGAAGACTAGCTAGCCGAGTTTAAAGTGACGGACAAATTGTATAAGCTTAACCATTTCCATGTATTAGTGTATGGAAAGTAGGCACTTAAGACTACGGCAAAAAAACACCTAGCAACCAGTGGGCTTCACGCAAAAACAGTAAATTGAAAAGTTTTCAAGATTATGACGGCTTATAACGGCTCTCCAAATAATTATATAGCGCTCCAGATATGTCTTGATTTAAAAATAAATTAAACTTGTATGTTCAAAGAGATAATCTTCAGCCAGCAACGTACAAAGAACCCTAAGGACATTAGGTCAAAGTCATCAAGAAATCTTGATGAAGACAATAAATATTTGCGAAGCTTTTAATTTGGGCATAAGGCGTCAAAGAATCAAATGCTTACCAAAGGAGCTATAGGAAGTCCACGAAAAAACCCTAATCACAAGCTAATTGAGGTTAATCAACAACAGATAGACGCGTTGATGTATTAGCATATAGGAGCTAGACGTATCACTATCGTTTTGGCGAAAATTTAATCGAAACTAGATGAAGAGGAATACGGCAGCTGTATTTATATTGTTCTAAAACAGCAGCTGAAGTCAAGATGCATTTTTGGAAATAGTATACTCAAATGGAAGTAGCGGTTACGGAAGTGGGCATTAGTATCGAAAAATCAGAGCGGAGGGAAATTTAACCGTCGTGCAACATTAGCGATCACAAAAAAACTTTATAAGTAGAAAGTTTGAAACACGTAGACAGCATTAAGTAGTTAGTAGTCGAATATATACCAAACAAGAAGGAAGTAAAATAAAACTAATTTTGAAGGACCAAACTCCAGTTTGGTATAGCCCCCTTAGACCGTTGGCTCCGTCGATTTATGCGACCCAGTACTCATGAGTTCGTAAGAAAATCATAATGATAATAGATGATTTGGTGGATCAACTCCGCAGTTTCAAAGTTAATTCGTGGCTCGATTTGGCGAATAGATTTTTCAACGTTCCGGTAGAAAAGGCAAGTAGAAGTTACACCAAATTCATTACATCAGAAGGACCTAGGAATCTGGTCTTCAAGCACTTGATTGCTCGAAGAGTATGTTCCTGGTGCACAAGGGCGATTTAATTATATGTACCGGCAAAAAATGAGAAAAGTTTTCCAGGTAGCGAGCGAGTTTGGACTGCAGTTTAAATGGATAAAATGTCATATGAGATAGACAATCATAAGTCCGACAATCAAAGAAAAGTCTAACCATCACGTCTGATGACCGATGCGATTACAAAATTCCCAATCACAAGGACCAACAAGATGCTTCAACATTTTTTGGGCATAACTGGCCCTATGATTTATCCATGAAAAAGAACCGCAATCGGAACACAATTGCTGATTTTGGAATTTTTCGCTAAAAATTTGCTGATTTATAATATGGTGATTTTCAAGAAAATCGAAATTTAAATGCAGTGTCCTTGACGAATTTGTTGAAGAAAGCTGTTAACTTCGAATTTCAAGTTGCGCTTGTGAAAAACAGCTTTTGTAAAATAAATGTGAATTTAATTTCTATGTAGAATTGCCATGTGGGCAACCTTAGAAGAGTCCGAATATCAAATTTAACATTAATATCGCTCAAAGATGAAACACGTTGAGAACTCAGCAGAAACTCGATGGCACTAGTAATCAAGATAAGAAGTGCTATACACATAATAAGAACTGCGCAAGAAAAGGACGGCATGATAAAACTGATCACCCGATTACTAAAGCATAGGCCAGACTACCACTATTAGCTGATTAGGAGAGTCCTATGTAAAGATAAATGACAGAAGGGCCATGTATATATACCGAAAACTATGGAACACGACGTCATAAAGGTAGATCACGAGGACGGTCATTTCGTTTGCAGAAAGATGATACAGCTAATCGAAAGGGACTACTTCATTCCAAAAATGGCAGGAGAAATGTGACAGTATTTATCAAACTTGTATCTCTTGCATCCTGACAAATAGGACAACTGGAAAGAAGGAAGGATATTTCCAATACGATTCCAAAGTTGAACATTCACCATGCACTTACAAAATCATCCATTTGGGATTTTAACGAGCACTTCAAAGAGTTACAAATACGTGTTCGACGTAGTGGAAGCTTTTCATAAGTTTATTTGATTGCATCCAGTGAAGTCAACAACATCTACTGAAATTACCGCTAAGTTAGAAATACCTAAAATAGCATTTGGTGATAAGAGACGAATTAAATCCGATAGGGGAACAGGTGTTTGTGTTCACCTCATTTGTGTAGTACGGCCGACAAACCTGAAGACAAGTATAAGCAAATAAGTAAGCACCCCTTACAAAATAAATTTTGGGACCAGAACACGACTAGGAAACGATAGTATATTAAAGGTTCAAGAGGAAACCAAAAAGCAGTACAACCGAATATATAGGGTTGGCGACTTGGTGGCGATAAAGAAAACTCAGCTTGCCACAGCGCTGATTTTGAGTGGTTCGACTACGAAATAAGACAAAATGGACTAAAAGAAGAGGATAATTTATTTTAGACGAAAAGAATACGAATTTAGAAGGAAAGGCGAGAAGAAATAATTCAAGATGTATATTACCAAGATGCAAAGACCGAAAATATGGGATCGACTGGTTAGCTAGCTGGTTTGAGAGGTACGGCAATGAAAAGGAGACCAGTTATTATGCGACGGTCAATGGAAAAACTAAGGTCTTATGTTTTGTTAGATTAAACAAAAATTATTTGGTATTGAAGTGTTTTTTGTTTTGTTAATGGTTAAGAGGACTTTTCCCTTAATTCTAAATAAGATTCCCGTATAATTATAAGGCTTGGATTTCTAAAGATAAACCCCCCCTTAAAAATTTCAAATGTTGAATATTGACAAACATTTCTACAAACGATGGCCAGTTTAAAAATTGTATTACACAATGAATCCGGAAACAAGATATTTCTGCTATATTTGCATGATTACTTTAAATCCCGCCTTCTTAATAAAATATAGGGAGAATTAATGATCTTGATTCACACCTAAGGGAGTTGTTTGCTGAATTACAAAAAATTTAGATGTGTGAGTAAATGAGAATAGTAAAAGTTTATGCGATTTTCGTCTCACAGAACAAGCGATGGAATTGATAAAATTGGTTCAACAAAAACCAAAAGCCTGATGAGCCTGATGAGAAGATTAATTTTTTCATAATTATAAGCTCATCAGTTCGAAACTGGATTGAATTATCTTACAATCTTCGGAACATACTCGTATTAACATCATATAAAAACCAAACGTTTCAAATTCAAATGGTTTTTATCGAATGTCCGTAATACGCACTTAATGTGGAAGTTATCAAATTTGGGGTTGGCCTTATAAAACAAGCATTTTGGCATTCCAAGCGTGGTGGAAGATAAACGAGAATTTTGTTGCAACCCTCGTTTTTGCAAAATCAGCCTACAACGAGGTCAAATTAATAGTTAATTTGGTAAAAACTTTATAGTACATGGTCCAAGAGAACCCGATCACGGCAGTATATTACTGCATTACATTTAGAGGCGTGTTATTTATGTTCCGCCAACGAAATTTTTTCAACAAAAATCAAAAGTTCCTAAGTCAAATGATTTGCTTCGAATGTCCATACTATGGACGGACGTAGAAATTATCAAATAGCCGGTCTCTGAGGTCGGCGAGATAATTAATAAACAATTTTTCCATCAAATCTTGTACGGAGCTCCGACAACGACATTTTTTCAACAAAAATTAAAAGTCCCAAAGATGAACCAATTTTCTGGAATGTTCGTATAGACATATTGTTTACAATATTTTTATCAATGGTTAGATTATTGGACGTTCACGATATTTCAAATTCTCATTTCGATTTTATCAATTTTCGTGCCCGTTTCACTTTGTATTCCCTCGCACCTGCATGATATTTTATTTGACCCCAGTATCCATTACCAATATGGCCTCTCCGCTTTTGAAACAATCCTTAAATGAATCGCGTAAAATTATGCATTTGTGTCATGTGACAAAAAATAGTTTTATCCTTTCATACAAATTAATCTAATTTCGCTTCCGCTATATTGAAATAATTGGTTTCAAACATAAAACTGCAAAATAAATTACAATTAAATACGGTTTAATTAAAACACATTTATCAGTTGTTAATCAACCACAAATTTTTTTTTTTTTTTTCGCAAATGGTGTGTAGCTGCAAAAATACAAAAATAGCATATCTGGGTAAATCAGAAGTATAAATAAACACGCGAGACGTTCATAAATCATTTTTACAGGAATTACACGTACATTTTATTTTTATTATGTGTTTTATGTTTTTTTAATAATATGGGTGGGGGAGGGAATAAACAGTTTTTTTTTTGTATAGAGCATTAAATATTTTGTATTTAATAGCGTAAAAAAAAATCTAAACTTTTCGTATAATTTGGGCGGGAAATAAAATGAAAAACATAAACAAACTAAATTAATCAACTTTGAAAAGGAAGTTTCATGTTTGGTGACCTACCGTGAAAACTTACTTGAAAAAGATTTATAAACATTTTTAGAATAAGCTTAATTAAGTTAGTTTCAATAATTCAGATGTAAAAAAGTTCTGAAACCTAAATATATCTATTGCTATTTAGGATCATTTGCTTAAGATCGGTGATGACGATGTACCGAAATCCCACAAGGGATTACGTTAGCAGACATGAGAATAGCGGTCTGATGCGGTATAGTAGCTGGCTAGAGCTCACGGTGCGGCGTGGGGGTTTTCAGACATATTTCTCATGCTTGAATAACCGCATGAAGACCAAAATTAGAGGGGCAAATGGAAATTAAAATTATATTGCCACGGCCTCAGCGGCAAAAAGAAAAATGATAAATAGGGAGTGATCGATGCGGAGTGACCGTCTCAATCCCAGGCGACTACCGCCGTGACTACCACACGGGCCTCCCCTCATCGGCCCGCCTACTGGGATGCTGTTTCCCAGTCGCGACGGCCACCGATGCCACTATGAGGGTAGGACGCCCGCATGACAATCCCAGCAACAATCCCCGGAACGGAGACCGTCACCCCGACGCGATCGACTCATATGGCGTGCCGCCCTCCAGCACAGCCTGTCCTGGAGGAACGAACGGCACGCACGGAACAGGGTGGAAAAAGGCCGACCCTTCGCATGACCATACCTCACATCATCCGATCAATTATTTGTTTACACGCACATGGTGCGGCGTAGCACACTACAGTAAGAAATTCAAAGAAAAAATTTTTAGGTTACGGTAAAAGAGAAAAAATTTAAAATTAAGCAAGATAAATTACGTTAAAACTGATTTTACGTTAATGTTAGATTTCACTTTCACTATCACTGTTTTAAGAAAATTAAGGAAAACACAAAAATACCTGAAAGAAACGAACCGTTATGGGGTCGAACCACACCCAAAAACGGACAACCGAGCCGAAGCGAAATTAAAAGAAAAAACAGCGGAAATTCCAAACGCAATTAATCAAAACGACGGAAAAAAAATTACCGACAATAATTTGCTCTGAGTGGGGCTTTCACCAAATCGGTGCACCACCACAAAACGCCGAAAACAAACGGTAAAAATAGTAATATATATGTACAATATAATGAAAATAGAAAGGAGAAACAACCTGTTACAGACTTAAGAAACTAAAATTTACTTAGCCAGATTGTTTATCCCTTGATTGTTTTACCTTGTTGTTTTTAAAGGCCCGTCCGACCACACCGCAAACAGCGCCGACGCAGGATCCCCTGACACAATTGATTGCCTGCCCCCACGGGCGGGAACACAGCTCCGAACTCACGAACACAACCAACAGTAATTTCAACGGTAGTAAAAGCGACCAGAAATTTATTATTTAAATTTTTTTTTTTTTACGACGTAAGTACCGCACACGGAATTTTATTATTAAGGCTATAAATTCCGTAGGCAATCGTACCGTAATCCGCTCAGCGGTAACCGGTACGTCAAAGAGTAACACTTAATCAAAATACGGGATCAAGTATTTGCCCAACACTGTTTTAGATTTTATTATTGAGGATTTTACAAGATGAATCACACCTACGCTGTGTCTATTCGCACTGTGTCTATTGTCTTAAATTTTTTTTTTTTATTATTTATAAATTCTAATTACACATCAAAATATTTTTCTTTTGGGTTTTTTTTTTTTTTTTTTTTTTAATTATTGTAAAATCTTTATTGATATTTATGTTTTTTTTATGTACACAAATACAACGAATGGGGGTGTCTACATTAGGCATTTTATTCCGGATTCTTCGGCAATAAAATCCCTCATCGTTTACACTAAGCATTAAAAAACCGGAATTTATTCATATGTATTTGTAAAAAATATTATCATTTCGTATTTGTTCTTCAAACATTTAGGCCATATCCGAAAGTTATACTTATTTATTTAGACATACTTATTTGCCGCCATCTTAAATAAGTATGTAAAATCATACGAATTGATTTCATATACTTATTCTTTATTTTGACTATTTTGTAACTATAAAATAATTTTTAATTAAATTTTTATAAAACTTAATTACTACATAATATCACAATAGCTATGTATGCAATGAAATTAATAGAATTTTGGTTTTCGTTTAAGATTTTTTCTTTGTAAGATTTTTAAGTTTCCTCGCCAACATACTTATTTAAATAAGTTTGTCTAAATAAATAAATATAACTTTCGGAAAGGGCCTTAAAAATTTTTGTTTGTGTTAGTGCGAAGAATCCAAAGAAACCAACAAAATTTTGGTGTAAAAAAAATCCCAAAAATAAAATCACACAAAACCGGTTTTGTATGAAAAGAGAAAAAATTCCAGGAATAAAATGCTTAGTGTAAACACCATCAATAAGACGAACAACGACGACGAACATATGTACATACTTATCTGTACGGCCGCATCGGATTCATGTATAATACACCGATCGGTTCTATCTCCACTCAGAGCAAATATCACGCGTTAATTTAAGCCAATGATACCAGAAAGAAAGAAAGAATATTCCAGATTGAACATTTTAATAACGCAAACATTCCATGTTATAGTACATAATACATGTACACACACCAACTCGCAAGAGATATATATGCTTGTACATGACAATATAGAAAACCAGTAAATGCAAAAAAAATTTAAAATATGTTTAGATAACAATCGGAGGGAATATTAAATTTAAATTCGGAAATCATAAAATCATCGAGCATAAATATAACACCATGGTGGTCATGGTATTTTATAACTACAAAAAAATTTTAAATTATTTGAGCGTTTGGAATCTCCGCAAAAAATTTTGTTCCTCTGTTTGAAGTAGAGACGTATGCCAGTCGTAACAACGAATTACACAACTGTTGAGAGTGCAGGATTCGAAACCCGACCTTTCTTTTAAGCACTAAAGGCTGGCATGAAGCAATGCAATGTGAAGGTTTTGTACGCAAAACGGGCTTTGAAACAAAACAACAAAGAGGTGACTTATGCAAGATTCAAAATATTAAAAAGCGGGATTATGCATTCTTTAGCATTGCGGGATCTTTTTTGGCAGGATTTCGATAAACCAATATTGTGAAGAGCGGGATGTCGATTTATGCACACAATATTTGTCCCTAAACAATAACTTTTTTCAACAAATCGATTTTAACAAATTCTTTCAGTTGAACAAAATCAAAATTTACCATAATATTTTTGCAGCTGATTCCGAATAGTTAAAACCTACCAATTTTTTGGTCTAACGTACATATGTGTATATTAACAAAAGTAATATTAAATAAAACAATTTCTCATTGACCTAATTGATTACTAATTTAGGTGGCTTGGTTTGCCTGGTGCCTAAACCATTTTCACATAAATAAAACAAAACCGATCTTAGCAAATAGTCCAGAAGGGTCGAACCTGAAAGTTACTAGTTGCCATTTTTATTTGCTAGTTGATGAATGGCATTTGGCCCCCCTTGAAAATGAGTCCGAGTTTGCGTAAAAACATTGTGCGGCAGGGGGAGAAAACGGCCCACAAAGGACCCGGAAAATCGGTTCTCCGCGAATATCTCCCAAAATATGGCAATTAGAGATTTTTTGTTCAGATAAAATTTGAATATCAGTTTCTTGCCTACAAAAAAAGTTCTTATCATTTTTCTCGAAAATTTGACCATTTTCGAGATTAACGGGCACAAGCGCACCCAGAATATTGAGTTTCTGTGTTGTATGCCGGAGAGCACAGTCCGTGCATTTACACATGAGCGGGCGGACAAATTATTCAATAACTTTGTTAAAAATACGAATTTTGTCATTATTAAAAGTTCTTCTGAAATTGGAAATCTACCGCTATCATATCCGGTGACTCGAGTCACGTTTCTAATCTTTGGCCGAAATCATTGGTATCGAAAAATGGGGTCAAATATTGTTTTTCCATGTTTTAATTTTTAGTTCTCCCCTTAATTTGTTCCTATTTTTTTTATATTGCAATAATTGGATAGGTTTTTGTTCTGAGAATGGTAGTGGAACAATCATGTACTTTAAGGATAAAGAATATGAAGTTATGAGGGAAGAATGGAACCATAATGAACTTAACAGCGAGGATGAAGAGACGAAAATTTCTCGACCAAGCGGCAGCAATTATTCGGCGCCACATGCTGTAATTTCCCCGTAATAGGGCCATGTATCCTCCAAGTGACTGCCTCCTGGCCGAAGTGGATGATAGTGTCCCAGATAAGTTACAATATTTTATTAATAAGATTGTTTTGACCGATAAAAACAAAGATCTCGTCGCTTCACTAAAACGAAAATGCACTAGCATCAGTCATGCAATAATGGTGACAGCTCGACCGAGGTTTTTTTTTTTGTCGCACTTGCAGCTCGGTTTGGGTGTAATGCTTTTCCGAAAATTTGGTTCTCGAAATCTTATCGATATCCTTGTTCAATTGGGATATTGTGTGTCTTATTCGGAGGTGATGAAGTATCAAAATAGTATAATGTACGCTCAGTCCCCAAAAATCAAGAAAGGCTCTTTTGCTCAATTCATTTTTGACAATTGCGACTTTAACACAAATACGATTGACGGAAAAAATACCTTTCATCAACCAAATAAATACCAATACCAAGCAGCCCTTATTATGCGATATTGGCAATGTCGATTAAAAAGTCATCGATGAGCATAACATAAGCTTGAGAACTTATGACGGGGGCAACGAGGTCGGGTACAAAAATATAATTGCCGCAGCCCTTGATATTCCGTACCTTAGTATTGCCAATATTGATAATGCGGATTTCTTGTAGATGTATGATAGAGCTAAGGTTTGGAAGACTTCAGGGTGGAACGGATTCATGGGGAAACTAATCCAAAATATGCCTTATCAACGAAGTAAAGTTATCTGCTTGCCGTTTGTTAATCATCCGCCAAGTGACAACGACACAATTTTCACCGCCCTGACATATGCTGCAGAAAAATCCAAAGAATTGGGTCTTCATACCTGCTTCGTTACGTTCGACCAGCCACTCTACCAGAAAGCAACTCAAATTGTCAAAGGTGCGGGTGCTGGTAATGCCATTTCTAGGTTTACTACTAGACTGGGTGTCCGGCAGTGAAAATGCTCTACGAACATGCGTATCACCGTGCGATGCTAGCTCATTCACTTGTTTTTGCTGCTTTATGCGAACAGATATTTAACGAAATACAATTTTCACCTACTGAGAAAATAGGCATGAAAGATTACCTCACAAATATTGATACTATCGATTACAGGGATGTCAAAGACTGTGCATTCATTAAAATCGCGAATGAAAAATTTATAAGTAAAATGAATGAAATTGAGGGGCGAGGAAAAACAGCCAAGTTGTGGATACAATACATGCGCATGTTTCAAATAGCAAAGTGTTTTCTTAAATCCTCAAAAATGGGCGATTTGATTCCTCAGTTGAAATGTATCGAGCAAATGCTTCCCTATTTCCATGCGGCCGGTTATTTCAACTACGCACGGTCGGCGCATTTGTATGTACAGGACATGAGAAACTACCTCGAAAACATGGAGAAACTTCACGAAAGTCAAGGTCATCGTGAAAATAATGGACGACTAGTTGAATATCATAATTTTGTTCGAAACGGGTTTAACACAATCAGGCGTACAGACAAATTTTGATCGGGTAACTTCACTGACATGACGATTGAACAAGACTTCATGAGAATGATTAAAGTTAGCGGCAGATTAGTTAACCGTGGATTCAATACGAGTGTCACTACCAAGTTCATCGTATCCATTCCTTTCATGGTGGTCGTTGCTGGGAAAGAAGTTAATTGTCACGAAGCTTTTGCGGTTGAAACACTCCTTAATCAAGTGCAAGGCAAGAGGTTTCATGATATTTCATTTACACGCAAGTGTCGCGTAGTACCTCTTTTAAATAAAACGGCTTCGATAAAAGTTCAGGATGAAGTTATAACAGCAGATCCCTTGTTAATTTTCCAGAGAATTTGCCTGACCCAAGAAAAGTCCTCCAATAACCTAGAAAACCATTTCAATTATGAACTAGCTCCATTTCCAATGACCATATTTGACAATGGCTTATGTTATTTACATTAATATGTTACATTAATCGGCTCTAATAAAGATATTCTAACCAGAAACTGCGAATATTTACAAGACTAAATGTATTCATGTTGTCGACGGGGGAATGTTGATACATCGGGTACCCTGGATGGGAGAGGAATTATTTGTTGAAATTTTCGGCAGATATGTAAAACATTTAAGATATAATTATTCCCGGGAAGTCACAGTGGTTTTCGATGGCTATGAATGCAATCGCGATAGTATAAAAGGGTCAGAACGTTTGCGACGTCCAAACAACATGTCATGCCCTGACATAAGGTTCGAGCCTAACATGGTTTTACTATTGCCAAAGGAAAAGTTTTTGTCTAATAATAACAATAAAATTCGCTTCATTCGGTATTTGAAAGGTGTTCTGGAAGAGAATGGCATTTCAGTTAGACAAGCAGTAGACGATACAGATTCGTTGATCGTACATACGGCGTTGCAGTAATATACTGTCAACGGCAGAGGATATTGACATCCTTATACTGATAACAGCCCTGACCCCAAAAGATCAAACAATTTATTTCTTGAAGCCTGGAAAGGGAAAAAACCCCCAACAAATGTTTTCCTCCAAGAGCTTGGATGCACGGCCCTTCGTTAGAGACAATATTTTATTTCTCCATGCGATTTCGGGAAGCAATACAACTTCCGCTTTTTTCGGGAAGGGAAAAACGTCAATAGTCGACAAATTAGAGGGAAAGGTAACGAAGAACAGAGACACGGAACTGGAAGCAGTCAATGAAAGTTATAAAAACCATAATCTTCCCCCACGAGACCGTATTTCAAAACGGGCAAACTGTCATTGCGTCGATGTACAGTGATGATGATACACAAACCCTGACAAAAATTAGATACTAGATCTTCAAGCGATTCACCAGAGACAGAAACAGAAACCAAACCGCGCTCAAACTAGCAACCTTGCCACCTACACCTGAAGCTGCAAGGCAACACCTTTATCGGGTATATCTACAAGTCCAGCAGTGGCTCGGAAACGAACTGTCACCAGAAAATGGGGATGGAAACGTGTAGGGGGTACACTCATGCCGGTCCAAACCACTAAAGATCCAGCGGTTCTGGAACTCTTAAAGATGATATTTTGTCAATGTAAGAAAGAATGTAAGGGAACATGTTCATGCAAGAAAGCAGGGCTACCATGCTCATCTATTTGTGGTTCATGTAAGTCCCGCCAGTGTTCGAATTATAAAGACAGCCAATATACGTTACCCGAAGAGGTAGAACGACGAGGGCGACGTTGATGACCAAGAATCATTATTGGACTCTTGTGACGGGGACTGGTGATTTACAGATTTATGTCATAATTTCAATGTATTTTTATATATTGTTCTATAATAAATGAAATTTAAAGAAACTTTATAAATCTTTATTCCAAAAACCTCGATCCGGATGGTTGCAAAAAAATTTGCAAAAATTTGCCGAGAATCTGCAAGAAATTGTTGTTGAGTATTATGGGTAAATATTCTTCACACTTTAGAGATTTTTAGTTTTCGTTAGGAAAAACCTAATGAACTTCAATACTTTACCACATGTGCAAAACTGACTGTCGCTAGTTTCTGGCCAATTGGTGGGGTCCATCCGGCTGTGATTAATCTTATGGTCTGCTTTCCTAATAGGTGTAGCATGAGGCCTCATTTGCGAGAAAAACAAGATGCTCAGAAACATAAATATCCTTCAAAATTATATGGTTTAAGGCGTTTCTCATTTATGGCTCCGAGGATTTTGCCAGTGGATAAAATGTAGTAGCGCCATCTACAATTGGTTTACACAGTCCGAAATATTGAAAATAATGTATTTTCAATATATGAATATATCCATATATATATATATATATATATATCCATCCCCATTAATACATGAATGTGTCAAAACTCATAAAATACTTGAGAGTAATACACTACTAAGATTGTCCTTTAAGGAAGCTAATTGGCAACTATTTTCAAGAAACTTATCAAAGAAAAACGAAATTAAACTTATATATGAGCCTGTTATATACCAAAAATTAATGAGACGGAAGGAAACCAATATCAATCAGCTGGTGGAATACTTATCAACAAGCACAGAAGACATACCACAAATATCCTAAGAGCCCACTATTACAGAGCCAGAGGAGAAATGTTTCTTCGAAATAAACAGGGCAATGTGAAAAAGTTTGCCAGTGATATCTCATGCAAAATGGTAAGGGTATCCATTAATAAAGTAAACGTAGCTTAAATAAAACAAAGCGTTACGGTGACACCTAGGATGTAATAGAATAAGTTAAATTTATAGCTCAATATTTTACTGTACTAAAATGGAATTTTCCATGATAAAACTGTGCTAAATGTTTCTGAACTATTTTACTGGAAAAGTCATGAAATTTCTAGCAGTTTGGTTTGTGTATATAAAAAGGAGAACGAAGTCCAATTGGATTATTAGTATTTGGTAAGCGATATTGTGAAGATTAAAAACGAATCAAAAAATGTTTTTAGTGCGAAATAAAAATTATAAGTGATCAGTAAAACTGTGCGAATATTAAAATAAAGTGAATTTGAGAAATATCGTTAATAAATTGTGTTGTAATAATTTTTGTGTGAAATAAAGAATTTCGTTGGTGATAAATGGAATTGTTTTGTTTCTATTCACAATCCAGTAATTCATGAACAAATCGCTCGACAAGTCAAAATCGAAAGCTTCAAAAACTGAATTGAACACCCGTGATCGGGAACATAAATTTTTAGACGTGCGAGTAACTTGGTACAATGTATACGGCAATTAATAATATTGCGCACGTACAGCGCGGAAGCTACGTCCCGGCGGTAGTCTAGACGTTGCAGTTTCAAAAGGTTACATCGATCCTGATAAGGTGGGAGGACATATTCCACAGCACGCGTTGGCGGCAAACATCTCTCAATCCATACTCCAAAATACATCGAACAAAAGAGACATACAGTGCAGTTATCGGGTCTCTAAAATCCCTGCAGTTTCGTTTAATGAAGCCCAACACAATATACGAAATACGGTAAACATAGCGTCAGATGCAAAAACCCCACACAGATGGGAAATGAACTCGAGTCGGTCAACGTCTTCATTGTGTAGCTGATATTGGTGAAAAATGACTGAGCCTCCAACTTTACACAATCAGACAAACTAGAAACCCGGGCGAAAATTGTCATGTCATCTGCGAAGAGGAGGCAGTTAGCAAACTGAAAGCATTGCACCACATCGTTGATAAATAATGAAAACAATAATGGTCCAATGTGACTTGAGGCATACCAGATGGCACAAGAAATAATTGGGAGTATAAGAACACAAGATTCTAACGGAATGCCAACGATCAGTGAGGTACAGGAACGCAACCATTTAATAGGAATGAACTGACTATTTAGACTCTCTAACTTACTAAGAAGAATAGAGTGATCAATCATATCAAAAGCCTTGGCAAAAGAAACTATCAAATAAGTCGCCACAAAACGAAATCAAGTTAGTTACTGTAGCCCTACTGGGATAAAATCCATGTTGTGCGGGAGAAATGAAGTTTTTAGTGTGAAAGAACAAGATTCTATAAACCATAGGCTTAAACAACTTGGGTAAGACAGAAAGATTGGCGATCCCATGATAATTACTCACATCACTTCTTCTACCCGCCTTAAAGATTGGATTGGAATACAAGAAATTTTCCAAGGATCGGTGAAAACCGCGACGAAGGCTTTCATTAGATATCAAGGTATTAGGACGGGTCAAACTCTCAGCACAACACCTAAACAGAATAGGCGAGAAGCCATCATAGTCCGCTCGTTTTCCAACCTCGAGCTGGAGCAAGCAATCCCGAACTTCTTCCTCAGTATAAACTTGAAAATATTAAATTGATCGAAGATGGGCAAAGCTGGAGATTACAGATATCGAAGAGCTGACTAGCGACGGAGCTCTGGTAAGGCCTAGAAGACGGAAATCCAGCCACTTTTTTCTTGCTGTTTAATGAAATTCCAGACTTCCTTAGGACTAGATGTTAACTCTTCCTCAATTTGCACTACATACATAGTTGTTGTAAAGGAGCCAGTTTAGGCACTTAAATTCCTTGCGGTCTCTATCAAAATTTGGATAATATAATAACACCATGCAATCTATACAAGGAACGAAGCTTATTACGTCGTTTCTCGAGCAACCCCAACTCATTATTATACCATGGCTCTCGACGGCTGATTTTATTTATTTTAACCCGCGGAACATGCTTTTCGATACCACACCTGACAATATCATTGGAACTTAACACCATACAGTTCAAGTCACTAGCGCGTTGTAAGAAGTCTCAATCAGAAATTAAAATTAAAATCATTAGAAACATAATTTTTTTTACAATTAGAATGAAAAATATTTATCGTAATCGGTATGTGGTAGATGCTCCCACAACCAGTGAATTCCAGACACGCAGAAATCTCGGCCTGCATAACATCATTAGCAAATAACAGATCAAGGAATTTTCCCCGACAGTTTGTTACTAATACGGTTGAGCTGTGTAGTTGAGATGCCAGCAAAGTAATAGATGAAAGCTAATACCTTCTCACCGGATAAGTTAAAGTCGCCTACAATGATAAGTTGGTCGTTAGGACGAACTAGAGGCATCACAGCTGAGTCCATGAAGATGATATACGTGTTGTAGAGTAGTAATTCAAGTCCGATCTGTGAGGTTTATACACGGCGACTACAACAATCGAAATATTATTGACCAATATGACTTATACAGCAATCACGTTTAGGCTAGGATGGCAGGCAATCACATAATTAGGAACCGAATTCTTTACCGCAATCACAACACCACCACCCTTACGACTGGTGTCAAAATCGTATCTATCTACGCCTAAACGAAAAATCTAAGCTTTACCTCGAATACTGGAGGCGTTGTGGAAGTAGATCGAGGTGAAATCGTTGATAGTGTTGGTTGCATCAACAGTTATCGGTATTGTTGGAACGTTATATACCAGCTCTGTTTTTTGGCTGTCGTGAATGATTTACAAATGGACGAATTAACAAATCACGCGGTCACATATCAGAACTGTTTAGCATATTGAAATGAGCAACCTTTAATCCACCTGGTTCACCTGTACCAATAACGGTTTGAGTATAGTTCCGTGAATTAATGATATTACCAGCACCCGAGCCCATTTCAGAAACTTTTGCATATGATGGATCGGAGGGAGTGACACTGCAAAAGTTGTTTAACAATTGGTTGATTAATTTTCGATTTTCAGCTACCTCGGATTCGATCTTCTTCAATATGCCCCTTCTAAATGATGATAAGTCACATGTAGCCATTATTATTATTGAACAAATTTAAATAAGTGAGGTTATGTTTGGTAAAAATAAATTTAAGGCTTATACATATAAATATAGTCTCTGCAGGTCCAAAATGATTTTTGACCTCAATTGAGGATTTTCCATTTTCAGAATTTCCACTTTTCCATTTTCCTTTTTGGTAAACTTTCAGGTTGTCAATAGGTCGATTTAATATGAAATATTTAGAAATTGAAGTAGACTCATATTCTGATTCCATTGATCAATAGCTTTTTAATAAAACTTCTAACAGCTTTCATGGTGCGGAATAAAACTGCCACTTAGCAAGGCAAGTACAAAATATAAATTATCTTTCAAGCTATTACTACATTGAGAACCAAATAAATATTAAATAATTAAGATTTAAGCAGTAGTTGTACTCGTATATCCTAAGTTTAGTTCTTCCTCGTACGTAAACATTTTTCACATCACACACATTTTATGTGAAGTAACATTTTTCGGTCAACCAAAAAAAAATTTTCTCCAACAAGAGTCAACATTAGAAAATTTTCCAATAGCTAAAATATGCGCCGCGCACATATTCAGCACCTTACGTTATTCGGTTCTCCAAAATTTCCTGTGCACCAATTTTTTCCCCCTTTTCTGCAATTTTCTTTTATTAGTGTAGTCCTAAATCGGTTCTCTGTGAGTTTAGATGTGTGTCATTTATGTGTCAAAATGTAAATTTTAGTAAACAAACATTTTTTTTTTGTTACAAATCATCATTTTGCGCAAAACTTCTTTTAAAATTTATCAAAAATGTTTACTGATTGGATATTTTCGTGCAAAGTGAAAACTGTTAATAAAATGAGAGTGCAAAGTGACTCATAATTTAGTTTATGACTTAATAGAAACGTTCAACATAATTTTTTGTTTTTGCTTTTGTGAAAAATGTTTGTAATAAATTCTTATTCTACATTGTGGGCCTGGTTTTTCTACTTTTCGCTTCATTATGATTGTGTAACATAGTCGGAAATTTTGCTAACTTTGTGATTTATTAATTTAAGCACCTTTATTTCATGTAAATCGGCACATAGCCCACCAATTTAATTTTAAGGGAATGGCAGTGGTTTTGACCAATTTCAGTTAGTTATTCTGTGAAAAATTAATTGTTGTCGATGTTTAAGAAGTTGAATTGTTTGAAATGTTAGTCTTGATTTACTTCGTCCTCTATAAGGAAAATCGAAATAAAAGCAGAATGCTGTTTAACCGGAAAGAGTAAGCAGTTAAAGAGAATATTTTCACCATGCATAATTTAACAACGTACCAGATTATATGAAGAACACTGAAAAACTAGCAGGAATACCAGGTATAGTTTAATTTAATTAAAATTTGGCTAAGAAATAGCTGAGTCCCAGATTGGCAAAACTCTAGATTTTCAACTAAATATCATTGTAGATTCCCATTATCGATTTTCATCAAAATCGGTTAAGAAATCGTCAAGTTTCGCCTTATTTGGCATTATTCGGAAATTTCACTTAGGTTGAATTTCACGATAATTTGTTAAAAAAGAACCACGTTCCTTCCTAATTGGTCATATTCCAGAACTCCATCAAAAAATCATTTTAGAACCCCATTTCTATCGCATACGTTAAATTTCATTAAAATCGGTTAAGAAACTGCCAAGAAGTTCTATCCTATTTGGCCGTATTGCAGAACCTAAAAATAATTTTAGAATCAAACTTCCTTTGCTTAGGTTGGATTTCAACATATCAGTTAGGAAATTGCCACGTTCCTTCCAAAAAAAAGGATTTTGGAATCCCATTATAGAGAAAATACTAAACACTTAGAAAGTAGGCATAGATTTCTATATTTAACTACATTTAAGTATGTTTGATATGGGTTTGATCAATCCAATCGATTTTGATCTTAAAATTTTCCTTGGTTCCTAAAAATACTTTTCTTTGGGAAATTTGGGCGATATCGGTGGAACCGTGTAGAATTGGGTGCAGGACAAACAAACAAACAAACAGAATAAACTTCGGTCCGCAAGGATCAAAATTATTGAAATCCACTGTTTAGAAAGTCCTGAGTCCAAAAAAGGAAATGAAAAACAGCCCATCCGATTATCTGGATGGCTGAATGTCTACCTGTACCCTTGGTACCAAGAGAACGACTTGTCCGATTTGGAATTATTTTCACCAATCTGTTTCTCTTGTCTAAAACTGTTGAATCCTGTTTGACAAGGAAATACCTGCGATACGAATTGATCCAAAAACATAAATGATAACCACGTTGATCATGAGTTGGAGTTGAGCTTTAGTTAAGTTAAGGTTGGGTTGCGGTTTAGTGAGCAGTTCAACTTGGGATTTATTTGGGTTGAATTGAGGGTTAAATTAAAGGGTAAGCTTGAGTCGAATTCATGTACGCATGTAATTTTTCAGACCATGATGATTTGAGAGTTGAATTTGGCGTTTAGTTTGAGCTTAAGTAAAGGACTGTATTTGCAGGTCGAGTTGGGAAGTTGGAAATTAGCTTGAGTTGTTTTAAGTTGAGTTTAAGAAATAATATAGTTTTCCGAGTCGCGTTGATTTGAGGTTCGAATCGGACGTTGAGCTAGAGGTTTTGTTGTGGGTTAAGCTTAGGGTCGAGTTAGTGGTTCGGTTAGGAATGAGCTGAGTTCATTAGCGGATTAGGGATTTAATTGAGCGTTGGATTTGGAGTAGAATTGTGGGTTGAGTTGAGAGTTGAGTTGGAGTAGAGTTGGGGTTGAGCTAATTTGAGGATTGAGTTTAATTTCGAAGCGTTTAGTTGGGGGTTGAGTTGGGGTCGAATTGGGCTTGAACAGGGTGTGAGCTGAAATTAAGTTGGATTCGTGTGAGGGGTTCACTTTGGATTATTTTATGGTCCTGTTGGGCATTTGGTGGGAGCTTAGATTGAGTTGATTTGAGTTGAGTTGACTTCGAAATTAGTTCTTAATTTGGAGTTGAGTAGGGTTGAAGTTGATTTGGTGCCGAGTAAGCTTTCATTGGAGTTGAGTGATAGGTTTAGTTAGGGAATTATTTAGATGTTAATTCGTGCATTGAGTTAACCGTTCAGTTTTAGGTTAAATAAGGGGTTGATTTGAAAGTTAATTTGGAGTTGAATTCGTACTTTAGTTGGTTCTTGAGTTAAGGGTTAAATTAGGAGTTAATTTTGTGAGTGCGAAGTGGAATTAGATGGAGGTTAGGTTAAGTACACTTCAGATGTGTTCGATTATGCAGGTAATTTTCCGGAACGATGTTCTGATCACTTCATGAGATTTCAGTCCTATATATTTTGAGTATTATTTATATACCTAAAAATATCAGAGATAACCATTTTTTCCCTGGCATTAGATCTCAAATTTTCCATTGATTATTTCTGCTAACTCCAAAGATAGGACTTGTTCGGTTTTGTTTCGTTTTCGTTTTGGTTAGAGGGATTCGAGAGAAGCATTTTGAAATCTGATTTTGTTGTTGATGATTTGCTCCCGACTTTCGTACCCTAGGTAGTTTAGGCCAGCTTCCTTATTGCGACGCTCGAAATTTCTGATAGCAGTATAGTTTACATTGCACAGTGCCAGTGAACGACCTTTTACAAATAAAATCTAAAATCTAAAATATTATTAAAAAATTATTCAAAATAAGTCAAACGTATAATAGGGTAAATTTGCGGTGGAAATTGAGAAAATTAGTAATAAATCAAATACTTGTTGGCATGCGCTCACCTTAACCAGGATGTTTTAAATTATTTTTTAATCTGTAACCCTTCTATTTTTTCCTAACCGGTTAATTTTTTGTTTTAAAAAATTAACCGGTTAGGAAAAAATAGAAGGGTTACAGATTAAAAAATAATTTAAAACATCCTGGTTAAGGTGTGCGCATGCCAACAAGTATTTGATTTATTACTAATTTTCTCAATTTCCACCGCAAATTTACCCTATTATAAAACTTGTTGCATCGAACTGACCTTAGTGACCTGATTCCTGTCCTGATTAATGATAAACATCCTATAGAAACTCTTTCAACAATAGCGAAGTGTTTGTGTGTTATTGAAAGAGAACATGCAAATTAAAGGCAAATTAAGTAATAGAACCATTGCGGTCGTACAGCCATTATCAATATTTATGCTTCAACCGCCCTCCGTAGGTATCTCTGAAATCCTTCCCGGTTTCGAATGTTCTTGCGTGGTGATCCAAAATATATGTAGAGAAGGTAATATCCGATAACAAAATCAGCTTCTAGTCAAATGATAGTCGCCTTAATGGCAAACAAGAATATTTTTTGTTTCCAATGAAATACCAATTTGTAATAAGTATTCATCAGATGAAAAATATTTATGATCTTATGAACTTGACCTAGATATGACCTTAGTATTCCATTTCAAAGTCATCGAAAACTAATTTAATCTAGATAGATTCTGCTTCAACAATTTTTCCACAAATATTTTGATCTGCAATGCGAAATTTTCGAGATATTTAATTTCCAAATCCGAAATGAAAATCTGTAATCTTAAAACTGTCAAGTTCTGTGACACCAACTTAGTTCCATTGGCAAGCCGTTCGTTATTTGCCGGTGACATCACAGTGAATAATTCTGGAACTGGGTAGTCAATAGGAGATTGTGAGTTAAGGAGTAGACCCCTTGGTTAATCCATAATTACCTGATAGCGAAGAAATTGGGTTTCGGCGGTTTGGCTAAAAGTTGGTTAATTAACTGGCAAAAATCAATCCAATGAGCTCTAAAACTCATTAAAACCTCAATAAATTCAATTATAGTCAAGTTATACGAAAAGTAAAAGGCGTGTCTGCGTAGAATTAGTAGAATTGGAATAAATACAGTTTATCCAATTCCAGTTCTACTCAGTACGTTAGCTTTCAAAATGTTCCTGTACATGAATCTTATTATCAAACGTGTCAAATTACCGCAAGTTCACGTTTTTTGTTAAGATTCCGTAACAACATCACAAGTGTTCTCTTAAGCACTTTAAACGCTTTAGCTGCTTAAAAACTCAACAGTAAAATTATTTCTCTCCGCTTCATAGCCTGTTACTTCTGTATCGTCACTCACATAGGTGCGGAAATTTCACCATTATGCTTTGAAATATTTCATCATTTATTCTATCTAGGTTTAAGTTCTTTGGACATAATATTGCCCGTTTTTAAATAGGGCGTTTGGGTTAAATATCCATTACAAATGAGTTCTGAAGGAATTTCAATGAATATCTTCTGCCAATCCAACAACGTTAGGTAAGCGTCCGTTCCATAACTTCAATAGCCCAAAACAGATCTTTTGTTGGTTAGTGAGCTAAGTTTTTCAAAGTGTTTCAAGGATTTTTTTTTTTTTTTTTTTTTTTTTTTTTTCATTGTTTTCTCAACCATTGTGAATTCGAAATCATGTCAATATCAGGTAAATTAGCAGCGACCAGTCAATTGACAATAACACAAAGGTATCTCTAAGATTTTTGAACCGATATAATTCATAATTGTTCATGCCACATTTATCTTCTCGCGAATCATCAAGTTTGTCTTGCCACACTGATCCTTCAAGTAGATATCTTTTAACTTTCGCAGCTTGCTTATAAGTTTCACATACTACAATGTCGTTGTGGCTAGTGGAATAAATTCTCAGGTCTTCAAAAGCAGTTACCCCGCTGGAACAACAAAAGTTTAAGGTAGTAAGTATCTCTATTGGTCTTTGAGACACTTTATCAAACCCCCCGTCGTTTCGACCACTGAGTATTTCTCACGCATAGTGTGTTGGAATTTCCAAATAATTATATTGTTGATTTTGTTCATTTTATTTAAACCAAGTTCCCAGTTTTGTGTCATTTATCGTTGCACGCTCTGTGGCGGCTTGCTCTAAACCTGCTTTAAAACGACAGTCTATTAATTTTCCAGATGGACTGGTAATCTATAAACTGTGTGAGACTCTTCGTGCATTAGCATGCTAAATAATCGACACATTGCTTGAGTTGAACTTACATATCTTCATTTCTATTTTTTTCTTCAATATTTAGATTAACACAATCATGCCCTTTATACACATATTTAAATAAATATGTTACCGACTTCGTGTCTGTTTTCATCTCATATACTTTGGGTATCCATCCACACAGCCTAATGTGGTGCTTTGATTTTGTTTTGAGAAACCCTTTTGCGAAGACGTGCAAGGTTCACGTTTTTCGTGTTACCATATGGCGTATATGTATCACATTTCTGGGTACGATATCATAAAGTCTTGGAGATGCTACAGGGTCAGGAATCTCTGCTTCTACGATATTGTCTATATTTTGATCTTCTCTTGAATTTATCGTTGCTGTCGACCAATATCAAAATATGGGCAAGAGGTAGGTCTCAGTTTTTAAATTCAATTACATGAACTTTGGCAAATTCCTTTTTAAAATGTAATTTATCCGTGTCCAATATCAGATAGAAGATTTTGTAATTTTAAATTAAAAACTTTCGCAACCAATTCTGGTCGATATTCTAACTTTTGCGACGACTCCAAATTTTCTACTATCTCTTTCCATTTATGATTGCAAGTCAGTGGCGTAACTTCAAATGTCGGGCCCCGCAAAATTTTTCTTGGGCCCCTAAAAATACTTCTTTTACTTTTGAACAAGTAAAGCTTTTATTTCACATAAAAATTTTGCTTTACTGTTCTACTTTACAAAACCTCAAAATGTCGAATCGAAATATGTAAAACCGAAGGAAATCCTATACGCAATAATCACTGCCAAGTGAAATGTATAAATAACCTGAACTTTCTTGAATAATTTCGAATATCCTAGGAAATTGAAGAAACATCGAAATTTTGGCATAATCTCGAGAAATCTACTAAATGTCACGATTTATATGTATTAAGCTCAGAACATTACCATACAAAATTCGAATCAATTCGAAAATCTCGAATAATAATAAAATTGTCGAAAAACTTAAGAAATCTAGAATAATCTACGGAATAATTTCGATTACCTCAGAAAAATTCGAATAATCTCCTCTCTAATACAGGAAAGTCTGGAATTAAAATTATTTGTCAAGTAACTTAATGTTACTAATCTTAAAGTAAAATGCTACTAAGCAAGATATGGCTAAGCTCAACCAAACGTAGTAGATAAGCATGTTATTCGAATAGGCTCTAAGATTCTCGAGTAACATCGAACAAACAAATACATTCGACCATCTCATACATACTGGAATAATCTAGAAAATCACGAAAATTTCGAATAAGTTGACAGTTTCGAAACACCAAATCACCAATTAAGCCTCGAACATTATGCATCTCATCTCCATGCTAAACCCCAAAAATAAAGACGATAAGAAATCGGGAAGCGACGAGAATTTCAAAAATCAAGAGAATCTCAACGAGAACAAACAAAAAAATACACCATCTGGTTTACAGTTAGTTCAATTTGTATTTACCGTTTACCGGTAATGAAAATGTGCCTTTAATTCCTCAAGCGAAATTGCTTCCAATCGTGGTTAGATATTTTCCTAAGAAAAAAGTTTCAAAAATTGATTTCTTCTTGATTTATTAGCATCTAGCCCTCTTTTGCAAATTAGATTCAGCGTTTTTCAAATCATATTCAACATTTTCTGATCAAAACTTAATTTGATTTGTAAAAGGTTAAACTTGAAGTAGAAAAGGGGTAAATTAACACTAAAAGCGTTATCATTTGATGTCGAAAGCATTGATTTTAAACGAGCTTAGTGAATTTTCTTCTAAATCTAAATATCTGTCAGAACCTAGAGGGATTTTCATTTCTAAGGAGTCGCATTACTTAAAGTTACTCAGACAATAATCTTCAGCAACCGTGAAGAAATTATTAGGCCTGTCTTAAGAAAACACCCAACAGTGACAGAAACCCTGTTAATTCTCTAAAAATTAGACCACCGTTTATTTTATCATTCGTTATTGCTATCATAATTTTCGGTATTAGAGTTCCTTCATCAGCTGCTCTGTTTGCTTCATATTTATGCTCATTAACTAACCTACAATTTTCATGAAATATTCCTTGCAATTCTTATTTTCAGATAAAACATTCTCTGGAGGGTGTAAAGTTCCTGAAAAATGATCAATTTGTCCTCATACTCGTATATAGGCCTGGAAAGGGTAGGCTATAACATGTCACCGCTACTTTTCCTATAATCTGTAACCTAACCTCAAAAAAGGCAAATGAATTACTGTTTGATAATTATTAATGATAAAAATGTAAATAAAAACAAATATTTTTGTTCTTTATTATTTCAAAGATATATTCGAAATATTTAAAAATACCGAACGATGCCGAAATGAAATTTTTTAAAAGTTATTTAGTATTATAAAATGTTACATGAGAAAACGAGACTCACCTAAATTTTCGTCCTCTAATTTGTGAATTTTTTATGATAAATTTAATTCTGTAATTTTTTAAATTGATTTGGGAATTGTTGCACATTTAGGTTAGGATATTTCGAAATCCTGACATTATGGAGAAATTCGGTCATAAGATTCGGATTCAACACACAAAAGGAGGTCAAATGTTTAAAGATTTCGAATAAATTTTTGAAATAGTAAAGAACAAAAATCTGTTTTTATTTACATTTATATCATTAATAATTTTCAAACAGTAATCATTTGCCTTTTTGAGGTTAGATTACAGGTTAATGAAAAAGTAGCAGTGACTTGTTGTAGCCTGTAGCCTTTCCAGAGTGATCTAAAAAAAAATGTATTAAGATCCCTTAAAAATTAAAGTAGAGAAAGATTTTTGTTCAGAAAAAGTCATTTTTTGTCTACTGTGCAGTTGAAGTAAAAGCAAAGGAGGTATTGTATGTTCGACAGCAGTTCATATTGTTTTTGGTCTGTCATTGTATGTTCAGCAATGATTTCCATAAATTTCGATATTCATTTAAGTTTTCAGTTCTCCAGCAAAATTAAGTGATAAACGTTCTGCGTACACAATTTCCATTTTACCAAGATAATCTTCTTGTACGGTTTTCTCATCATTTTCAGCATTTTTCGCTATGTTGTGAAAAGTTGCGGATTTTCTAATTGATTCATTCAACCGTTGGCCTTGAAGATGCGCAACACTATAGTTACTAGTCTTCCTCTCCGCTCTTCGAGTATTTCATTTCCACGAATAAATCGGCTGAAGAGAAGGGAAATATGCTGAAATTGATTCAACCTTACCGTGGATACAAGTCCTCTTACCAGCCTACTTTCAACAGAGCCAAGTCTGCCATATCTAACTTATAGTTATGCAGGCGTATAAGACTTTTGTAGGAAAGCCAAATTCTAGCTAGGTATTCTGTTAACCTTGTCAGTTGGCACTTTATTACTCTGGGTATCCCTAGGATAACAAAACTAATCGAAAATTCACAACAAGTAACTTTAAGTTACCTAGCCTCTACCATTTTTGTTTGGTTGTTAAATCGCTAATGTAATTCACTTTTATGGAACCAATAAAAATTCCAGTAATTCCCTGCATCGAACCAATATAACACTTTTATTAATATAAATAAATGACAGTGGTATTAAAAAATAAAAATAAAAAATTAAAATAACAACAATTATTTGCGTAAAATGTTACAACCATATGAATGTCCCTTAATTGACAATCCGTGGCATTTTATCGCAATTATTTTTATCCTCAGTTATTATTTATTTATTTTTATTGCTATTTTATTATTATTTTTTAAACCAGTATAAAATGTATAAATAATAATTTAATTTATTTTTTTTTTTTGTAAATTTCCAATCCAAAACCAAAATACATTTGGATAAAAATTACTGTTTCCATTGTCGGTGCCGCGCACACGAATTTGGGTTGCATACATAATTTTTTTGCAATTTTATCCAATTTGAATTTTTTTACAGATTTAGCGATAAACTTTTTGTTTTTTATTTAATTAATTATTTTATATTCCAATTTAATATTTTTAAATATATAAACAATGAGTTGATCCTCTTAATTTTAAATAAATTTCACTTTGGTATACGATTAAAAAGTAATATTTGGCTTATCGAAGTCACAATCATCGAAGACACTTCATCACAAATCATTAAATTTTATTAGTTGAAATGAGTGTAAAAAAGGCCACAGATCAGATAGATATTAACTTTGGTTTGTAAACGTTTAAGCCAAGGTTTCCCAAAGAGTGTTTCCTTTAATTTTGAGTTTTTATTAAGTTTAATTTCATCAAATAATTTTAATTCCTAAATTTATTAATTTGTCTTTAATTTCAGGCTAAAAGATCAAAAATACATTCCAAATTGACAAACATTACATTTTGGGAGTCAGCTTGGTATCAACCATTCAATCATCTGATTCGTAAAAGATTTATAATTTCAATATGAAGATAAATAAAATCAAAACTGTAATTTTGTAAAAATAAAAAATATTTGTATATGTTTTCAGATGTTGAGAAATTCAGCCCCTATATAGCCTCAACACCTTGCGCGAACTAATAAAACAGATTTTAGTCAAATTCGATCAGGCAATGCAATAAAACGGGATTAACTAAAATTGAGGTTGATATACTAAGTACTGAACTCAATAAATTCACAAAATCCGTGTTTTATTAATTTGCGGTGTGTTAAGAGTTTAAAACCTGGAGGTAAGTCATTTACAGGTCACATTAAATTTTTTCTAAATTTTAACAAAATGTCCGAATATTTATTACTTGATATTGATCACGAAAATTATGACTTATGGCATTATACGTGAGACCTTGATAGATGCGAAATAGTGGTTAGTAATCCTCATTTGCACACTCGCTAGTTACGATAACATGTTCGAAAACCTTTTTTTAAGAAAGTATGAAGAAGAAACATCAGAGCCAGTTATGGAATAAAATGGGATTAGATCGCGCCTACTCTCGCTAGCAGATTTAATTGCTAAATATAAAAAATTATTTTACTGATCACAACTAATTTCGGATTTAAACTTAAATGTATCCTTGGCTAGAACTTCTTAGGAGGCACCTGAATTTCATCAAATTTTGCATAAATACTTTCAAAACGACAATCCCATAACTAGTGACGGTCTTTGAATCTACTAATAGTATTGAGGTCATCGGTGCTGGCCTCTATATTTAATAGAAAACTGTTTGCCCACGATGAAATTATATTTTGATCTGTTGGTTACGAACCTGGTTATGTTTTGATTTCTTCGTGATTGACATTTGATATTTACGTTAATTTATAGGATAATATCGAGTGGGCTGGGAAAGAGGTTCAGCTATAGGTGCTAGTGCTGTGGATTTACTGTGCTACAGTTCATATTGATTAATACTGATTGGGGCAGCCTTGAGCCATGGCCAAATTAGTATCCCTACTATGTATAAAGTTTTGAACCATAACAAGGGTTTAAATTTAGCATCAACACATTTACAAAAACTTTGCAACAACATAATTTAACTACAAAAATTTACTATCAGCCCACTTTAGCTGCATTATTTGTCGACTGGGGTCTGCAAATTATGACGTTTACGGTAATGTTTGTAATAAAACTCAAAATTGGCAGCACCAATGATAGCAGCTATGTTTATGCCACAAAAAAGCGACAACGTCATAGTAGCTACACGAACATCACTAGTACCATGTGGCCACTCTTCTATGGCGGGATGGAACATTTAAAGAAACTGAATTTAAGAAAAGGCGTTTTTCGTCTGCCATATAAATAACAATAACATCCATCCTAACGTAATAAAATCAATTGATGTTTCATTCAAATCAGAAAAATACGACGCAACACAAAGCAACACCAACCAACACTGTCGACGTCGAATCAACACACATTACAAACCTGAAAACTAAATAAAAAAATTTGAAGGAAAACAATTATGAATAAAACTATTTAAACATATTGTAAACAAACTTTATTTATATAATATTACAAGATTTTTTATTGATGTCAGGCTGTTCCGATATCTAAAATAGAAAACAAATTATTATACATAGGTTAAGTTCACTCACAATATAAATTATACACACTTTTCTTTGATTCATTAATTGCCACTCATTATTATAGTTTTAATTTACATCTTATTTTAACATTAGGCGAGACCGGGGCCAGTTGAAACACGGGACAAGTTGAAAATTGAGTATTTTCACCTGAAAACAGTTTTTTTTTTAAATTCTGAGTAAACTAAAAGATAGCTCTTCTCATATTTTAGTTCTCTTCCAAAATTCGTTGCATACAGACGTGTCAGTTTGTTTGTGTCTATAAAATACTGTTTATGCGCAAGTAAAGTAACTTTTGTGTCTAATTTTGTAATTCTAATAAATAAGTGTGTGTTATCTAAAATTTGATGTAACTTGGAGGGTATAATAAATATAAAGGTTTGTAAATATTAAAAAATGCTTATATTAGTGAAACAAATATAATTTAATTGTAAAATACCTGAAATAGTGTATATTCAGCGTAAGGGGCACAAATCACGCGGGGTAAGTTGAAACATGTTACAACTTGCCCCATCATTTCTGAAATAACTAGCAATTTTTAAATGTTTGATTCTATCTTTAGTTTCGTTAAAAATTTATTTAATTTAGATAGTATGAGTACAAATACAAAGAAAACCGAACGAGGTAACTCATCACTTGCCGAAATTACCAAAGCCGTCAAACGGGTTAAAAGCGGGGAGTCTCTATGTTCGGTATCAAAAAATTACAGTTTTTCCTATGTGACTCATTCCCGTTACGTGAAAAAATTTGAACAGGGACACTTAAGTACAGTTGGATACCAGCCAAGTCGTCAAATTTCCTCCTCCACACAAACGGCTGAACTAGTGAGTTACCTGAAACATGCGTCACAAATTTATTTCGACTTGTCACCTGTCGAAACTAGAAAGTTGGCCTTTGAGTGTGCTGTAGCTTCTGGAGTAGACGTACCACCGTATTGGCACACAAATAAAATGGCGGGCGCAGAATGGCTAGCAATTTTTCTAAAAAAAAACCCAGTACTTTCCATTCGAACACCAGAAGCTACCAGCCTAGCTAGAGCAACTAGCTTTAATAAAACAAATGTGGAAAATTTTTTTCATAAGTTAGCTGAAGTTCGCGATAGATTTAACTTTACAGCTGCCAATATATGGAACGTAGATGAAACTGGGGTAACTACGGTACAAAAATTAAATAAAGTTATTGCTGAAAAAGGAGTCAAGCAAGTAGGGGGACTTACATCAAGTGAAAGAGGAGTAGTGCTTGTGACGGTTTGTTGTGCCGTAAGTGCTAGTGGAAACTCTATTCCACCTATATTTATTTTCCCAAGAAAAAAGTTTCAGCCGCATTTCATTAGAGATGGACCCGTGGGCAGCATTGGTAGAGGAAATGGTTCAGAATGGATGACTGCAACAGAGTTTTATACGTGGATGGAACATTTCATTTCTCATGTGCGGCCATCAAATACGAACCCCGTTTTATTAACGCTAGACAATTATGAGTCTCATTTAGCTATTAAAACGATTAATCTTGCTAAGGCTAACGGAGTTATATTACTATCTTTCCCACCGCATTGCTCCCATAGGCTTCAGCCATTAGATAGGTCAGTATACGGCCCATTCAAAAAATTCATGTCGATTGCTCAAGATGCTTGGTTAAGGAATAATCCCGGCAAGTGTATGACAATTTACGAGATTCCTGACCAGAGTCGATTACCAAAGGCTTCAGAGTATCTAGAATAGAACCATTTGATGAACATATTTTTGGAGATGCAGATTTTCTGCCATCAAGTGTAACAGACCGACCTTATAATGAACAGATACCAACTCAAACTCAAGGTAATATGATTGGACCTAATGAAGTTTCAATTAGTCAAACATCTGGTACCATTCTAAAGGAAGGAACTGATGCCCCGCTACAAATTTTAAACATATTGAACAATGACGAATCATTATCAAACGCTGTCAATGCAATTGAAGAAATTGATATTGATTCTCTACCAATTATATATGCTACAGAAGAAGAGTTTTTAAAAATCACGAGTGGTAAGTACATTGTATTTTATTTAGAATACATATATTTAAATGGTACTTTAATAATAGGAATGGTCTTAAACCACCTCGACGATGCAAATAATTTGGATGTAAATCTACCTGGACCATCCGATAATCAATTACCAATGTCAACGCCACAACCAATAAATAAAATAAACACAAATAAACACGTCCTTTCCCGAAAGCAGGCCCCAGGAAAGAACACCGATGCGGACGGAAAAACAGGGATAGTTCAATACTAACGGATACACCAGAAAAGGAGGCATTGGAGAAAGAGGAAGCAACTAGACTGCTTAAAGTGAAGCTTAAGCCAGCAAGAAACAGTTTGGATAAACGACAAAAAGTTACGCGCAAAGTTCTACAAGAAAGACACAATTGGTTTTGTTTAGTTTGTGGTGAGGCTTATCCACGCAGTAAAGCTGGAGAATATTGGGTAATGTGTATATCATGCAAACTATGGGCTCACGAGGAATGTGCAGAGTTAGAAGGTAAAAAAAGAATATATAGATGCCAAGAATGTACAAATTAATTGTTTTAGTTTAATTATTAAAAATGAATTATTCTTTATTTTATTTAATTATCGATGTACTTCTGCTTTATTATTTAATAAATATTGAATTTATTTTTTGTTAATTGGTGGTGTTTACTTGATGAATATTGTATGGTGCAAGTTACTCCATACCATGTTTTAACTTACCACATATACGGGACAAGTTGTAACACTAAGATACTATTTTTGTTTGCTTAATTGTAAGAAAACTAAAATTAAAAATTAACAATATTCTTTCAAAATAAGGAGAGAAAACACTAAACTTTTATAATATATAAATATGAGTTACCTACACCTTATACATAGTTATATTTATATGAGGCAAAAAGCAAAAATTGGTTCAACCTGCCCCGGTCTCTCCTACACTAAATTAATTATTTTTTGTTAATCACTTTAATAAAATGAAAATATTGTCAGCTGCAAAACAAACTCTTTGTAAAAATTACGTAATAGATAGTTAGGATGTCTTTATAATTATTATTAAGTTAAGTTACCAATTAATGATTTAATAATTAACTTTAAATTAACTTTAAATTTGGCGCTGTTTGCCGTATAACTATAATTTGTACATCCTATTTATAACATAATTTATTTTTGACAAGCAAAATTTAAGAATTTGTTCTTTCTCTTTTCCTGACCATCTGTGGACGCGACAACATCAACAAAAATTTATATTCATTCAATAAAAAAAAAAAAAAATCATAAATTTGTAAAATTTGAAATTTTAATTAAAAATAAAGACTTAGAGTCTCATCAAATACCAATCCAACTATAACATTCAAAATCTCAACCAAACACTAAGCAAAGCGATTGAATTTTCAAATTGTATTCTCAAAACATTGTTCTCGCTATATGTAATTCTAGAAACCAATGAGCGTGTATATTGTATATAGAATAAGAAGGAAAGCGGTGGTGGTTTATTGGTTATTGTAGTAAACACCTTAATTAAAAACGAAGAAGAACAACTCTGTAGTCGTCACTTTGAAGAAAAACGTACGTTGAAGGTATGAGTAATAATAAAATAATTTTTGTATATACCATCTATAAACGCTAAAATATTCATGTAACGAAATATAAACAAATTATGCTGCACCGTTTGGAGAAATTTGTAATACGATTCCGTAACAGTTTTTGATGATTTTAACCTTCCTAATGTGAATTGATCTTATCACAAAAATCATCAGTGTATGCTTCCACTAAGCTCGCTATAGGATAGTGTATGCTGCTTCATTGATCACCGCATATACACATGAATTTTAAACATTTAAATAACATTGTTCATGAACGGAAGATTTCTTGATCTTGTCTTCTCTATAATGACACTACAAAGTGGGCGACATCTTAACGCCATTCACATTAAATTTTGTAAATCAGACATAATTTCAATAAAGCTGATATTGGAAAAGTATGCGATTTGCCACTTTGAAATCATCGTATGATGGCATAACGACATATAAAAACGTATCTATATGAGGAGCGATGATGACAAAACTAACTACTTCTGAATCAAGAACTCGAGTTAAATTGCTACTATAACCTGAAGTTCAACTTATACCTAACTGAAGCTTAAAACAAAATCAAAAGTTATTTTTGTTTACATAAGAACCCAGCTAGAGTATGTTGTAGCATTTTGGTGTTCTTACAAAGCCTTCCACGTCAATTGAATTTAAGGCATTCAAAGACGGATTCAACATTATTCACGTATTCTGACCGTTGAAAAAATTATGAAATAGCTCCATTGGAAAATTAAAGGCAGTAACTTAGTTCCAGCTTCTTAGGTAACGTGCCACTTGCTCATATAGACTCTCCATTTATTCTTCAAAATATTGTAATAAATGGATCCAGCAGTAAATTTAGACAAAATACTCTTCTTAAGCTTCTGAAACATCATACACGCTATGATGAGGATCGTAAGATTTCATAAAATTACAAATATAATAAACCAATATAATTATTATTATTAATTAAAATTTAAAAATTATTATTGAACAAAAGTTCATTTAATTATTTATTTAATAGGTTTAAAAAAACATACACCGCAATTCCCATAGTCGTATCACATCATTGGTCATGAATATAGTCACGTCATATCAATTTTCCTATGCTCTAAATTCGTTTATTACCTATAAAGTCACTTTATACGACAGATGCCACGCCAGTACAACAAACACCACAATTATCATAGTCGTGTCACGTCATTTTTCTAGTCACGTCCGATCCATTTTTCCATTCTCAGTCGTTTGTCACGTCATAGGTCACTTGATTTTGCAAGTGACAGACGAATACAACAAAATGGAAATATTTTATATCTTTAAAATGTTGTACACTGTTTTAAATAAGTGTGGTATATTTGTGATATATAATTTGAGTGATACACCATATTTCTAATTGAAATCATACCACTTGGTTCGCCTTCAAGAACAACATTTTTCAAGTGATGTGACATGACTACGAGTATAGTCATGAAATGACACGACTATGTAATTTTAGGGTGTTAACTTGTGTAACTGTTTCGTGCTGTATATCTGCTGTATGACAACCTATTGTGTTAGATGAAGTTTTGATTGCTGCGGCATGTAGGCATCTTATAAGCCAATAATACAAATTTCATTATTGTTTTGTATGTTTGATTGCTACGTATCAAACAACGAAAAGAGAACAACGCGTTTGTGGTGTGATCTTTTGGTTTCCTTGTAATACAATTTAAGCTTATTCGTTTTTATTTTAATTAAGCTGTGCTGTATGGAATATGCAGTATTAATCACTGTTTAACATACTTTTAACAATTGCACTTTTATAATGTTTTTGGTTGTTCATAAAGACCAAAAAGCTTACATAGTTTGATTTTAACACCTGAGATATTTAAATAATTAGTACTACTCTAACTGTTTTTATTCAAAAACTTTAACGTTTTAAATATAATTTTTAAGTATAATACTAACATACCTAATTACCCACCAAAAAAAGGAATTTTGTTTAATACGCATGGGTAACAATATCGAAATAAATCTGTGACCGATATCAAAGAATTGGATTATTTGGTTAAGCCCTCATTGTGCAACGGCTAATTCAATTAAGAGTTGTTACACTATGTATATACGGGAGAATCTTAGATAATGTAATTCAGTTTTATTTTATTTTTATTTATTTATTTACAAAAATTCGTTAACTGAATAGTTAGAACATCGGAAATCAAAAAACAATAAAGATCTAGCTCTAAGCTGTCTTACAGGGGCATACAGATTTAAACGCGAAAGTATAAAAGGGATATCAATTCTAGCATTTAAAATATCAGCTGTAAATAGAGCTACAGCAAAACAATGTCTGGTCGCCAAGGACTCAAGATTCATAACAATACATCTTAAATTGTAACTTGGCATATTAATTAAGTTTTCCCAATACATAAGCCTTCTATTAATATTAAAAGAGTAAATTTAAAAAACATTAGCCGTGTGAACTTTTTTTTAATTTTTTCTATTCGTTCAATGTGCGTCAAATAGTAAGTAGCCCATACAACTATGGCATATTCTAAGTTAGATCGAACTAATGATGAATATAAAATCTGAGGAGTCTTCTGATCCTTAAACTCTTTAGAAAGATGTTGTATTAACCCCAACAAAGAAGACGACTTTACGATTATCTTATCAATGTGTGTTGTAAAACTCAATTTAGAGTAAAATGTCACTCCCAAGTCTTTAATTTGGGTAACCCGATTCAATATTTCATTATTAATATAATGATCATAACATATTTGCGATTTTTCCTTAAAGAAAAACATAATCGAACATTTTTTAATATTCAAATTGAAATTTTTCAGACAACACCAATTAAATAATGAATCAAGGTCGGATTTTAATTTAGCAGCATCAAAAGCATCAGAAATTTGACGGAATAGTTTAAGATTGTCGGCATTCATAAGTCCTTTTGAGTAATGTAACTTGTCCAGCACATCGTTTGATCGTGATCAAAAAAAATTGAGAACCTGAGGCACTCCCGAAAGAACGTTTATTAAATTCGACTTGATACCTTTCAAATTAACATATTGGGTACGGCCAGTTAAATACGATTCCACCCAAGCAACGATTTTTCGAGAAAATCCAAAATTATTTAGTTTTTTTAAGATGATTTGATGCTGAACTGAGTCAAACGCTTTTGTGAAGTCAGTATAGACAACATCCAGTTGACTATAAGAATCAAATGCATCAATAGTTTCCCGTTGAAACTCAACGAGATTAGTTGTAGTTGATCTGCCTTTGAAAAAACCATGCTGACTAATTGATAATCTATTCTTGATGTTAAAAAAATTTATTTGGACAAAATCGCCTCAAAGAGCTTAGGAATTGCTGACAAAACTGAAATGCCTCTGTAATTGGCTACATTAGAACGATCACCTGATTTATGATGGGAGTTATTGAGGATGTTTTCCATCTCACCGGTAAAACTGAAGAATTTAAAGATTTCTCAAATAATAATTTCAAAGGATAACAAAGTTCAAACTTAAATAATTTCAAAATTGAGGAAGATATACCATCCGGACCACAGCCATTCATTGATCCCTAATATCAGTCTCAGAAACCTTCAAAACGTCAAATTGAACCAGAGGATTTAATAATCCTTCATTTAAACCTGAGCTAATGTTGCAACAATTTACGAATCTATATGTACTCTGAAAAAATTTCCTAAAATACTTAACAATTTCGTTGGGATCAGAACTGTTGTCTTGCTCAAAATACATAGTCATCGGCAACTCAGACGAATTCCGTTTCGAATTAACAAATTTCCAAAATAATTTTGGATCCTTACGTATTTTAAATTCAATAACCCTCATATACTCATTATAAGCCTCACTAATTTTATTCAAATAAAGTTTCTGCGATTCCAACTTTTTAATTTTATTATATAAAGAAGGATTTCTCATAAATTTTACTCGACATTTATTTTTACGATTTCGTAACATAATCAATTCTTTGGTGGAATGAGGTGGATAATTCGCCACTGACTTCATACTTTTTTTAGGAATAAATTCATTAAAACCTGCGAACAAAATTTCATAAAATTTATCAACATTAATATTAACATCTACATCATTGAAAATCAAAGACCAATCCAGGTTTGCTAAGAATTCACTAAAACCGGAAACATTGCCATTTCTAAAATAATAAAAGGAAATTTCTTCAGATAAACAGAATAACTTTTAAATGAAATCTCTATAGCTTTATAATCAACACTATTATCCACAAATGGTATACAACACCCCGTTACAAAAATATTATCTTGAAAATTTGAAAAAACTAAATCCAGATACCTATTTCTATCATTTGTTACACCATTAATTTGATTCAACCCACAAATAGACACAGAGTCCACAAAATATTGATCAACCACTGAAGTTACGTTAGTTGGTAATAAAAAACCATACTCTTCATCAGGAACCCAGTGAATATTTGGTAGGTTAAAATCACCATTAATAATAAAGCTTGTTCTATCATTATCAAATTCACTCATTAAATTAGAAATAAATTCAATAAAAAACGTATAAACCTCCAAAGTAGCATACGGTGGTATATAAATTGTTACGATCACAATAGTTTGGACGATCATATCCAACTGTACCGCAACACATTCTAATGATGGAGTAGTTCGTAACATTTGGCTAGTAATCCTTTTATTACTCGTAACTGCAATTAAAACGTCTCCTCCTGATGATTTTAGACTATTGACAGCTGAACGGTCGCAGCGATGCACAATAAAATTTGAAGAAAAAAATTCAGTACCAATAATTGATTTATGAAAATTGGTTTCCTTAATTGTGTATATGTTACGGCTAATATATATAGAGCGGCGAATGTGTACATTCGCCGGTAAATGTGCATATTCTTACTGGATTCTATTTGGAAAAGGAGAATATTCTCTTTGGGAAATATGTACATTTACCGGCGAATGTATACATTCTCCTATTTTATACATTAGCCGTAACATATACATATATCATATTCAGTACTAATAACGTAATTAAAAAATCTAGATGATTTAGCTGACATGCCACCAACATTATGATAATAAATAGTTAGCGTTTTATCTCCTCGAGGTGTTGAAGTCGAGGTGGTGCAAGTAGTTAATCCTGAAATCGGGCTAGGTTTCGTTGACGAAAATGTCCACGACGAAACTGATATTCCTTAACAAGAATATTTAGTGGTCACGATGACTTTAAAAGTAAACTATCCACTATAGAGGCGTCCATGGCTATTTTATACGAAACATAATCTCTATCTTTATGTCTCGGTTCAATCCTTTGACAGTTGGAACCGGAGATTTGAAATTTCCGTTTCACAAAGTTTTTAAATTGTTCATCAGTAGTCGAAGATGAAATTCTGGATACAAACAACCATTTCTTAGGAATCACAGCAGATATACATAGTTTCTAAAGAATCAGGGTCGGCAGCAGTTGTTCCAATTACAACTTCAGACTCAACGGATCCAGATAGCAGGCCATTGGAAGGTTCGGGTGGCGGATCTTGGCCATTATTAACTGTAACTGTTAAATTATTATAATTATAATTTGTTAATGTTGTTGTTTTTGAAAATACTTTCACTAATGGAGAATATTTCGCCTCCGGAAGGTTTTAAGATACAATTTATAAAAATCGGTTGTGTAGTTTAGAAGTATTGGCATAATTTGTGCCGATGGAAATAACTTCCATTCCGCATTTTAATAAGTTTTAAATTTCAATATAGTAATATTGCGGTCTTATTTCATTAATTGTTTGGGAAGTTATTTCCTGCAACCAATTTGTACCAGCTGCAGCTGGTGGTAGATTTTCTACAAAACTAAGGCAAATCTGTTTTATATTCATTCTGCTTTATTTTTTTTTTTTTTGTTTTTCATTTTCACATTTCATTGTTTAGTGTTGCTTCAACAATTTAAAACTGTCATCGAAAATTTACAAAATGTTGTTGACAAGCATCAAGCATCAAACTGTACACTGTATTTTTACCTCAACATGCCACAACATATTTTGATGATCTTTGATTTAATTATTCACATGCTTTGCGCTAAATATATCCTGATACTCGATCAAAATGGGACTCTCGGCGAAATAACAAATTTTTTAAACAAACGTTGTCACTCTTTGGCAGTTCATCTAATGATTGAACTACCAAACAACAACATCATTCTCTGCTACATGATTCCACTGAAATGAATGTTAATCAGAATGATAACTTATTCTCCTCTCATACGCTATAGAGTTTCGAAAAAAAACAATAATAAGCCTCATCAGCCACCATTTACACTTCCGAAAACGAAAAATTCGTAGAATCATATGTTAAAATCCATACAAAATATTCAAACATAATCTAGTACATACTATATGCCTCTGCTATACGATAATGTTATTGACTCCTCAAGCTTGCCAGTCGAACGTTATCGACATTGATTCAAAATCGTGAATCTAAGGATTCACTCTTATACAACTGAGTATTCGACCCCTTTTGGACGCTCAAATCTCATATCACATGTTCGCAACCCATAATCGCCATTAATACATCAAATTGAAAATTACTTGAAAATGTTCAACTGGCAGATCCAATCTTTGCTAGACCTCAAAAAATGTATCAATACTTATCGTGGCCCAATTGTATTTAACAATTTAGTCAATTGACTAAATCGAACTTGTTGCTAACTTAGCTCATCTAGAAAACACGCAACTTGGCTGGATCGTAGATCGAAATCCAATCCCATTCCAGAACTTCAGCTGCCATTCATCACGTTATATACGCAGATGACTGACAGACCGGAAGAGACATAATCAATGAAGTAAAAATAGCCAGTCTTGATACTGATATAGTAAGCCTAATTTATAGATTGATGACTCTGACTATGTCAAAACACTTGGGATATATTGGCTTACTCAAAGAACTTACACCTTTGTAAGAAGATTCAGGATTCCTTTGGTTGATATGTCCTTACAACCGTCGTCCACGATGAAGAACTGCCTTAGGTGCTTCCTTCCATTTTTGTTTTTCATTGTTATAAAAGTGTAGACGTCAGCCTAGAAGAGTGTTTCTCACGGAGCCTATAATTCTCGCTATTCTCTGGAATTTCGGCAGTATTGCCATTGCAGTTTGTTGCAGCTCTGTTTCATTCCACCATACAGCGGCAGTATAAGTTATTCCTGGGCTGATCATTTGTTTGCACCTGTTTCAGCTGTTTGCTTTGAGGGTAAATCCCAGGTCCTACCTAACATTTGCCTACTATCCCGTAGCATTTTCTTGCTTTGTGATTGCTTTGCAACTGCGGAGTATTAAGTCTCCTCCTTCTGGTTATTGTTTTATTCGGATTTACTCTAAATCCCTCATTCTTACACCAATTCCCATCGAAGTTGGCCCAGATCTGCTAATAGTTCACCTATTATTAGCGTCCATAACAGAAGTGATAGTGCCTCTCCTTGTGAGGAACCTTTAGTAGCATTTACTACAAAGATCTCACATCCTAAGCCAGAGATTAGGAGGTGAGAACTTCTGCTAACCAACATGTGATTTAACCATTTGATGATACTGTTTTTCACTCCTTTATAATGTAGGGATCTTGCCACCAAGAGCAACTTCCTTCGTGCCCGGGCGATCGGGAAGTGAGTTCTCATATGAACCGCCAAACTTTCCTTGGAGAGAAAACAAATTATCTGGTGCCCCTTTTCACAAAGCCTTCTATACTCTGGTAATCCCTGCGCTACTTCATTTAAGGCCTTACAAAAATGTTTACAGGAATTATGCTTTGTCATTCCTAACTCTTTGTTGAAGTCAGCTGTGTCATTGCGATATCTTTCCCACACGTCACTTCCTTTTGCTTTGTTAAATTTCGTTCTTGCGTCCTTCCTAAGTTTTCCAGGTCTCGATTACACCAAGGCAACTTTTTATTTGTGGCCTTCCGTATCACCGGACCGTTTGCAATGTTAAGATGCTTTGGACCTAAATATGCACTGAATGTTCACTTTTGACGTTGAACTAGGTACATCGTAAATCGTATATTCCAATAACTTCAGTATTTCATAATTTGGTGTCAAGAAATATGCCACTTTGATTTGATATTATTCCTCGGAAAATGGGAGGGCTGGAGATGTGATACTAATATATGTAGGTAGTTAGAGGAAAAAAAGAGATTCAGAAAATATTAAATGGCTATAGTGAGTTAGATCTGAGCTAGCTGGCAACGTCTCGACCAGCGGACGACAACAGTAGACTGATTTTAATGTTATGAAAACCAGGGCTTGATGGGTTCTTTATAAACTTGTGTAAATTTATGAAGATCATCGCAAAGGAAGTGCAGATTTGAAAATACATTGTTATATAACACCAAAAACGTGCAGTGCAGAATCGCAATGTTTGGCCTTCTCAGGGTAATAATTTATTTTATCTCCAAAACAAAATTAATTAACTTGAATATTATTTTATGGGAGGGAACTAGCAAATTTATTATCATCAGCCGCTCTCAGAAACATCACGAGTTTTATGAAGTCCTTGCTTCATATATCAACAGTGACCATAAAATTCCCAATGATAATGACATAGGTTTTACTCAGGTAATGCAATAGTTAAAGGTATTGCAAATTTTTTTACTACAAGGTCTTCTTTCTCAAGAGTATAATGATAAAGTTTTGAGAATGTGGTTCTTTCATTCGAACGTTGGTTGAATAAGTTCAAAGAGGCCGGGATTATTTTGTAACTATTCCTGTTTGTCTTTTTTTGTTATTATGCCCGGTCTAAATAGGTATTCGTAAAGTAGGCCATCATCCGAGTTTCATTGGATCCAAATAAATTCTGGATTCATAGCACAATCAAATTATTTTCTAATCCTCAACTGTCCTGCAAATTAAAGACTGGTAACATGATGGAATGTTATTTTAAAATTTCATGAAGTCCTAGAAAATGGAATGTTAAAAAACTTCGTCTCTATCAATTCTGAAACTCTTAAAATGCTGAGGGTAAACTCGAACAACGTGTAATTGATAGAACTTTCACTGGTTCTTACGCTCGCTCGCTTGACATGAAAAATCATTTAAGTTCACCACCATCTAAAAATCAACCAACTTTCCAATTAATCAATCTTAAGCCACAGTTTTATTATATAAGTGATCCAGTAAGTCTGTGTATTTCTACAAGGTAAAGTTGAATGAATCTTCAAGAGAACTTTGGTAAAATACTCACATGATGGAAATGTCTCGTGAAGCTTAGTTTAAGAATCACTGATTTAGAATTTATTGTATGTCCAAGTATAGATATTAAATGATGAACAAAAGCATCGTAAGATGAATTCCCTAAATTGCTACTTGGAATAATAATTTCACGAATTAAATAGAAAACCACCAATATAATCTAACCTTAAATACGAGTGTATTTTGGCCAAATAAACAAAAAAAAAAACAAAAAACCGAAATGAAAATGGTGAGAAACTTTAGTTTGCGGTTACAATACACGATACACGCCATACAAACAAGTTCAAGGAGTTTTCTTGTATGTACGACTGTACGTGTTTAGATTTCGAATTTTTTGTTTAGACTTTCACTTTCGTTACGACTTTGTTGTGTTTAATTTTTTTGTTGTGTTCATTTTATTCGACTTCAGATGAATCCTGTAAAATATTTTGAGGTATACTCGTACAATGGAAAATGGAAAACTAAAGCCGACTAAAGTTTTATTATTATTTTATTGTTGTTGTTGTTGTACTTGTTTATATTTCTATTTATTATGCATGAAGCGTAAATACTTACAGTTAGAAAAGTTTTTAACCAATTCAGTTACAAGGTATACACAGAAGGAGAGGAAGTTTATTTTTATTGGTTTTCCGATGCGGGGTATAGAGAGGATTTAATCTGGAAAGTGAATTTTTACTAATCCACCGTTTTTATATAATTTTAATGAAGAAACTTATTTTTGTTTAGGTACTTCGTATCACATTATATTTATATATGTAACCGCAATTGAAATTGATTTTAATGCTTTTTTAGAGATGAAAAATTGCAGTGTCGATAGTGGAATCAGAGTCACCTTTGACCGAATTGCAAATTAAGCTAAATAATAGATAAACAATTCTCTCCTCCCACGGCGTTACATTTAAAATTCTGTTTTTAGTATGCCAAAAGTGTAGTGAAATGTAATTAGCTTTCTACTTACTCGTAAAGTGCCACTTTGTTCTAAATTTAAAGGCTCGTAAAGCTCTATGACATATTTGGTAACTGAGTCTGTTGTTTCCTCAACCTAGTTCTATTTTTGGCACAAGCATGAAGCTCAAAGTCGTTCTTTGCGCAACAACGCACAGTATTACCAAAGGAGAAAAGGGAAGAAATGAAGGAACACGGAAGATCTGATAAGAGGTTATATTATTTAAACCAACCTAATACAAGATTTACTTCTAAAAAGTTGGTTATTTCTGTAAAGGTTTCAATTGTGGTACTATTGGCAGCTCTTAGAATAAGACCAATTATCTGATTTTTATTAATTTATTTATTAATTCGAATACTTGTACATCAGGCTATAAATAGCCCATTAGTCTATGTACAGAGATATAAAAATTGTAATGGATACATTGAAATTTACAAATTTAAAACCTTAAAAAGTATAATTGATTGTGTAAAAACTAAAAATAATAATAATTACAACATAACACATTTAAAAAATGTAGGTCTAGGACAATCGAACGACACTTTTCCCACAAAGCGTCCGATGTAGATCACCATTCACAGACTCATAATTAATGATAGATAGTATTCGCCACTTTTGATTTTTTACCTTTCAGAATTAGCTCCAGTTATATTATACATCTTTAGTATAATGTTGAAAATCCTAAAAAATTAGGAACCCCGTTCAGAGGGCATCCACAATGTTTAAAGTTTCTCTTCTGAAGATTTGTGACGTTTGTTCAGAACACAAAAGTATGTCAGCAATGTGAAAATTTGCTGGTATAATACTTTACATTTGAGCAATTTATAGAAATAAAACACAAACAATATACTCAGAATTAATTACTATTGTTTATTGTGACCAATATCCCACCTTAATATTTCAAAGTATTACATTTTATGTATCTCCTACCGATCCTTTCCTCAAGCTCTCCTGCCGAAATAGCATGATATCATTTAATTTCGCCTCATAGTTATTTAGTGTGAAGATTTATTATACTACCTCTAATAACAAGAGGACTTATTACTCAGAAATGATACCTTTATGTCCTGGTTTCGATCGCAAATGTCGTTGTAATTTTAACGAAGGTAAATATTTTATACTGTTAAAGTTAGCCGAAAGTTGCCAGCCGAAAGTGAAAATTCAATAATTCAGATTGTGCCAGTCCAGCCGAAAGTAAAAAGTCGATAATGCGGATTATGATATTAAAATTCCAGCCAAAAATGTAAAATTTAGTAGTTATCAGCCGAAAGTAAATAGGATTCGAAAGTAAATAGGGAAATCAGCCGAAAGTAAATAGGGGAATCTCGGAAAACTCGATTTTCAAATGATAGCTATTGACAAGTCACATCAATGCAATCATCTCACTCTAGAGGCTGATTTCATTCATCTATTCCTTACTTTCAGCTGGAAACTTTTTTGAATTTTCCGAGATTTCCAACGGGAAACTTGAACTGAATTTTTTTCCTGCGATAGCTATTGACAATTCACATCAATGCAATCCATCTCCAGACATAACACTCTAGAGGCTGATTTATTTTCGGCTGGAATGTCAATAACATAATCTGCATTATCGACTTTTCACTTTCGTCTGGAAACTTTCGGCTAACTTTAACAGGGTAAATATTTTTTGTGTGAGATTTCGTTTGAATATGAATTACTACTTTTTGAAGACTAGTTGTAAATGAATGACAAGTTTACGGTTGAGTAGAATTGCTGTTTTAAAAATGGTTGAGAATTGCAAAAACAAAGAGATAAAAATATACATTGGGGTCTTAAAACCATTTTTTATATTCCTTTTATCTAAATACCCAGTAAGCAGATATAGATAATTCTGGATCCTGTAAGAGCATTGGAATTCACTATAATTTGTAAGAAAAATGGAGGTATCATCATTGATAAATCAGGCAAAATAATTTTTAACCGAACAGCAGAAAAACAGCAAAACAAGTTTATAAGTAGCAGCAAACAATCACTTCCACACAAACAGCAAATTAGGAGCCACCAATGATAAATCAGGCAAAATAATTCTTGCCTGAATAGCAGCAAACAGCAAAACAAACTTATTCAGCAGCAGCAGCCAACAACCATCAACCAGAGCAGCAAATTCTTATTAACAGCAGCAAGAATATCCCTAGATAATTCCAAGAATAATCTTCACAAGATTCACCAACATTTATTCTTTAATGACCAAATTATTTTTATTACACTTTTTTGGATGGCCACGACAAGACTGACCAAATATATATTTTTTTACAAATTTTACAATTAAAATAACGGTATCATAGAAGATATTAAATATTCGATAAAAATAAAAAAAATTCAAAATCAATAATACGGGAAAAATAATGTGATTGATCGAGTGAACTTACCGGCCGCTGTGCGGATTGTAGCGACACGTACTAAACCATCTTTGTCTGGATGAACGGCCGTCACCTTCCCGAATTTACATTGCAATGGTGAAAAATTTGGATCTTAAATAATTACAATCATACCGATTGTGATATTTGGTATCTTCCCCTGCCAATAATTTCGCTTTTGTAACTCGCACAAGTCGGCAGCCCATCTTGACCAGAAAGTTTTGTAAATTTTTTTAACCTGCTCCCATTTTTGATTAAAGGCTCCTCCGTCATCAAAATGTGACGCCTCAGGTATCGATGTCAGGGGGCGTCCGACCAAAAAATGTCCCAATGTAAGCACTTCTACTTCATCGTTCGCAAGCAAGGGAACAATAGGCCTTGAATTTAATACACTTTCGATTTGCTTCATAACCGTTGTCATCTGTTCAAATGTGAATTTAAAGTTGTGCGTAATCCGCTTCAGGTGAAACTTTGCAATCTTTACAGCCGCCTCATAAATACCGCCAAAATGTGGAGAGCCTGGCGGCGCGAACTTCCATTCGATTCTACTCTTTGTGCACCAGGATTATATTTCATCATCCAAATTGGTGCTCATCAATAGGTAAGCCAATTCGCGTAATTTGTTGTTGGCGCTAGTGAAATTGCGCCCGTTATCGGAACTTGTTTTTTCCGGCAAACCCCGCGTGGCCACGAATCGTCTTAATGCTCCTATGAAACAATTGGTCGACCTGTCCGATGCTAACTCCAGATGCACAGCCCTCGTGATGCAGCAAACAAACACCGCCAAATAAGCTTTCATAGGAACCTTCCCTCTTATATTATAATACACGAAAATTGGCCCAGTTGTTTATTACACTTTTAAGAATTCTTCGCCCAGCGATCGGCCAGTATCGTTCACGAGTCGCAGCCAAGAAACCCTGAGGCCCCACATGCAGGTATGTGTTGTGAATAAAATTTACGATGGGTTTTCTTACAAAATGATTTGCTGGCAAGACTATAGGACGCTTACACGTATATGGTTTAATTGAGAACTCAAAGCGTAACAAGCCTTTTTCGTCCATAAAGGCGTCTAATGCGCTTTGGAAACATATTTTACTTCGTTACCAAAGGCGCTTAACTGCAAAGCTCGAATTAAAGCATCATGTCCCGCAGCCACTTCTGCCAGTGACAACTTACCACCACGTGTCTTGTCTCTCCATTGCAAATTGTGCAAATAGTGCATGACAAAACCGAAAGTATATTGCAATGTCATGAACGAATTTCGGTGATGTAAATCCGAATACATATCGCACACGACTTCTACTGCTGTAAGACGATTCCACTCTTTGGGATCCTGCAATAAATAATCCGGGCCATTCCACCATAAACCAGCGGAGGGGTTGGTTTTTGAATCAACATGCCGCCAGCTTTCCCTCAATGATAAATTATGAATGTTGCATCTACTGCGTACATAAATGCAGCCACCATAAGCTTTCTCACTTGCATCGGCAAAGCAATGTAACTGTATCTCCGTAGGATTAGCACATCCACCAAAAACATGTCGAGGAACGCTCAAATTCTTTAATTCGGAGATCTCATTTTTGTAGGTTAACCACTCATTATGAACCTCTAATGGTAATTTCGCATCCCATCCCACTTTAAATGACCACAATTGCTGCATTAACATTTTTGCTGTAGGACCATGACAGGGGCTATTAACCCCAAATGGTCAAATATTTTGGCCATGTCTGAAATTACACTGCGCTTCGTAAATTTGTTTGCAAATTTTTTTGGTTGCACCTTAATTTTAAAATAATCACTATATCAGCACCCCACAAGAGACCCAGAACTTTCATCATTTCATCGCCGTCTATACTACAACTTGTTTCACGATCAGCTTCGACTATACTCTTCTGCAACAATTTTCTATTATTTGTGCCCCATTTTTTAAGACTCATACCCGCGTTATCAAAAATCAGTGTAATTTGCAATTTAATTCTAGCTAATTCGTCTACGGAATTGGAACCCGTTAATATATTATCGACATAACAATCCTTCTCGATACGTTCAGCAGCTTGCGGAAATTCATCATTATATTGTAGCGCCACCACTTGCAGGCATCTAGTAGCCATGTACGACGCCGGACCTAAACCGTAAGTAACCGTATTTAACTGGTAGGTCTGAATTGGATCACCGGAACTAAATCAATGGCCCTCATGGAATGAAGGATCGGCCAATTCTAAATCATTTGGTAGACCCAATTCCTTTCGAACAAATGCGATTGATGGTTGATCGCTCGTTATTCTAAATAGAACGTTAACTGCTAGGTCCGTCGTAAAATTTCCAATTCGGGATCGCATATTTACGGTGAGTGCGTTGAATTGTCACCAATCCCATTAATATATAGTTGCTTCTTTGTGGGTTGCAAACCTAGCTTGGACGAAAGCGATTTCGAAATAAAATTTAGCTGCGAACCAGAATCCAAAAGTGCTCTGCATGCTACAGTTTCCTTATTACCGGTACCTACAAAAATCTGTGCCGTGGCGAGGAAAGTGTAGTTCGGTTCACCAAGGGATGATATCAAGGAAGAATGCTGGTGTTGTACAAGGTGAACTGTGGCATTGTCCAAAGTGCTGCTAACCTGAGCGGCCGTGATGCGTCTCGGTCTCCTAGCATACTGGATAAGCGAGAAGATGATTGTGGTTTCTTCGAAGTCGATGCAGGATCAATATGAATTAATATATGGTGTCTAGATTGGTACAGGCGGCATACATCTTGGACAGGACAAATACTTAATTTATGCGGTAGTTTTAAGCAGTTCAGGCATAATTTAGCATCCAGAACTAACTTCTTCCGGTCATCCACTGATAATGCAAGGAACTTATGACACCGAATAATTGAATGGCCTTCCTGCTTGTAATTTATGCAAAAGAAACGGTAAGCATGTAGCGACGTCAATGGTCGCGCCCGCTGAAAGGCAGTACCAGATCTTATACCAAATGACCTGCCTTGCAAAGCCTTATAAGTATGCCAAGTACTAGGAGCAGATATCTCACTTCGCTGACCCTGTATCATGTAGCTTCCGGATTTTATAAAGGTTGAAATATCTTCAAGCGTTGGCATAGCGTTTTGCGGCGCCTCTCCCTGCCAATTGTTCCTAGTTTCCTGATCAAATTTTAAAACCATTAAATGCACAATCAAATCATCCGCAAATATTCCGTCGGACGATTTAGTGATTTCAGCGATCGAAGATGAGAATTAACATCGTCCAGTAAGCTGAGCAATTTTTGCGACGTGCCCTTTTCAATTGGTTTTAATCTGAAAAGCGCCCGTATATGTTCTTCAGCGATAACGTGCTACTTATTGTAACGCTCCGATAACAACGTTAATGCTTCTGATAAAAGTTCGGTTTATAATGGTGGTACTGTACAATTGGGGCTTATGACGCCTGAACCTTACCAATTCTAAAATGGCTTCAGGTAGGTATTGGGATGTACGCTCAAAAAGTGTTATAATTTTTTCACTCACAAGGTTCGCGAAATTTGCAGCTCTCTGTTCAATCTCCTCGATTGATTTGATCAGCCGTTTGTTTAATGGGACCATCTTGTAATGGAAAAAATGCTTAAAGCAATGCCAATCAATACTCGTCGAGCAATACTCGTAAAGTACATTCACCCCATCCCCAACATGGGCCTTTTTTCCCTACCATAACTGTACACCGTTCTCCTCTGCGAGTGATGTGCTTGATAAGGTCTCGCACAAGAATCGCTGTGCCACCCGATTGATTGATTTATGTAGTCTTCAATGGTAGCTTGGTCTCGTTCAAGCTCAAAATGAACGGTTTATGCCTCTGTAAAAAATCCGCAAGCCCCTGGCATCGAGCCAGGCCGACTAAATTTTTGGAATTTAATGCGATTTTTTTCATTTTAAGTATTACGCTATGAAATTTAGATACATTGACTTTTGGATCAAAATGTCCTGTATTGAGTGTAATTTAACCATAAGACAAGAAACATTATTTGTCAATGAGACAAAATCCATTCCGAATATTTGCTGTGACTTGGCAAAGAAGTCCCCGAGGGGATTGTCAACATTGATCCGGTTTGAGGGTGCATTACTGCGGTTCTGTAGGTGAGCCGATGGTTTACTCTTTAAAGTCGACCAACGACGTGAAAGACTAAGGCGAGTATTTATTTAATTTAGATCTGTGTTGGTGTTATATCTGTGTTGATAAATTTTTGTTTCCAAAAATTGTTTTGTGTGCCTAGTTTACGTAGCGTTGCAGCTATTCAACGGACTTGGTAAACCACAATTGATTCTTTTTTAAAGAAACGCTTGTCTTTAATTTTGCAAAAAAATATTTCCATTTAGACTTGTGGCTGCACATACCACAATTTTTTTCACAAAGACGTGTTATTTAAAGGTTTTTATATATGGAATGGCTTAAAAATTTGTGATTTCATTCTGGTCATATCTGGTCTAGATATTGGCCTGTAGATATGTTTTGGAATTTGCCAGCTGTTGAGGTTTTTCATATTGATATATTTATTAAACATATGCCGGAAAGCATCAGTAAAACTACTAATGTTAGTGTAGGCTCCCGGAATTAGAAAAATCATTTTAGAATCCCATTTCCAACGCCATATGTCCAATTGCATCATAATCGGTTAAGAAATAGCCAAGTTCCATCCTAATTGGCCATATTCCAGAACTTCATCTAAAAATCATTGTAGAATCCTGTTTCCATCGCGCATGTCAAATTTTACTAAAATCGGTTAAGAAATAGCTAAGTTCCTAAAATATAAAGGGCTGAAACCTCATGAGGTGGTCAGAACTTCGACCTTGATTAATTCAACTCCCACATTAATCCCGAAATGAACCTCTAAATCAATCTTCAGCTCAGCCTTTAACTCAATATATAAATCAATCTCCATCTCAATCGCAACATAATTCTACCCGCAATCACCAAACTAACCGCCAACCAAACCCTTAAATCAATCATTAAATCAACCCCAAATCAACTCTTAAATAATTCCCCAACCGAACAACTCACTTAACCCCAATGCAGGCTAACTAAACCCTAACTCAACTTCAAATCAACTTAGCACGAACCAAATCTAAACCCTCTGCTCAAGTCATAGTCCCTCATACCATCATACCATCATCATCATCATTCGTCATACCACCATCACCATTACCATCTCCATCACACAATTCTTTTATACAAACCATCATGCCATTATACCATCATGACATCATACCTTCATACCATCATACCGTCATCAAAAATCGACTCAATTTTTGAAGTTTTAGAAATTCTTCTGTATTAACTTTAGACCTGATTATTATGTCTCAAGGAGGAGATGAATGTTTGAGATATTAACATTGTCCTTTCTTAAGTCTTAAACAATATTTTGTGTAAACTTTGGTTCTCATTTAAAAAGACACTCAATTCAGCGGAATTCACTTCAACGGAGCAATTTTTAAGTTTAAGCAACTGAAGTTTTCCAATGAAAACCTGCGGTAGATAAGCTGACACTTTGTTAGAGCGGACACGGACAGATATTTCTGCGATGATACAGGTTTTACGACTACAATTCAAATTGAAACTTTACCACTTTTATTTGTTCTTTTTACACTTCAAATTAAACCTTTAGTAAATTATATGTATGGCCAATTTGGGTGGAACTTGGCAATTTCTTAGCCGATTTTAGTGAAATTTGGTATCCATGATTGAAATGCGATTCTTAAATGTTTTTTGGATAAAATTCTAGAATAGGGCCAAAAAAAATAAATGTCGAGATATTTTATTCCTTGCGTGTTAAGTTCGTCTTCACTTACTTCTCAAAAAATAATAATAACACGGAAATTAGTAATTTAAATATTTATTTCATCACATCGACTGCTCAAACTCGACTGACTCTTGCTTCGTATATCGCACGGCAATTAACCTTAACAGTTTTACAATCCACATACAAATTACAAATACATCTTAAAACCATTATATTTACCAAAATTACTGTATATAAACCAAATCTCAAATAAATAAACACTACTGGAACAAATTATAATTCCCACATTCGGCCCTCCTGAAGCTTTTACCGCCCCGGTAAACATAATGCATACTCGCATTAAACTTAGTGTTTCTCCTTCGCTGTAACTCACCAACCAGGCATACTTCTTCTTTTGTTGTAGGTTGGCACGCTTAATCGTCTATCGTCTTTAAATATTGGGTAAGTTGAATCGTCTATCGTCTTTAATATCATCTATCCTCTTTGTTGTTTCTTAAGGGAGCACCGCAATCATGAAACTGGAAACAAACAGTAAATACGAGTAGAACTGCAATGATAAATAGAATTAATTAATTTTCGTCATCACTACTGCTCTCTACAAATGTAGAAATCTCATTGGCCCATCGTTTCATGTAATCTGCGCAGGTACTTGTTCGTTTTGGCCCTAGATGTTCCCCACTTTTTGAACTTTGTAACGGTCATTAGACAGTACTTCCAACACTTGATAAGGGCCAAGATACTTTGAACAGAATTTCAAGCTACTGTAAAAACTGCGTTCTTCTGATTGCCACCAAATCGCCCGCGTGGTACCCCTGTGGCTGTCATTATATGAGAAACACCGTTTTCATGGCAATAATCTTTAAAAATATTGGACGTGAAACATAATCCTCGATCGGTAATCATTCGTGTCGGATTCCCAAAAACATTTTTTTGCAACTCCAACTTCTGAACTACTTCAGCAACTGTAGTACTTTTTACTGGGTAAATCCAAACGAATTTAGAGAACCCATTAACAACTGAAAATATGTATTGATATTTCTTGGACGTACTTGCTAACGGCCCTAAATGATCCAGATGATAAACGGATAAAGGACAATCACCTTTGGGTATAGGATGTAAATATCATTTTGTTTGCCGCCCTTACGAGCCGATAAAATGCAAGTCTCACAGTTTTGACGAAAGCGGCCGCACTTTTATTTTAATTTTGGAATGTAATAAGACCTTTTTATTAACTCAACCATTTTTGCTGTAGCGAAATGTCCATTCTCGTGTACCTTTCTGATGATTTCAAATTGCATTACTTTCGAAATATAAATTAACTTTTCCCCATCTTCATCTTGATTATACAAAATACCACCATGCAGCAAAAATTGTTCATGAGATGCATAGCTCAAAAGTTTTATTATTAATTGAACCTGCTCGTCGTTTGACTGTGTTTTACGCACCTGCATTCGGAAATCATCTTCTATCATCATAATCAACGGGCTACGACTCAGCGCATCAAAGTGCTTCACATAGACATAGTCATAATCTTCAAGAGTAAGTGCCCAGCCAGCAATTCTTGGATCAATATCCTTTTTCACCATTGTTTGCTTAAATGCGGCACAATCTGTGACAATTTTGAAATGAATACCCAAAATATATACGCGCAGTTTTTTTAAAGCCTTAACAATTGCAAGAGCCTCAAGGTAATAACTGCATTACTTGGATTCTGATCAGGTTGTTTTTCGACTGTAGAAATACACTGAGTGAAAAAGGCCATCATTTAAATTCTTCTGTAGTAAAATGGCTCCATAACGCAACTTCGAGGCGTCCAAGCCTGTGAAGCTCCGTTTCTGCTGTAGGTTTATAAATATCTAAAACTGGTTTAAAACTGGGAATGAACTTCCTAAAATATCCCGTAAGACCAAGGAAACTTTGTATTTTTTTCAGGGAGTTTGGTTCTGGAAAGTTTTGTACGGCATCAATTTTTCTTTGCGACGGTTGTAACGTACCATTAAATATGTGGTACCCAAGATATTCTATTGCAGAGCGCAAAAAACTGCATTTTGACCATTTGATTCTTAGACCGTATTTAGCGGTAACTGTTAACAACTCCTTTAAAATGTCCATATTGTCAACATAACTGACCGTGGCTATACTGATGTTATCCATATAGACTAAAATTTTGCCATTAGAAACGAAATCATCCGTAAAAATTCGTATTGGCGCATTGGGGTAACGAATGATGTAAATTGCTGACTCTCTTCTGCGACTTTAACATAGAAAAAGCCATTCTCAAGGTCCAGTGTAGTAGAAACTTCTGCGCCACTCAATTGATCGATATGGTCCTCAATCAAAGGTAAAGGAAATCGATCCATTACAACCTCTGTATTAAGTCTTCGAAAATCTATACCTATTCGTTTCGTTCCATCCTTTTTCTTCACTAGAACAATAGGTGAAGCAAAGTACGACATACTAGGCTTGACAATACCATTATCCAACCATTCATTAATTTGCTTGCTAACTTCAGCTTTTTCCGCCGGAGCAAGTCTTCTTGGTGGTTGCCAAATTGGTAAATCTGATTTTAAAATAATTTTTAGGTTTATTAGAGCTTCAGCACTCTGTTTAGGTTTCCACCATTTGCTTAATAATTGGTCCATACTCCTGATTACCAATTTCTAATGCGTGGTCCTCTTCCTGTAGGCTGTAGCACCCAAAGTTTAATTCATCACTAACCTTTCCTGGTGTTAAATCATTTACAATCTTTTTGACAATTGTGTTATTCTCATACATCCATTTAAAATATTTCGACCCACTATGCAGAACGGCATACCATCTTGATCAGGAATAACATAAACTATTACCAAAAGGCACTAAATTGTTTCTCGTCTCTTATTAAATCTAATGTAGCCATGCTATTGAAAAAGCATGACTGTACTAATGTTGCATCGCTGCCGGTATCAATTAAAGCTTCAACGGGTATCCTATTTATGCTAATTGATTTATGCTTGCTTCGACCCACATGAGCTCCGCTTTGCCGCAAACTTGCCAACTAAGGATCCTTCCCGTTTATCAATTTTTGTCTGTCACAATCTGGAGCCTTATGACCAAATTGGTGACATTTAAAGCACTTGGGACCTTCTCCTTTTCTTGAACAGTCCTTTGAAGCATGCCCCATAATACCACAATTAAAACATCGACTAAATTTATGATGAAATTTTTTTTGTGCTGCACCCGATGACGTTGGAGGTAACCTCTTATTTGATGAATTTCCCATTTGAGATTTGAATTGCTCGTACTTTCTGATGCTTTCCTTGAATTCATCAAAGTTTTTAGCACCAAACAGCAAAGTTTTATTTATAGGTATGTCATCAATACCGTTTATGGTATACTGAATGATCGACTCGTCTTCTACACCACCTTGATTGCCTAGTCGCCTCATTTCAAGAAAATAATCTCTAATTGACTCGCTCGCCTTTTTCTTTCGCCGTCGCAGTTCTTCATGAATTTCCGCGCTTGACTTATTTGATGGGAATTCGTTTAAAATGTAATCTTTTAATTTCTCCCTTGAATTCAAATCTACCCGACCACATAGTGATTGTTTAGCTAACCCAATTAATGTTTTAGGAGCTCATAGCAACTTTTTTAATGGCTCTAAGTCGCATAAAACCGCAAATTCCTCGAACTCCCTGACCCATTCTGTTGCTAACATATTTATTGGTTTATTGTTCATTTATTTATTGGTTTACATACATTTTAAGACACCTCATTTTGAGCCTGGGCTCATTTGCAATGGGTTGTCAGAACAAAACAAGGAGTTAACGGCATAATAATAGCAGTTCTGCTCTTAATTGCATATTTAAAAATCGCTTATCGGTCTTCTTAAAGAGCGTATACAAATTTTCCAGTATGTGCTAAAATTCAGCCAGTTTAGATTATCCTCCAAAAGGTTACGCCATTTGAGGAAATATACCTCAATTCGCCGGGATAGATATATTGCGAATTTAAAATTAAATAATATAAAATAATTTTCTTTTGAAGAAAAATAATAAAAACAAGACTGCCTGACTCGAAAGTCAAAGCCTTCTTCCACATATTGGTTCCATCAAACTCCGGGATGGCATCTGCAACTTCATTTTATCCAACTGTATCCGAATTTGAAGAGCTTGGCTCTGGTAAAATATTTTTTTCGTTGATTGTATTAGGAGCGATTGTATAAGCGTCTTGGTTTACTTGCTGTAAAATTCTAAGTTCATTTTGTTTTAAATGAATTTGATGTTCTAAATTCAGCTTTTCATAGTGGGCACGTAAGTTTTCAAGGTCTTTTAGACATCCTTCATCGCGAGAAGCTTGCGATGGGTGACCAGGATCGCCTATGTGCTTAGCGAAACTGTTATAAAAATTGTTTAAATTGGAGTCTCCAAAATCCGGTGTATGACGGTCATTGGCATTTCCTTGGCGATTTTTATTTTTATTCTTACCCATTGTTATTTTTGTATATTATTATTTTATTTTATTTTTTTTTTTTTTTTTCACGTTTAAATTTTAATTAACAAAATTTATTACTTCCAATAAATTACCAATATAATATAGTGTGCTTATGAGTAAGATAAAAACGGTCTTACCATCTATAACGGCATTCTCAGCTAATCCATCAATGTGATTTTATTTTAGGCCGGATTTTTTACAATTACATACGTATGAAATTTATGTAATTAGCAACTAAACTGACAATATCCACTATAATCTTAAGTTTTTATGCACAGTGAACAATTCTAGATTTGTTTATTCAACCTGAACACGTATTTTTAACACCATTCACAAGAAATACTTTATTCACAGTTTATCACAATTCACAGTGCATCACAATCAGTATTTCTCATTTAAACACTGACTAAAATTGGTCACACCATGTGCTTAGACTTTTGCCGTACTAACATACAAAAAGTTCCGTTGTACAATTTCGTTCTTGGAAATCGTCTCCATCGCGCGTATAAAATTTCGCTCAAATCTGTTAAGGAATAGCCATGTTCCATTCTACTTGGTCATATTCCAGAAATGTATCTAAATATCGTTTAATGAACTTCTTCTCTTTACTTAATGAAATTCAAAGAGCAGATCGTGCGTTACTAAAACTATCGCTCCCTAATATAGTTTCTTCAATCGCTCTGTAGTATTGATTGGGAGCGATATTTTTAAATTTTACGCTTCCTGTTTCTAGAGCAATATTAAAAGGGAAAATTTAAATCACTTTGAAAGAGCGAAATAATTTTTGTTTTTGTGTTTATCATTAGAGGGTAAGAGCGTAAACGCATAGTGAAAAAATATTGTTACGTTTTTGCCTTGTCAATTAAGGTTCGTATCACTGGATTGTGAATAATACAATATCAATTTAATTTATCACCAACGAATTTATTTATTTCACAAAATTTGTTACAACACAGTTTATCAATAAAAATTCACAAAATCACTTTATATAAATTATTCTCAAATTTTACTGTTCAATAATAATTTTTATTTCGCACTACAACACTTTCTAAATCACTTTTTAATTACTTTTTAATCTTCACACTGTCGCTTTCCAAATATTACTCATAATCTTACAAGTTTACTCTATCGCGTTCCAAATACGAATAATTCAATTCGATCTTGTTCGCCTTTTTATATACACAAACCAAGCTTCTCGAAAGTTCACGACATTTCCAGTTAGAATAGTGTAAAAACATTACGTAACAATTTTTATCATGGAAAATTCCATTTTAGTATAGTTTAACATTGAGCTATTAATTTTACTTATTCTATCACACGCTAGGTGTCACTATCACAATATTGTGACGGTGAAACCTAGGGTGTAATAGAATAGGTTAAATAAATTGCTCAAATTTTTTCTGTACTAAAATGTAATTTTTCATGATAAAACTTTTCTAAATGTTTCTAGACTATTCTTACTTGAAAAGTTATGAAATGTATAGAAGTTTGGTTTGTGTATATAAAAAGGCGAATGAAGTCGAATTGGATTATGAGTTTTTGGTAAGCGAAAGTATAAGGATTAAAAAGGAATTAAAAAGTGATTTAAAACTTATAAGTGTACAGTAAAATTGTGTTGTAATAATTCTTGTGTGAAATAAATAAATTCGTTGGTGATAAATTGAATTGATATCGTTTTATTCACAATCCATTGATATGAAGCTTGGTTGACAAGGCAAAAACGTAGCAATATTATTAGGAGCAAGATCGAAAATGTTTATAAAGAACGATAAGAGCCCTAAACATAATTTTGGTTCTGTGAAATTTTAATAACAATCATAAAAATTGATAACTAACATCCATTATGTATTATGAACATTGTACATACATATACGGGCTCATACTATAATATATTAATATTTTATGATAATTTTATTATGATTATATTAAATAAAACTATGAATAAAAATATTGATAATTTTTTTTTTTTTTTTTTATTATACCAGAGTAATTCAAAATTCATTTATTTATATAGTTTTCCAAACTAGGTTGTATTATTATTTTGGAATCAGTTCACCAGTTTTATTGTAAAGAAACGCGAATTTAGATTTTATGTATTTTAATTATCATATAATACAAAATGTTGAATTGGATTTTGCGTTATATAAAAACAATTGAACTGGATGGATTTATTATCTCTTTGTGTGGATGGGATAGGAAATGTATCAGCTATAAATTCAGTTGAATTAATGAACATTTTATTGTCTCTATTATAAATAAAAATGAATAAAATCCAATCTTCATACAACACAATATAAATGTTGGAAAATATTTATCAAAAAAAAATTCTACTATTAAATTAGAAAAAATTATTGAATTAATCTAAGTAAATATTCCTTTATCTGGTATTAGACCAGATGTATCCGTTTATTTATTCATACTGTATGTAGAGCACATATACCGGAATACATATGTTTACAAATTCGAAGACGATGTGTGGGCACAAAATAATAAGAAAACCAAAATTATTATTATTAAATATATTATTGTGATATGTATATGTAGAAATGATACGAGCAGTCGTCTTATTATATTATTTTATATCCAAAGTCAGCATAAAACGAAAATGCTCTTATTCCAAATTCAATATTGCTTGTGTATGCTTAAATTCTTATATTGTGAGAGACGAGGTCCACCAGAATTTTATAATATTTTTTTATTTTTTTGTGTGAAATGATTATTGTACCATATTTATCTAATATGTACATCTACATAATATATTTGCTTTATAGTGGTTATAGAAATTATTGTCTAGACAAGAAGTATTTTGCTTGTACGATATTTAAGTTTAATAAAATTGTCCAATCATTTATTCGAGAACAAAACCGCTGTTCCTAAAGATGTGGACATTCGATAATTCTATCAAACCCTTAATGGCTCAAAAATATATAGGCATTTGGTAAACAGAAGTGTGAAGTGGTAAAATATTGTTATACGAATTGTATGCTATATTCGAATCGATTACTGAATTTTAGAAATAAAGAACGATTTTATTACACTAGTACCAATTTCTTCAATAAAGATGAACCAAGCTCAATAAATAGGGTGAACATTTTCTCTAAGAATTCATGCCTGAGAAGAACAAACATAGCAACAAATAATAACAAATTATACGCCTGAATATGGATAAAGAAAGCAATAACCTAATATGTACATATGTAGTTTATAATAGAGTTCAGAGACGATTTTTGTACAATAAAGAAACCAAACAAGATTTTCCTCGAAAGTCCGTAGTATGGAATTAATGTAAAAATTATCAAATGGCCGGTCCCTGGGGTCAGCCATATAAACAACAAGCAATATTTGCATCAAATGTTAAAGCCAAGTAGAAGCGGAACCGGAGCCAAACAAAAAAGAAGGGGATGGGAAGGGGTCCCTCCGGCGAAGCGACGATATCATGAAAAACGGTCGGCGCACAGAATTTTGGAAAGGCTGAGTGCGACCCCAGTGGGGCAGTTAACAGCAGAACAAAAGGAATCTGTGGCATGAGCGAGGAAAGTTGTCGGCAACGGCACTTTGAATAAGGATCTTGGTTCGAAAAGAATGAGGTCAATTGATGAGGAAGTACCGGACGAGGCTAAACGAGCCATGGTGACCACAGAAGCCCAAAATGACCAAACGATGAAGCTGTTCAGTGAAATCTTGAAGGAGCATGCCTTGATGTTAGCCATCATTGACAGGGGTCAGGAAGACGGGAGCATTACGGCTGAAAAGTGGAAGTTGGTTTACAACGAACTGAGCTCCGTATTTTTGGAAGTCCTGAGAGATAATCCGGGACCCCAACCGTCCTGTAGGGATGCGGGGTGGTATTAGGAGCGCGTTAAGTTGACTGCGTGCTCAGCTAAAAGATCGGTGGATCTGTATAGAATGACAGTGGTAAAAGTAGGTTGAGATCATCCAGGCCAGTAACCCACATCTTCCGGCAAAGAACTGGAAGATAGTGAAACAAGAGGAGGCCAAAGGGGGCTATAGGTTGACAGTTATGCTGTTAAACAGGGAGTCCCTAACTCTCCTCGCGGAAACAAAGGGAGTGATCAGCTTCGGATTCGGGTCAATCACTCTCAATGTGTATAAGAAGGATGAAGTGGACACGCAAGTGGGAAACCAGCCTGGGGTAAACATCGGGAAGGAAGGTGTTGATCTTTCGGAGACGCATACGGATACCGAAATGATGGTTGTTCAAGCCTGCTCCCTTTCTCTGGACTCTGATGGGGAAAACCTGTTGAAGTTTTCGCGAGAGGGGGGTGGGAACGGCAACCACATAAAAGGATTAAAAGAGAAGACGGGCGGCGAAACGACGGATAGCGGCGGTTATCCAGGGGTTACTTTCCCGATGGGTCATGGAAAGCTTGTAGTATGGAATCTCTGGAGCTTCTAATAAATACGCACTTTCCGGGAAGCCTCGATGACTCGTCGGAGCCGGGGGCTCATCGAGAAATACCTTCAATAGAAATGGAGTACATCGTGGATAGGGAACGGATCGCGTGGGCAATGAACGGGTTTAAGCCTTATACATCGGCTCGCCGAAATAGGATTATACCTGCGGAGATCCAGAGGAACTTGGCAATCATCCTTCCCTGGCTGGAGATGAGCTTCAGAGCATCGGAAATGGACGGAGGTCAAGGTGGTCTTCATTCCGAAAGCGGGGAAAAGCTCACATGCTTATCCGAAGGACCTAAAGCCTATACCTCTATCATCCTTTCTGCTGAAAACATTGGAAAGGATGGTGGATATATTTATACGATCAAAAATTGAACCCAGAAATTGGGCAATGTCACAGCATGCGTACTGTAAAGGGAGGTCGGTGGACATAGCCTTGCACGCTTTGGTATGCACAATTAAGAAGTCAATTTACTCGCAGGAGTTCTATATGGTCTCATTCCTCGATATTGAAGGTACCTTTAATAACGTAAATACGGAGGTGATCATGGAGGGATTGTCAGCTTTGAAGGTGGATTACTCTATAAGTAGGTTGATTAATCATATGCTGTTAAGCAGGGCTATTACCTCAGAACTGAGGGACTACACAATTAGAATGCGGGTGGTTAGAGGAACCTCACAGGGAGGTGTAATGTCCCCTTCTCTCTGGAGTATAGTGAATAACGAATAGCTGTTGGAACTGGAGAGAGGGGGGATATTGGTTGTAGGGTACGCAGATAATGTAGCGATAGCAGAATCAGGTAAATATTTGGACACGATTAGAGATGTTATGCAGAATGCACTATTGATCGTTACCAAATGGGCCAGCAAATGTGGATTAGGGATCAACCCGTCCAAGACAGAGCCAGTACTTTTTACCAGGAAGTATAAAATTCCGGTAGTTTGCCCGCCTACGATAAACGGCATTAGACTGACTTTTTCTGATAGAGCGAGATTCTTGGGCATAATCTTGGACAGTAAACTTAGCCACGCCTAACACGTTAGAGAGACCGTTCTTTGCACTTGCCGTGCAAAGAACGGCCTGCAGGCTTATAAGCGGGGCGCTTAGGACGACACCTACTCGCGCTTTGGAGGTTATGTTTCATCTTATTCCAGTAGAGGTTTTTGGTAAGAAAAAGGAAGCCGATGTGGCTATGCGACTTACGGCTGTCTCTCAGTGGAAGTGTCTGCAGGTGGGGCACTCCCCGATAGTTGGATCACTAAGGGATGAACTGGTGAATCTAGATTATGTTATACCAACCTTGTGCTTCGATAAAGGGTTCCGGACCGTCTCTTCTTCAAGGGAATCCTGGAGGGACGGATTAATACTGGAAAACGAGGCAGTGCAATTTTTCACGGACGGCTCTAAGTTAGATGGTAAGGTAGGAGCCGGAGTCTTCTGTAAAAAGCTTAATGTTAATATTTCTGTTAGCCTTCCTGACTACTGCAGCGTGTACCAAGCTGAAGTGGTGGCGATCGGGGAAGTCGTGACATGGTTGAATCATAATGTGGTATCAGTAAGGGATATCGCAATTTATGTGAACAGTCAGGCGGCGGTCAGGTCACTAGAGGCGGTTTGTCTGAGGTCACGGGTGGCGCTGGATTGCCGATCATCTGTTAATGAGATGAGCGAGTATTTCAGTATTCAGATAATCTGGGTCCCTGGTCACTCGGACATCACGAGGAACTGCAGGGCGGACGAACTAGCTAGGTACGGTACGACTCTCCAGATGCAGACGGAAAGGGCAGGTCTGGGAAGGCCTATAGCAGCGCTCAAATTGGCTCTCAGTAGAAAGGCAATCGCCTTGACAAATGAGAGATGGCCCAACACTCTCACGTGCAGGGTAGCAAAACAGGTTTGGTCAAAACTGGACTTGCGGCGCTCCAAAGCACTGATATCCGTGGGAAGACGAGAGTTAGGATTTGTCTTAGGGATACTGACAGGACACTGCCTTTTTGGGGAAAACGCGAGAAGGCTGGGTATACAGAAAAATTAGTTTTGTTGAAGTTGCATGGACGAGGAGGAGGAAGAGACCAAGATCACTTCCAATGCTCGTGCCCGGCACTATCATACAGAAGACATAAATACTTGGGTGTGTACGGTATGGACAGCCTTTCGGAACTCGCGAACTGTGGAGTACGAGAAATTTTACGCTACATAAGTAGCACTGGTTGGTTTCAGGTGTAAAGGTGAGATAAGATCCTGTGGTATCACAATGGGCCACTATTGGCCTAAGTGTGCGATAGCAGCCACTCTAAATTAACCTAACCTAACCTGCATCAAATGTTCTACGATTTTTCGCCGACAAAATTTGTTCAACAAAAATCAAAAGTCCCAAAATCAAATGAATTTTCATGAATGTCCGTAGTATGTACTTGATGTAAAAATTATCAAATGTCCTGTCCATGGGGTCGGCTATATAAATAACAAGCAATTTTCCCATCAAATGTTGTTCGATTTTCCGCCGACGAAATTTGTTCAACAAAAATCAGAAGTACCTAAGTCAAATGATTTTTCTCGAACGTCCGAAGTAGGTAGTTGATGTAAAAGTTATCAATTGATAGGTTCCTGGGGTCAGCCATATAAATAACAAACAATATTTTTATCAAATGTTGTACGATTTTCCGCCGACGAAATTTGTTCAACAAAAATCAGAAATCAATAAGTCAAATGAATTTTCTCGAATATCCAAAGTATGCACTTGTTGAGAGAAGTCACATATTCTTGTGACCATTGCTTCTAGAATCCTTGGAGGAGTTGTTGTATGAGCTGCCATCGACTCAAATGAGATATCTTAAACATTTGAAGATCTGGTTCTGGTATCATGGTGAGCGGTTGAAATATCAAAAAATATGCCGATGTTAAGGGATTCCAATCGTCATCTTGCACCTCTACTAGTGGCCTCGAATTCAACAATGATTCAATTTGTTCAATGTAGGTTAAGAATTCCTCGTACGTTAATGGTGTTTCACCAATCACGCGACGTAAATGATGTTTACACGATTTGACGGTCAATTCCCATAAACCTCCAAATATAGGGGTAGCCGGAGGAATAAAATACCAATTGATTTTATTATCGGAACACCAAGCTTGAATTTGATTTTCTTGGATTTCGTTGAGAAATTGGTTGTAAAATGTTTGAATATGTCATTTAGCTGTCACTAGATTTGTACCATTATCACAATGAATATGTTTAGGCAGTCCTCTTACTGCACAAAACCGTTTCAATGCTGCCAGAAAGGCGTCGGTACTCAGGTCGGTGGCGATTTCGATTGATGTGGCTTTGGTAGCCATGTACACAAATATCACGATGTAAGACTTAGACGATTTCGAAATGTTTTTAGTGAGAACGGACCTGCTAAGTCGATGCCAACTTCGATGAATGGTCTTACAGATGGATTGACTCTGCAAGAGAGAAGCTGCCCTATCAGCTGCTGCTGCTGTTGAGCCTTGTAGCGTCGACATATGAAGCACGAATGAATAATGCGTCGTATTAGATTCTTGGCTCGTGGTATAGCGAACCTTTACCTCAAGATTGTGTTGGTCATCTTTTGCCCAGAGTGCGAATTTTTGTAATGTGTTTCGATGGCTATTCTCTGAGTGATTACGTGGTTACTTGGCAGCAATATCGGATGTTTCATATCTAGGTCCACGTTGGCGTATTTCAAACGCATTCCCACTCGGAGAACACCTTTTTCATCTATAAACGGATGAAATGTTAAAATTTTCGAATTATTTGGTAATGGTTTTCCACTTGACAATAAGTGTATATCTGCATTATATGTTTCTTGCTGAACGAAACAATATATCATGCATGATTCGGCATTAGAAATTTCTTCTAATGTTAAATTTTTCTGCCGTACTCGGGTTGATTTTCTGGTTAACCTCTCTTTATACCGTAGAATATAGACTAAAACATGAGACAATGTACGAAAATTAGAGTATTTGGCGGTAAGGTTACTGATAATGCCAAAACTTGGTTGTACTTTCGCAAAATTAGTTAACGTCTCGGTTATCGGTAAATTTATAGGTTGAATTTGGACTTCGTGCAAGAATTTTGTACCGTTGACCCACGTTGAATTATTTACAAATTCTTGCGGCTTCATAGCACGAGTAGCATAATCTGCTGAATTGTCTTCGGTTGGAATAAAATACCACTGGCCAAGCTTGGTTGTCATCATTATTTCGGAGACGCGGTTGGCCTCGAACGTTTTCAGTAATTTTTAGCGGTTTGGATAGCCACTGCAGCGTGATTGTGTAATCAGAATATAGAAAAATGTTAAGTTCTCTCGACAAATTGAGAGATGTTAGTACAATCTTTAATAGTCGTTTAGCTCGAGTTTTGGAATACTTATGACTTTAATTGGAGTAACTCGAGTTTTTGCAATAAGTAGGTTTACCTTAGGTTGACCATTCTGAATTGAACGCGAATATATGACTGCTGGTGAATAACTTTCTCCAATGGTTGGTGGTATATGCGCTACAATCTCCACGGGCTGTATTGGCTGTATTCCATTGACGATAGATTTGGTACTTCTGGAATTTGCTGGTATATTGCCTGCGATTATCCAGCCAAATTTGGAATGTATAGCAAAGGTACTCTTTTAATCACTGTGTTTTGTCCCGACCTCAAGTGAATGGAAAAATGGTTCACATCCCAATAGCAGGTCAATTTTGCCTGGTGTATTGAAAGCTGGGTCAGCTAACGGTCTGAACTTATCGACTTCCTCAAATTGAAGATTTGTGGATTGAACTGGTAAATACGATGTAATGGAAGGTACAATTAATGCTTCTATCGGTATCTCATAATTGTGGTCAATATTTGATCTGTTTTAACACACACCCTCCTTTTGAACATCCAGCTTCAGTACTATTAAGTGTGCGGATTCCCATGTCCAATTTATGGCGTGGAATCTTCAATAAATTGAGAAAACTGTCAGTAATGAAGGAATGTGTCGAGCCTGAGTCCAACAATGCTCGTCCCTTAACCCAATTGCCATATTTGTCCTCTACGTCAACACAAGCTGTTGGTAGAATAGGTATTGTTGGATCAGTTGACGACGGTGACAGAAAAGTTGACACATCTTTTGAGTTTTCGCTTAGATGCAAATTTACTGCGGATGAAACATTTTCTGTAGTTCCTGCGCCTTCGACTGGAGATGAACATACATGGTTAGCAACTGGAATTGGTGTTTCTGGTACAAAATGGCAATGCTTGGTATTTCGACAATTTGTTACAACATGCCCTTGGCTGAGGCAGTTAAAGCATCGGTTGGCTTTGGAAATAAAATCTCGACGTTCCGTTACAGAGAGTTCTCGGAATTTCATCCAATCAAATAGTTTATGTTGACTGTTGCATAATGGACAGCTAGGTAATTGAACTGCAGTATGGTACGATCTGGTTGTGGTGTGCTTTTGATAATTGTAATTGCTTTTCGTCTGGACATGGTCTGCAACTGTATCGACTAATGCATCCATTCGTTTATCTAAAAATTCGAATAGCGTTTGAATGGTGGGAAAATCTACGTTCGCGCTTTCATACTTCCATATACGTCTTGTTTCCTCATCTAGTTTGTCGGTAGCTAGTAGAAGTATCCATGGATCCCGATTTGTTGCATCTGGGCCAAGCGATTTTAATCCACGTACTGTTTCGTCTATGGTATCATGTAACTTCAATATGTTGCTATCTGTTGCCTTAATGAACTTCGGTGTTGCTAGCAAATCACGATTGTATGTCTCGACTAGTGGCTTCTTCTTATCGTACTTTTGTACAAGCCGTTTGACTGCTTCATAATAATTGGCATCATCTACCCGAAAATGACAGATGGAAGTTGTAACGAACTGTTTCAAAATTTAACTCTTCTGAAAAAAGGCAAGGTCATCTAAAAAAAAAAAACATGTTCGTTATCAGAAATTCTCCTGGTGGTCTATCGTGGTGGATGCAGCACATTGCCGGCTAGGTGGCAGTCCGTTGGGCGGGGATCTTTCCACCAACCACACAAGAGCTAGATAATGCTGCTTCTTGTTATTGATATTTCATTTGATGGAAAAAAAAAAAGTCAACTTTCGCATTTATTATAACAAAAAAAAACTTAGCTTGGTATCACAATATACTTGCACATTAATTATTATCACAGCACTACTTTTATCACAAACAAATCAAACCGCTATAGCTCAGTGACCTCAGATGTCATGATCACTGTTTGCTGTACCCACCCAACCGTAAATGTACTACCATGATAACGGCGTACCCATATGTGAAGCTGGAACTTAAATCATCATCAAGGCGTTTAACCGACCAATTTCATGTTATTAAATAACTAAATTTGCTCACAGTAAAACTCAAAAAAACACATGATCACTTGTAGCAATAAAATAAATTCATGATAACGACCAGAAATATTAAGAACAAAAATTAAGAAATTTCGGTTAGCATTCCACACAAATTTTATTAATAAATTAGAAATAAATGACTAAATATCATTAAATAGTGAACATAAATAGTACTAAAGAGAAATGCTTAACACTAAACTATATAACTAAAATAGGTGCATGCATACAAAACAAAAGTTTCTAATTGCTTTACTTTAGAACCATGGCCCAACAAAAAAAAAAACGTATCTAGTATTATAGGTTTTAATTTACTAAATTTAATTAAACATATATAATCTAGTTTATAATTAATAAATAAAAAAAATAATAATATAACGGGCTTACAATCTCCTCATTCTTTTGAAAAACAGTCAATTTTTCATAATTTAGATGGATCTACTGTATATGTTGCTATATGCATAGGATTGCGTCCATTTTCGATTAAGATGAACGTATGGTAAATAATTTTCTTCTCGCCAAATTTGTTTACCGTGTAACTTAGATTCGTCTGGTGTGATATAAGCAGCTATGGTGTTGTTTCACAAACGCTTGCTTTTCCGCGATTTCTTAAGGTTTTCGTCAATGCAAAAAACAAGTGGTGCACTGCTAATTACAAATCTTCAAATTGGTTTTGTTGGTAAAATGCAGGAATCAATTGTGTTGTATTTTACGGAATATAGCCCGTATTCCGATTTATTTTCACTCACTCACAACTTTACTAAGCTAAATAACACACAACGACTAATTAAAGTTAAATTTATTTTTGGCTTGCTTTATTGTCAATACGTATTATGCCCTACGGCGATCACTATGCAACTGACCTATGATCATATAATTTTTATTTTGAAGCAAAAAAAAAACAAACCCGTACAATACCAATAAAATAAATCGGAAGTCAAATTAACTGTCGCATTTTACCAAATACAATATTTTTTAATATACATGAACATACATAATCATCATTTTTATCTTTAATTCTATTATATCAAATGAAGTGGTTTGCTGAAATTTCCTAAGTTTTTTACAGTGCGTAAGTAAATATAGCAACCAAATAATTTGCCCCAATTAATCATGTGTTTTGTTAAATTTTGAATTTTCGACTTGTAACAAGCTGAAACTGTTACAAAGTATATGTGGCACCTCTTAACTGACCGAGCAAATATTTAAATTTTTGTACTGGAGATAAACTGATATTATCGTGCTCCCTTGATACGAATATGTCATAAAATGACTGCGATTGCTTCACGTTTCCATCAAACACAGGAAGATTTAAACGGGGTAACTTAAAATCCGATCGGAAATATTGGCTTGTGTTGGCTTTAATATTAGCTGCATCCTCGTTGTTTACTTGCGCTACTGGCAATAAAGTTTGTTTCCTAATGAAACCTTGAATTTTGGATACAAGCGAGAAATACATTTCATCAATTAAATCCATCTCAGATGCCACACTGTCATTAATCGTAAATATTTGGTCTTCTACGGCCACGAACTGCTTATAAATTTCGAGAGTTTTTGATAAGCAAACATTTAGTTCTTCTACTGTAGCATCTTTCCCTTTTGTGTTGATGAAAGTAGCGTACTTAATAAATTGTCCCTTGGTGATAGCCTTCCTTTTTAATAACGCTTCCATTTGGTTTCACAATTTCACTATTACAGCACAATTCTCAAACAAAAACAAAATTCACTCGGCCACTCCCAGAATATCAAAATGTCAGCTTGACCACGGGTTAACTTGTTCTGGAACAAATACGGTATGTAACCCGTATCCCGTTAGATGATCGGAATTACTAACCTTATAATTGCTGGGTTTTATCTCAAATTGTTGCTTTGGTTGAGCGGGTTTGTATTTCTTCGGCGAACACTTGTATGAATCTCGAAGGACCCATTTTATGTGTAATTACTTTTAGTATTGTAGTCAAAAATACAGGTGGTAATTATCGTTTGGCGACTAATTACGCTCGGTTTGCTTGTAAGTATATACACGGTAAGTATATTCTTCAAAGATTATACACGGTATAATCGGGTAAGTATAATCGGGAATTATAGGCAAAATAATTTATTCACTTTAATTTTATTTCACATAAATTTATTCTATTTTTAGGTTAGGTAATTTTTTCTGATGCTTACAGAACAAAAACGTTTTATAGAATGACAATTTATATAATGCAATGATTTTACTAAAAAAGACCCAAAATTATATAAAGTGCATCTGGTGATAGATATTGTAAACTTATTTGAACAATAAACAATTCTAGTACAAGTTTTGAACGTGTAACATGAAACCCAATATAATATTCCACTGCTTGTACCCAAATTGGAACTGTCAAAACAATAGGTAAACAAATTAAATTGGTGGTGGTAAGTTAAATGAGTCTATATAAAACTAAATTATGTACTATTATTTTTACAATTTCAGCTAACAAATTATAGGCACAGAAGATGCGTCTGATGTACAATTAATTCAGAAAAGTATAAATGGAAATTATTTTAATTTTAGGTTACAATCCTGGATGTCAACATTACACTGGAATTTATAAATTGTAATGGAACAATTTTACTGCTGTTGATTAATTGACCGCCGGTGATGCAATAAACTCGAACACGACAGCCGCAATACATGTATGACTTATGCTCCTTTTTCCAGAATTAAACAAATAATTTCATCGAACGTTGTACGATTTTCCGCCGACGAAATTTGTTTAGCAAAAATCAAAAGTCCCAAAATTAAATGATTTTTCTCGAATGTTCGAAGTATGCACTTGATATAAAAATTATCAAATTGCCGGTCCCTAGGGTCTGCCATATATATAACAAATCATATGCCCCAATTTTGTACACTGTCATGTTTTGACATCAAAACCACTATATCGAACAAAACATATTAAAACCACTATTAAGCTACCGTATTTTCAAAAGAAGGACAAAAAAATTAGTTGAAATTTTTCCATAGTAAAACTATATGGCAATATTTTAAAAAAATTAATTTTATAAAATTGTATGCGGGGCTAAAAAAAAAGCTGTTTAAAAATATTGAACATAAATAAGCGAACATAAATTAGTTTTCTTCATGATTTTGCTATACGTGACATTCTAAAGTGACTATTAAAAGGAAGACATTTTTCAGTATAGTTAGGTTACTATGACGCAGAGAAACCTGTGCCCGAATTCCGGTTCGATGACAAATGATAATGAGAAATGACTTGATTTTTTATTTCAACTAGTCGGTTGCATTTTTATTTAGAGTAGGCGAAATAAAACATAAAGTCATTTCTCATTCTCATTTGTCATTGATCCGGAATTCAGGCCCTGATAGTATTAACCCTTAACGAACCAATGCCGCCATATAAGCGGCATTGCACTTTTACTTACCCGGTCCAATGTCGCGTATATGGCGGCAATACCCATTTTATTATTTTTATTACTATTACTGTTGCTATATTTACTAGTGACGCGTTAAGTATTGTGCCATGTGCTTTCTGTGAGTTTTTTTCTGCTTGTTATCTATGTTCCGTTATCTTTTACCGTTTTTTTGTACATGCACTTTTGTGTTATTCGAATACAAATTCAGTCTTGTTTTGATTTTTCAAGAGAGCGTACACATTTCAGGAATTATTTTACACAATTTAGTTTATTATATTTTATTTTGTTTAAAACGATGGTGACAATAATTTCAATGATAGCAGTAGTAAGGGCGAGTTTGAATTCGGTATTTCTATTGATGAAAATGAAAGTGAAAATCACCATAATGACTATAATGATAGTGATAATAGTAGTGATAGTGAAGTATTTCCTAAAAAGAGAAGAAGAATACCAAATATAAGTTACAGTGAGGATGAAGATGAAGAACATGATACAGCTGATGAGAGTACCGAATGGAAAGATGTTACAGAAGTTGATGACTTTCCACCTCGAATACCATTCAATGCTATTTCGAAGGTCCCAGGTCCCTAAGTTACAACTGACATCAAAAAGCTCTTAGAGTTTTTCAAATTATTTTTCACAAAGGAATTGGTAGATAGTGTAATAAAGATGACAAACAATTATGCTAAGCAGAAAATAAAAGCGATGGAACCATTGTCAAAGGAATCAATTTGGAAAACATGGAAGGATGTAGAACGTAAAGAATTTTTGGCCTTCCTTGGAGTAATTTTCAATATGGGAACAATGCCTTTAGCCAACATAAAAGAATATTGGTCAACCAGGAAGAATAGTATGATACCATTCTATCCAAATACATTTTCGAGAAATAGATTTTTGGCAAATATTTTGGATGCTCCACTTAAAAGAAAACCTGCCCGGTAATCAAAACATTAGGACTCGTATTCAAAAAGTCAGCAATTTTCTAGAATATATTAATTCAAAGTTCCTACAGTATTTTGTACCACATAAAGATATTTCCGTTGATGAGTCTAATGTAAAATTTAAAGGGAGAGTAGGTTTCATTACCTACTTGCTGATGTACTTGCTGACTCGAACACAGGATACATTTCTACAATTCTCCCGTATTATGGCAGCATAACTTCAGACAATCTTCCTAGATTAGATCTCCCCGTAACTACTCGAATTCCTTTGCATTTATTTTATTTAAGAAACTTGTTGATAACGTTGGCTGTGCAAAAGGATACCATATGTATACGAACCGCTATTATACCAGTATACCTGTGGCAAATGAATTACTGAAAATGGAATGCCACGTAACTGGTACATTAACCACGAATAGAAAAGGTGTACCGCCTATAATAAAGAAGCCTAAATTTTCAAAAGCAAACATAGTAGCCTGCAGAAAAAATAATATTTTACTCCTTTCGTGGAAGGACAAAAGGGTTGTAACACTTCTTAGTACTTGGAATGTGTCAGAAATTATGTTTATCCATAGAATATTACGACATGGCGAACCTATTACAATCGAGAAGCCTGAAGTAGTGTTAAACTATACCAAAAATATATGTGGTGTTGATCGGGGAGATCACTATATAGCCAACTACTGTTTCTTAAGGAAATCCCTTAAATGGTGGCGAAAACTCTTCTTCTGGGGCCTTGAAGTATGTGCTACTAATTCCTACATTCTATATAAATCCGGTTAAAAAGAAAAGAACGAAAAAGCACTTTCACATTACGTATTTATAAAAGAATTGGTTAATCAGTTAGTAGATGACTTTCATATGTTAGAAAAACCTCGGAGACGAGCTAATACCGAACAAGGTTTGCAGCGATTAGATGGTAAGCTCCACATCATTCGCAGTGGGACTAAAAAAGACTGCATAGTATGGTCGAATCGAAAGGTTTCAGGGGGAGACGAGAAATAAGATTTTATTGCGATACTTGCACCCGCAAACCAGGGATACTCTAAAAGAATATAAAATTTAAATCATATTGTTATTATTTACAAAATATAAAAATATTTCTTTTTCTATATTTGATTTAAAAATGTTTTCGGATGAAAAATAGCTGGACCTGGTGGGAAATAACCTTGAAATACTTCCGGACCGTTAAGGGTTGATTCGTGAATAAGCAATTGCTTCGTGTGAAGAAAATTGCTGTAACACTAAATTAAAAGGTTTACTTTGATTTTTTGAAACGTCTGGCTAAGAAAGTTTTTTCGGCTAGGGTGAGAAATGTCCGAATTAGTTTATGTGTTTGCATGGTGTTACAATAATTCAAATTTTAAACATTAGGATAAATAATCAATTTAAATTTAATTTTACATTTTTTTCAAATTCAAACGAAACCGTGCGAATTCACATACATAATAGTGATTTAACTCAGTATATTTGTACATATGTATACCATATACCGAGTAAAATGTATTATCGACAGATTATTGTCACAACCGTATTTATAAATCGAGAAAAAAATGATTAACTACTGAATCCGTACGTACATACTTAGATACCAAGTTTCCATCAAAATTTCATTCTGTTTATATCTCGACATACGGAATCCTTTGAATTGGCTAAGAGATAAGATTCTTAATTTATTTTTTATTCACTATCATCTTTGTTGTCGTCTTCGTACATATGTACATTACATACACACATACAAATATATATGTATGAGATGTTTTATTTTATTGGAAATAAATAGAGAAATTTGTTCTATTTTCTTCTTGAACGGAGTGGAATGGCAAATCGGAAAACTGTAATGAAAAATTAGGGATTAGTGTGAATAAGATAAAATCGAGAAAAATGTTCATCCAATTCGTTTTTTTTTTTTTTTTTTTGGTTTTAATGTCATATGGGTTTCGAAATTATTTATTACCATTAAATACGGTTTCAACATTGGAAAAGGATTATAGAATTATATATAGTTTGAACTACATAAAAAATGAGTAAATTAGGTTATGCTTTTGATTAGGTGATGTCCTTAATTAATTTAATTCGACAGTTTATGTAAGAAAAGCACTCAGCATAATCTCATTCTGAAGCTTCTGCTTATTGTATCGAACAACGTTGGATCTGTCATTAAAATCATATTTCTATTTTAAGAAAATCCCCATTCAAGCAAAATTGAATGGCAGTGGTCGAACCAACAATACATTTTTTTGGTACATTGTACTAATAAAAAAAGGAATGACGACGACAATTATATAAAATACCATTAAAAACGGCAAAACCTAGTTCCAAATTAAAAAAAAAAAAGTGACGATTAACAAAAAGTAATGAAAAATAAAATTTATTTCTTGAATTTTCATATTTACAACCCTTTAGTAATCGCCTTCACATAATACCCATTCTTTTATTATTCTACGTAATTAAATTTTCCATTTAAAAATGTTTTTTTTTTTGTGTTTGTAAATTCTGTTAATTCCAGGACTTTTCTTTAACTTTTTTTTTGTTTGTTTGTATGAATTGGAACACAAAATTTTTTTTTTTTTATTATTATTATGAAACGAGATTATATGTTTTATGTATTTTCAACTAAGACCAAAAAATAAATATTACAACAGAAATAAATTAGAGATGTATAAAAAAAAAATACAAAAAAAATAAAAAATTGGGAAAATGTTTGTGGTATATATGACCACAAGTGTCTTATTGTCTTTGGCCATGATAAGAATTTTCATAAAACAAACACACAAGAAAAATGGGTTTTTTGTGTTTTCGTTCTTCTCGACCAAAAATATGGCAAAATTTCTGTATTGTATATTTTTGGATTAGTTTCATAAAATAAAGGTCCATTCGTATTCAATGGCAGAGATTTTTTTTGTTTTTGTTTGTTTTATCCCTATTCCATAATTAATGGATGAATAGATATAAAAGATTGTTTTATACGAGTATTTAGGATTTTATTATGTATGTATGTACAAGCTTGCGGATTTTTATATTTCAGGATCATTGCTGGTTTTATTAAGACATACATAAAACATAAAATTTAGTTGCGAATGAAATTTGAATAGGGTTAGTGAGTTATAAATTAAAGGGTATACTGTATTTTTTGGCTTACAAGTTTACTAATAAAAGCCAGTGTGTGATTGTATGTTACTTTCTTTATCTGTAGATTTATCTGTTTTGAGATCCGCTGAGTCTGATAAAGTGGGTTTCGAAAGTGTCGGTCTGTCTATTTGTTAGTCTGTCAGATGGTTTAACCAATTGAACTGAAACGTCATATTTCAGTTTTTTTCGTAAATTGGGAGGTCCCAGTGAATTTTAGTCCAAATCGGTAAATCAGAAGTGGCTACTCCCTTGGGCCACAAAATGTATTTTCCGGATATCCTAAAAAGTATAAGGTTTATAGAAAACTATCTCCAAAAAATAAAAGAATAAATTTGTAAGAAATTTCCATAATAAGTTTCGCAAACTCCCTAATCGTAAAAGAAAGTCGTATTTTGGCCACACCTCCATTTCAGGTTCTATCAGAGGAACCAACATTTTACGAACCCGAAATGTAAAAATCTGAACTTATTTTTTGTGGTTATTACAAATAACGAAAAAATTCAACTTTGTGTATAGAAAAGGAGCGGAAAAACATCAATTTTAAATGAAAATTTGTAAGGCTTGCCGCGGTCTCTTAGGTAGACTTTAAGTAATCTTGCAGCATAATTTGAAGCGAAGTGTAATTGAAGTGACTGATATTTATTTCGAAAGAATTAAACATTTGAATTGAAGTATAAAAATTTAGTATTTAGGCACTGGTATCTGGCACTAGTCTTTCAAAAGCACTCCATAAACATCGATAATTTTCGAATCGAGTTTTCCAAGTGATCAGACGTTTGTTTATTTTTCTCTGATTTGAAAATTTTAAAAAATAATTTGAATTCGATTTTGTGAAATAAATATTTTAATTTAATATTTAACTATATTTAACTATATTTAACTATTTAATTTATTAACTATGTACTATGTGTTGTGTAAATATTAGTGTTTGGTAAATAAGTTTTTAAACAGTGTAAATATTAATTTGACATTGCCATTTCTATTTCTTTCTCTTGTTCTGTTATTGTGTTAATATCATAAGTCCCAGGAGCACCGAGCTACGCTCGTTCCGAATTACATTAGCGTTTGTTACACGTTCATGTCACTGAGTTTCACCTCATTCAATTGAGCAATATGTTAGTTCCATTTAGACTGTCGATTTTCCAGAAAAATTTCCTACACTCATGTTTGAATCCCATTCTATACTAAACAAATCCCATTCTATACAATTCATCCCAATTGAAAGGAAATGGTTTAATTCTATTGAAACTAGAATAATATTCATATTCCCATTTTACAATCCCATTTTCATGGTACATACCGAGTTCTATCGAAATCGGTTGAGAAATGGCTTTGGTCCATTGGAATTGGCCATTTTACAGAACCTATACGATCCATATTTGGAACTAATTTATGATCTCTATATAATTCTCAAAAATCACAATTGAACAAATAAAAAAAACAAAACACAATGCAATATCAATAGCAATAACAACAATTAGATTTCCTTTGTTAGAAAATAAAATAAAAATGAAACCCGAACCTCTCCAGAAAGCCTACTAAAATATTTTTCCAAGAAATCAAAACCCATTACAATTGCTTCCTTTCACTACAAAATTTCCATCTTACCAATTACTATTAACAAAAGAAAATAATAAAAATATGAATTCCCATAGGAGGATCCTCTTAAACGAATTTTACTGAAATAAAACCACCCCAACCAACATTAATAAAAATCAAATAACCGTTTCAGAAACCGGTAGTAAGTTAAAAAGTAAGATAAAATCAAGCAAACAGGGGCTCACCGGACGAGAACTTCCTTAACGTTTTTTTTAAGAATCAATACCTGTGGTATCGCGTTTTGGCACTCGAAAACTCTCTTTCACCAATTATGATCAATAAAAAAATATTCAAAAAAACGAACCCCAGGCCTATTAGAGGACCCACTAAACGACATTTCCCGAAATCAAAGTCCACTGCAAATGTTTCCTAACACTAGAAAATTCCTGCTCACCAATTATTACAAAAATCGTTGAACTTAAAAAATGGACCTCGACCATCCGGAGGACCCTCTAAACATATATTTCCCGAAATCAACACCCATTGCAGACCTTTCAAAACCCTATTTGACTTCAATCAATACCCATGGCGATCGCTTCCTGCCGCTCGAATATCTCTCATTACCAAATGTTTACCAAAATTGTTAAAATGAAAAAAGGAACCCGGATACCACTGAAAGACCCTAAGCTAATTTTTTTAAACCAAAACCCATTGCAATCTCTGTCTGGCACCCACCCGCTCACAAATTTTTACCAAAAATGTAAAAATTAAAAAAAAGAAGCCCGGGCTCAACTGGAGAACCCCCTAAACGAATTTTCCAAAAATTTATACCCATCACAATCGCTTCGTGGCACTCGAAAACCCTCTTTACCAACTTTTAACAAAATAGTTAAAATTTAAAAAACCCAAGTTCCAATGGATGATACTCTGGACTGGTAAACATACTTACCAATTTTCAACAAAATCATTAAAACTATAAAAATGGAGTCTGAATTTTCCTGAAATCAAGACCAATGGGGATCACCTTATACCACTTAAAAACACTTCTTACCAATATTTACCAACATCGTGAAAATTACAAAGGAGCCCGAGTTCCACTGAAGAACCCCCTAAACTATTTTTTTCGAAATCAAGACCGGTCACAATTGATTCTTGGCACACGAAAACCCCAGCTTACCAATTTTTACCAAAATCGTAAAAATTAAAAAAAGGCCTGGGCACAAATGGAGAACACCTTCTAAATTATCAAGACCCGTCGCAATCGCTTCCTGGCACCCGAAAACCCCCGCTCACTAATTTTTTAGCAATTCGTCAAAATTAACAAAAAAGCACCCGGGCCCACTGGAGAACCCCCTAGACAAATTTTCCCGAAATCAACACCCAGCGCAATCGCTTTCTAGCACCCGAAAACCCCTTACCAATTTTTAACAAAATCGGTAAAATAAAAAAAGGCCCTGAGCAATACTAGAGGACCCTCTAAACGAATTGTATACGAATGCTGTAATCAAGATTAGTCGCAATCACTTCCTAGCCCTCAAAAACCGGTTTCGAAATCGTTGCACAAACAAACAAACAGACAAACAATGTTATGCCGTTTAATAATAGTAGATAGATATGTACGAGATGTTTTATTCTTTTTAGCTCTTTATTTTAATATTTTTTATATTTACCCGAGTAACCAGATGTCACAAAAAATCATCAAATATTTCACAAATTTCTGTGAATTGTCGACCAAAATGTGGAAAAAATTGGTCAAATTTTGGTCAATAATTTGTCGACAAACGATACCCTAAATTAACAAAAATGTCACATTTTGGTTGCACATTTTGGTCATACAATTTGTGATGAAAAGGTGACAATTCTACTACAAAAATTTGTGAATAATCTGTAGGGTATTTGGTCATAATTTTGTGACAAGTTTCTTGATATTTTTTGTCAAAATTTTTTATAAAAATTTAAAAAATAATTATTATTTTGATTTAATTTTTTTTCTCGCGTTTCAAAATAGTGTGTCCGTTACCAATTTCAAAGTTTATATTTATGTTATATTGCACCACCATTCAAATTCTTAAATTATTTCAATCATATCAATCAGCATTTTGTATTTTCATATTGCTTCGCTTCCATCCGGTCACCCCATCTATGTACTAACCTCGGCAAATGTTGCTTGACGTCGTTGTTGAAGTTATGGTCGTATCATCTTTCTCATCTACGTGGTTATACAGAAAATTGCTAATATTTTAGTAGATATGAATATTTTACAAATTTTCAACAAATCAAATGTGATTGATATACATATACATCATTCTCTTCAAAATTATTAAATCGATGTAATATTTTTAAATAAAAATCAACACAAGCAAATTTAATGAAGTTACAATGATCAAAACAATTGAATATTAAACGAACATTTAAAATTTTAAACGAACAATTTGAATATTAATAATCAACGAAATATTTAAAATTTTAAACGAACAATGAGTGCGTTTTAAGATTCAGTCTAAAGAAAACTGTTCGTAAATCTGATGTTTCTTAAACCTTTGGACCGTTAACCAAAAATGCGAAAATTAAATTTGTTAATTCAATTATTTTGATTATAGGTACTATATTTCATATGCATATATTGTAATTTAAAATTAATTAAGATTAACCAATCATTCTATGCTAAATATGCTGCTAACTAGGTGATAAAAAGCGAGTAAACCATACATTATTTAAACAGTGATTAAAAATTGTAGAAATTTGATAATTTTTTTATCGTAAATAAACTTTAAAACTATTAAATATATTTCAGAAATACTTTTCACCACGTTTAATGTATTTTTGAAGATTGAAGATAGGTATAAAGAAAATAAAAAGTTTAGATTTTAAAACTTTTATGGACACATTTACACTACATGATATTCAAATTCTCTAATTTTTAAGCAACGTTTCTTAGTGTTTTGAACAATAAAATTGGACCAACTCATCAAAATATTAAAAAATTACACTTTAATTTATAATTTTAGTTGACTACGTATGTACTAATTATTGAAATTTTAATTAATAAAATTTAAATCCGCAACATCATTATTTCCATACTATAGACAATGGACTTGACGGTTTTAGTGGTGGCGTTGCGGCATTTGGATAATTTTTCCAGATTTGAATGCTTTACAAAGTTTTCCCAGACATTAGACCAGTCTCAATCGCATTTTCATGCAAAAACACGTCATATAGCCATTTTTCGCCAACGAAATCGCTCTCGAAGTAGTTTTTCGTGGAGACATATATACATACAATTATTGCTCGTTTAATAATATAGATAGATAAATAAACTAGGTGCCGGAATCTACAGCAACTCTAGTGTTGATATAATTTTGATTACAAACCTTGCCAACGTGTGTGTTATTGTTACGACCAATATTAATCAAATGATCTATAAGGCGCTTGTTTCGACGCGTAAGTCTTTTTGATTTGATCGACTCAAATTTAGTCAGTTTGCCTGCTTACGACCATGTCCCTATACTAAATATTGCTGAAAAATTTTGCCACCACAATGTAACAAATTATCAAAATTTTCGCTCGAGTTAATGATCCTTCACCCAAATGCGTATATGTATGTAGTTCACCCAAATTATACCGATATACGTATACATTGATTACCGACGCGAGTGAAAATTAATGATATCTGTGTAATATTGTGATTGGCTAGCTAACCATTGGTAAAAGCGGTCGAAATATTTACTGCAATATAAGTGTCGTATATGAATAACTCAGTATAAGAATCATTTGATCCCCGATTAAGATAATTATCTGGATTCAGTAAAAATCAATTCTAATATATTCCGATTAGCGATGATACCGAATATTTTGAAGGTAAAAACAATACCGTTTAAATTATCAATCTTTGCATCTATTGTTGCAAAAATAATATATATAATATGGTACTGTAAATGTATGTATTGTACTTATTTCGGTAAATGTATAGACATAACTTGAGAAAACTTTACAAACTTAATTCGAGCGAAAATCTTGAAAATTTCTTCTAAATCTAATTTGAAAAAAAAAAAAAAATCCCAGCCTCAATTTACATCATTAGGATTTAATTTCCACTCATTTTCGTGATTTTTTGGTCAAGAAAATCACTGGAATAATTAAATCCTACAATTGAAAATTGAATCCAATATTTCCAGAAAATTATTTCAATATCGATTTCATATAAATTTTCAAGATTCTCGCTCGAATTAATGATCCTTCACCTAAATACATATATATATGTAGTTTCCCAAATTATACCTACGTTTACTGATAAACATACATTTACCGTAACTTAAATGTAAATGTAGTTTTTGTAGTTAATTCTTGATTTTTGTGAACGTAAATGTCATAATTGTGCCTTTGCAACACAAATAATTTACTATAATAGCCTAAATGTAGCTTACAACTTTTACATTCATCTTTTATTATTATTCAATCATACATGCCATATAAATTTGAAAAAAAAAACGAAAAAAAAATTTATCTCAAGAATGTAATTTTCGAGGTTCGAACTACGATCTAAAATTTTAAAATCCACAACGCTAACACCTAGACTACTGCGGCATGGGAATTTGCCGAAAAATTACTTGGTTTTATAAAAAGTTTTGAGCATTCTACTAAATTATATAATATGTAGATAGATTTACACAATGTGACATATCAACATAGAGAAAGATAAAATTTGTCAGATCTTTCTGTAATTTGGTATACAGATGAAGAAAAATATTCTAAGAATAATTTCCTTTTACATCATATCGGAAAAATCACGGAAAATGCGAGAAAATCGCGAATTTCCACTCGGAAAATTCGTCGGGAAAAGACTAAATAAAATATGCTGATCATCCAACATTAATTTAAATTTTTTTTTTTTTGTCGTGATTTTTGAAAAATGGACATCCATGAAAAAAAAATCATAAAAAAAAAATTAATTACATCCCAACTCCGTATGCTGCTAACTACGCAGCTGTAGCAGTAGCTGTACTATTTAAAAAAATCATCAAACATTCTTTTCTATAAAAAAAAATACACAATACATATCGCTCATTTGCTGCAACAATGACACAATTTAAAAATAACAAATGTTATAATTTGAGAGACATTTCCGTTTGTCTTGTAGTGAGCTTTATAGCTTTAGGTGTGTCGTTAATGTCGTTATATCAGTTTTAACTATATTAAAAAGCCGATATTTCTCTATAAATAAGTCAAAAACGACCGATTTTGAGTTATGCCATTGTGGTAGCAAATGAGCGATATACAATTGACCATTTTAGAGATGGCGCTGTAAAATTTGGATAATTTTTCCAGATTTGAAGGCTTTACAGAGTTTTCCCAGACTTGAGACCAGACTCAATCGCATTTTCATGCAAAAAGACATCATATAGCCATTTTACGTCAACGAAATCGGTCTCGAAGTAGTTTTTCGTGCGGACATATATACATACCCGCAATTATTGCTCGTTTAATAATATAGATAGATATGGAATGCGATAAATGCAGCTTGGCGTTTACTAATAATCAAATGATTAGCTGTTCTGGATTTTGTAGTAACACTTTCCACTATGGATGCGTTGAGGTTGATCGTGTTGCATATAATCTAACTTTGAAATGCCCAAATATCATGTGGTTCTGCTGCGATTGCCGTGACCTTTTAAGAAATAAAGCATTTCTTAAATTAATTAAACATAATTTGAGTGATGATAATGCTCAGCATTCCTTCATTGAAAAGTTGCTTGATGAAGTTTCCTCGCTTAAACAAAAGATCGGCATGATTTTGGATTGTTTACCTCAGTTGAGATCAACTAATGTTATTACATCTATGCCTTTAAATTCCTCTGTAGGTGTGAATGAAGATTTAGCTGTGGTTACATCGCCTATAACTAATGACGACGATCAAAATCCAGTATTTTCCAGTCCCTATTTCGGTGCTTCTTGTACGACATTTGCTGAAGTGGTAAAAAATCCTGTAGTTGTGCCTGTTGCAGCATCGAATGCACTTGCTCCGGATCAACCAAGCAAATGTATGAATGCTAGTGAAGTTGGAGTTAAAACTCCACAGCGCGTAGTCACTAAATCTATTTGTGGTACTAAAAATGTTCCGAATAATTTTGGTATACAAACGGTTACTCCAATGTTTTGGATACATATTTCAAGATTTGCTTCTAATACTCCTGAGGACGACATCCTGGCTATGGCAAAAACTTGTTTAGATACAGATAACTGTAAAATTTCTAAATTAGTCCCAATGAATCACAATCTGAATGATTTGGAATATGTGTGCTTCAAATTGGGGTTTAAGGAAGAATTGCGTGGTAAGGCTCTGGATCCTGCTACTTGGCCAATTGGTATTTTGGTTAGAAAATTTGACAAAAAAAATTTTCGGGCATCTCTAACTCCACGTGTAAAATTTCGGATACCAGCTGTAATCGACACACCACTTGTTTAGATGACAACATTTTTTTACATAATTATAATATGTATACAGGCTCAATCGATGAAACTAATCAAGCTGTTCCAGGTGATAATTTGCAGGTACATAACAATTCGTGTTTAAAGTTTGGTCATTTGAATGTGCGCAGCTTGGTAAAACATTTTGATGACATAACTATTATTTTACAAACATATCAATTTGATATTATTGCCTTGACTGAGACTTTGCTTAGTAGTAAGATTTCTAACAAGTCGCTACAAATTAATAATTATAAACTGCTACGATCTGATCGAATAAATAATAATTGGGGTGGAGTTGGTCTTTATTTTCGCGCCACTTTTAAGGTTAAAAAAATATTCTCTGGTTCTTTGGGTAAAGTAGAATATCTAGCATCTGAACTTACTGGGAGTTTTGGTAAAATTTTAATTTTGGTTATTTACAACCCACCTCCTGCTTGTAGTAATGATATTAACAGTTTACAAACAATTTTTGCTGAATACCTAATAAGCTATGAAAAGATTTTCTGCTGTGGTGATTTTAACTTCAATATGATGGTTAATAATCAACTAGAAGCTTGTTTGAATTTGCATAATTTATGTTATTTACCTTATAGACCCACTAGGATCAACAGTCTTTTGGATCTGATAATTTTGTACGTACCTGATAGACATAATATTATTTCATTTGGCCAGGCTGCTGTTCCTGCTATTTCTGATCATGATTTGATTTTTGCATCTTATAAGTTTTCTCGTACTAGGGATCAAATTTCTTATACTGTTGTTCCTGATTATAAAGCTATCAATCACGAGCATTTTGTAAATAATTTCTTTTCGTTAGATTGGTTTAATATGTACAACTATTCCGATGTGAATGACATCCTTGATATATTTAATTCAAATTTCTTACATTTAGATTTAGCTTGTGTACCCCGGAAAAGTATCATTAATAAATGCCCTACTGCACCGTGGTTAAATTCATATATATTAAATTTAATGAAATGTAGGGATTTGGCTCATAAAAAATATAAATTGTATGGGTTGGATGCTGATTTGACAGCTTTCAAATTTTTTAGGAATAAAACTGTTAAAGGCATCAATCAAGCTAAACAAAAATTTTATTTTGAGAATGCTCATAACTCTAAGACAACGTGGAATAATTTAAAAAAACTAGGTGTTTCAAGCTCTACAGGTGATGCAGCCATTGAATTTTCTGCGGAACAAATCTTGTCTGGGATTTGTAATATTTGTGATTCTACTGGGGTTTTGCCTTTACCTGATATTGATTTCTGTAGTTCTGCAAATGATGCCTTTGTATTTGATTGCGTTGATGAATTTATAGTGTTGAATGCGATTCGTGCAATTAAATCAGATTCGAAAGCTTATGATATGGTAGACTTCAAGGTACTAAAATTATTTATTGGTCTGTTCCTGCCTCTTATAACATTCATTATAAATCAATGTTTGACAAAGTCTATGTGTTTCCTGATTTATGGAAGATAGCTTCTATCACACCACTACCTAAAAAGGATGTTATTTCTGGTATTGGTGATATACGTCCAATTAGTATTTTGTCTGCTCTATCTAAGGTCTTGGAAAAAGTTATGCAATTGCAGATCCAGGAGCACCTTAATAAATTTGATTTTCTTTGTAAATATCAATCCGGGTACAAATCCGGCTGTAGCACTACTACAGCCCTTGTACATATTGTTGATGATCTGTCGTCTACCTTAGACAGTAGAAATTCGATGGCTATTTTGGTGCTCTTGGATTTTTCTAAGGCATTTGATTGTGTTAATCATATCCAGTTGTTACAGAAGCTATATTTGTATTATAAGTTTTCCAATTCTGCTATTATGTTGATGCATTCGTATTTATGTAATCGTAAGCAGTTTGTGAGGTGTGGTGATGATCATTCTTGTATTGCGGGGATACTTGCTGGAGTGCCTCAGGGATCCATATTGAGTCCTTTGTTATTTTCTATTTATATAAATGATCTATCATGGCGAATCCTAAATTGTCGGTTTCATCTGTATGCCGACGATTTGCAACTGTATATTGGTGGTAACTTATCAGAATTGAATGAAATTGTTTTGCGACTTAATTCTGACCTTAGAAATATTTCTTTATGGGCCAAGAATAATTCACTTTCAATTAATCCAGGTAAAAGTAAAGCATTGTTTCTTTCTAGAAATACTTCTCTTAATATTAGACCTGTGCTTTATTTGGACAGTGATATCATCTCATTTGTTCCAACATTAAACAATTTAGGGCTTATACTGAACTCAAATCTTACTTGGAACGACCATGTGCGCTCCTTGTGCCATCGTATTAATTATAGCTTGTACACGCTTAGGTTGATAAAAAAGAGTTGCCCTGTTAACTTAAGAATTTATTTAATTAAAAGCTTGGTTGTACCCATTTTCAGCTATTGTGATGTAATTTATAACAAATGTGATAGTTCCTCAAGACGTATGCTTGAGGTTACATTTAATAATTGTACTCGATATATTTATGATCTTAGAAAGTTTGATCATTTCTCTGAGTATAAAGATATAATTCTTGGATGCGACTTGTTTCAATTTTACTGCTATATGACTGCCGTTTTTATGTTTCGTATAGTTAAATCGGGCATGCCATTGTATTTGCATGAAAAATTAAATTTTTCCAAGTCACTGCGCACAAAGAATGTTAACTTGCCTGTTAACAGAACTAATGTTAGGAATAATTCAGCATTGATAAATGCAATTATCACCTGGAACAGCTTGCCTTTGGAGCTAAAATTCATCAGCTCTCTAGGCTTATTTAAAAAGGGTCTGTTTAAATTGATAACTGAACATCGAAAATATTTGTAAATTTGATTGTTATTCAAAAGCTTCGGCTTATTTAACATTTTAATAAAATATTACTATTACTATTACTACTATTACTATTACTATAATTTTGGTATTTTGGTTAGATCACCTTCCATGCCGGCCAATATCGTTAGCGGTTCAGGACTAATCGCCTGCCATTTCTTTCGCGGCTCAGTAATCAGCACGACACGTGTTGATTCGTTTTTATTTTTGATGGTTATCGGTTTGAATTTTCTATAATCCAATTTTAATCCATTTCCAATATAAATCAACAAACCTTAAGTGTTTCAATTGAGTGTTTTATTAATAAACTTAAATACTTACGCGTTTACATTTATATAACTTTGAAAATTGATTTTTTTGGAGCTTTTCGAAGAGTTAAATCTTAAAATGCTCAACGTACTTAATTAAGCTTTCGAATATTTTTAGTGACAGCAAGGTGATACTTTCACCTTCTTTTATAAATGTGTTCGGTATTCCACCAATCTGTCATTACAACTTAAATTATACTGAGGTTTTGGCATTACCTCAGTATTTTGAGACCTTCAAATAAACCAAAAATTGATTTGCGGCGTTAGTTAGGACCACTGAAAAGCAATGCAAACTCAATTTTCAACCACCATTTTAAGGATTTTAAACTAGGGTCATTTTTCATTCTTTACAAAGAGTTCTTAGTTCTTCCAATTCCTTCAGTTCTCTAATCAGATTGTGATTGCCGATTATTAGCAATAAAATCAAAAATACTCCACCGAAAAAGTCAGGTGGCTATTTTTTTTTTATATTTTGAATGTATTGCATTTAGAGTAAAACCTCTTCACATATATGTATGAGGTAAAAAAAAATATTCGGTTTTCTTTGAAGCCAACATCCGACTTTCTTATATAAGAGTTTCGTTACATACATATGTAGATTGAAAACCAATAACCACCTGTTGAATCTTTTAACTCCCGAATCTGTTTCCATTATAAGCTGTAAAAAAACAGAAAGAATTGTAAACAACGCCAAGATTTAAACTCGTATGCATCTAATCTGTGACATCAAACATTGTCTGTAAAATATGCAATTGTGTTTTGTTATTAAAAATATTTGTAGGGGAACATCACTTTGAAATCTGTAGGGATTTACAAAATTTTGTATGGGATCTCTTGAACCGGACCCCAACTCCTTTCAAATCTTCGTTAAAAGGGTTGCTTCCAAAGCTACGAAAATGTATACTACATTGGGTGGGTTCCAGATTCCTAAATTTGATCTAAACGATGTAACTAGGGCTTGTAAACCGGTTAAAACCGAACCTGGTTAACCGGGTTTTTGTTCATTTTTACGAAACCTTAAAAAACCGGGTTTCAGAGAAAAACCGAAAGTCATTTTTTTTTTGTTTCTTCCAGTAAATAAATTTCTTTTTTTATGGTTTTGTAGCATTAAAATTTTACTAATATTTATTAATACAAATTAAAAAAAAAATTTTACTTTGTAATATTATTTCTTAGATTTTAATTGTTTTAGTGTAATTTTATCATTTTGGTTAAATCCAACTTCGGTCTAAGATTTCTCCTTTTTTTAATTTTATGAATTGTTTTTCAGTTTTTAGTAAAATCGGTATACTAGTGTTTTGCAGATTTTATGTGATGTGCGTTATTGAGTTGGTATCGGTTTTTGTAATTTCGCTAATGTGTTGTTTATAACGTCTACCAAAAGATCTACCTGTCTGCAGGTCTGCACCCTATGAAGAATTTTGGACAGTTGTCAGCTTTTTTTTTATAAACGCCAGCAATTACTGTGTATTATTTTTATTTCTTATATTTTTTTATTGGTATTTTGATGAGCTATTGTGTATTTGTATATTTTGATGATTTTAGGGTTTTTCCAACAGTACACAAAAAGATGAATACAATAAAATACAAATTCTACGAGAAACTGCGAATGTCACACGCCCTCGATTCTAACCCGCACCCGGTTTTTAGAAATCCTTAAATATGAAAAAATATGCGTCTTAGAATCGAAGATATGGTATATAAAGAATTTATGTGCATAACCAAAACCAACAAAAATGTTTATGTATAAACATTTTTGTTGGTATTGGCATAACGCATAATCTTACGTGTGTTGAACTTTAAGTAAGAACTTTGAAAAATATTTTATAGTTATTTATGCGTACATCAATAGCTTCGTGCAACCGTTAATTATATTTTAGTTTAGTTCCAAAATGATCAGCCAGAAATCAGGAGTATGGAAAATATACTAAAAAGAAAAGGAAAATACGGCCAAATGCACAATTTGCAATTCAGTTTTAAAATGTGCAGATGCGAAATCATCTTCGATTGAAACATAATGTCGATATTTAAAAAAATGAAGAACCTCTAGAGAAAAGAGCAAAAACAACTCTAAACACGTATATTAAAAGGAAATCTATTGGAGAATTATTGGCCAAATACGCGGCGTATGACGGGTTTTCGATTCATGCTATGACACATTCAAGTGCTATAAAAGAATTTATAACAAAACGGGGCTACGAAATGCCAAGAAGCGAGAAAACAGTAAAAAAATTAATTGTGGATTTTGCTAATGAGAAAAAATTAGAATTTCAAAATAAGTTTATAAAAATAGCTTCTCAATAACAATAGATGAATGGATTAGCAGTAATGCCAAAAGATATTTAAATGTAACATTACATTCTCAAGAGGACAATTATAAGTTAGGCTTTATTGCCACACAACGTTCATGTGATGCGTACCAGGTTCAGTCATTAGTTGAACAAAAATTGGAGGAGTACGGTATTAAATTTCGACATATTTTGGCATCAACATAAGATGGAGCCAGCGTTATGAAGAAATACGCTCAATTAAATGAAATAGAAAATCAATTTTGCCTAAACCATGCAATTCATTTGGCTGTTGTAGACACTTTTTACAACAAAAAAACTGTATTCAATGAAGTTTCGAATTCTGAAAATACTGACGAGGAAGCCGAAAATGCTTTTACTGGCGACCATAATTTAAATATAGATGGTGCTATTAATAATATTGGGTACAATTTAGAAGACGCAAACATTAATGAAATACTGCAAAGCTTTCGAAAGATTGTTAGATTTTTCAGAAAATCGCCAGTCAGAAACAACATATTACAGCGATATGTTGAAGAGAAAGAATGTAAAAAACTTAAACTTATATTGGACTGCAAAACACGAGGAACTCGCTTATACCTATATGATGGAGAGACTAGTGCAACTTAAAGTTTGCATTAAAAGCTCATTGAAAGAAATGGGGCATACTGATTTATACAACGAAAACCATTTTAATGTTTTGGCAAATGTAATTGCAATATTATAGCCGACAGAATTAGCAGTAAAAGAACTAGGCAAAAAGACTTCAACCTTACTTGCTGCGGAAGGAGTACTCACATTTGTATTTACTCAAATGAAACAAAATACTACTGCTTTGGGCAAAAAAATTTATAATTCCTTGAAAATAAAAATTTCTGAAAGGCGAAATAAAGAATTAATATTTATTTTATTTATTTATTTATTTGTCTATTTACATAAATTTCATTGAGGGACCAACCCCATACTTACACAATTTATTTTAAGCAGGAGCTCATTCATAATAGATTGTGTAAGGATATGGTGGTTTCACATGTTAAAAATAAAAATATAAAAAATAAGTCTGCAGCTTCATCGTTCATGGTCAGGTTCTGGACAAGCTGGACCATCCGACTAAATCGATGTAGTGATAATAACATTGTATAACTTTTTACAAAATGGAACTTTTCCACAAACAGATTTATTGGAACTTCCATATTCGCTTAAAAGCCGACTTTGTCCTTTTCAACGACGTTGGCTGCTAGATTATTCGGCGATCCATCAGTTGGTAAATTAATTGATGAAGAAGATATTGAAGAAGATGAAGTCGAACCAATAGCGTCCGGATCCTCATCTTTAATAAAAAAATTACAGTATTCAATTTCTGCAGTCTTGCAGGGTTCAAAGGAGTGTGCCGACGGTAGCAATTTCGAGTCATCCCTCCAAAAAGAGTTGAAAATGTTTAGGGTTACTAAGGAAAAATCAATAAAGGTCACCAATTTGTTTAATGCTCTGGCATCAATTCAACCCATGTCAACAGACACTGAGAGAGTCTTTTCGATCGCCGGTAATTTCTGTACCTCATTACGTTCATCTATGAAATTTGACCTGTTGGACGCATTAATTTTACTAAAATACTATTTTATTAAAAAACAAGATTTATAAGACTTGTTTCGCTCCGATATAGTTAAAAAATCCGTTTTTTTTTTTGGTTATTTAAAGTTGATGAAAAACCGACCAAACCCGGTTAACCGGTTTTTCAATTCACAAAAAACCCGAAACCCGGGTTTTGAAATTTTCCGGGTATTAACATGCCCTAGATGTAACGTTATGTTTCTCGTAATTTTAAAATGATTAGTATTGGAGCCCCAAAATTCCCTTGTCTGATCGTAACCAAAATAGGATGTAAACATCCCCACATAATATACGTAAAGTTACAGAACACACAGCCATCTAGATACAGACACATACACACATACGTACTTACAAACATTGTCAATTTGGACTCTTCTCTATATACATGATTCCAGACTACCACTTGGGCGCTCGTGGTAAGCATAAATTGTTTTTTTACTGGACATTTAACAACTGGAATATGATGCACGTATTCCGTGTGGCTTTTCTAGTTTCTTTCCTATTTTGCAATATTTCACCGTTGTAATCTATAAAAGCTAATAGCTAGTTCATTAAACAGCCAAAAAGTGTTGGTCACAAGGGACCAAAATAATTTGCCACTTTTCACTAACCTGTGATCTCTGTAGGAGGTGTAAGCAAATTGTTTTTTTTAAGACTATGCCAAAATCTGAGAGCGAACTAGGTACTCGTACATAAAGTATTATTTTCTACAATGAATTCTCAACCATTGCTTGTTTTTATAACTTGCTCGAAATTGTAAAACCTCATTTTTTCGATTGAGTTTCATTATAAAACAACGTAAACGTTTAGTAACTTTCTAATATTAAAAACGAACCATATTATCTCCAATTGAATAAATTTTAATTTTGTTACATTTATCGAGTTGTAACAACTACCATAGAGTATGTAAACTACTTTACAAATTTATTAGTTTTTTTTTTTTGCAACACTATAATCGGATTTTTTACTTTCTAAAAACTTTTTAATTGAACATTGCTATTGTTACAAAATGAAAAACAATTACGTAGAAGCTTTCCTTTTTTTTTTTTTTTTGTTGTAAACATAAAAGATCCTTTTTCAATTTTGTCTTGCCCAAAACTTTTCTAATAGTTTTTCATAGTTGTTTAAGAACGGATATACAATTTTTATCCCTAAAACTGTTCTTTTTTTTGATATGTAAATTTTATAAATTAAAAAGCGAGTCAAAAAGTTGTGCTTTTTTTGTTGTACGTGTAGTGTGGGTTTATATAACTTAGTTTTATCAGCCAAAAAAAAAAAAATTTCGAGTATTATTTAAACGGCAACAGCAACGGAAAAAGAAATCATTTTTTTTCAGTTTTTAAGCGGAATCATTCAAAATGATTTACTACATATCCGCAGTTAGTTGTGTATGAAATCAAGATAAATGAGATGCGTGTTTTGTATTTGGGTATATCCTATATGTAAGTTTATATATCAAATAGATACAACATAGACCAAATATATTTTATAGATAAACCGGAACAAATAGTTTTTCATTTCACCCAATTTTTTTTTTTGGGACATCGTAAACAAAACAATTCATCAAAATTTTATTTTTCGAGAATTTCACGGGTATAGGCATTTTTACTACTTCACTGTATATGGTAAAACAGTAAATTTGTCCGCCTGTATGTATGTGCCTTAGAACAATATAATACTGTATCTACATCGAATTTATATAGAAAAATTGGTTTCCTCGCTACTTTTGTTGCTGTTATGTATTCTAAAATCACTGACATTGATAAATGAAGTTGACAGATAACAAACGACAGTCAATTTTCTTGTCGAAAATTGTATGCATATCAAATTGCTATATATATACGAAGAACTCTATGATACACCGTTCCATTTTCATGAAATAAAAATACTGAGAAGTCTTAAGGACGCGAGTGGTGTAGAAGGAAAATCTACTTTTTTTGACTTTCGTGATACGATTTAAACTAAAATTTATATGCAAATATGCTAGCTTCTAAATTGTAATTTATTGATGTTTCTCGAAAGAACGAGTATTAGTTTTAGGTTTATTGGTGAAAATTGTAAAAGAGGGAAATTCTCATTTTTGATTATCTCATCATATTACATATAGAAGTTCATTTTTGCCACAGCCGGTTGGTAATCCAAAAAATAAGCTTAATATTTAAATGAAAAAGTCAATAAATGATTCTATTTTGGGTTTGGATGATCAAGCATTAACATTATTAACATTAAACGATAAGACGCGCTCAATAGAAACGCATAATGGCAGAGAATAAACGACTAAATAAACGAATTTAGCTTATTTTCGTGTATTTTAATATTCGAGTAATTTCATCGGGGGGTATAGTGAATATCCTTATTTTAAATCAATAGATCGTGTGATTAGTATTTTTTTCCGCAGTTTTGCTGGTGAAATTAGATTACTGGAATGCAAAAATTTTAACACCGTAGTGCCCTAACACAAATAAGACAGTCGTAATATGCTTGCATGTTGCTTTATAACTGCGACTGAAATAGATCCACTAAAATTTTATTTTTTTGTCTCAGTATTGTTGTTTGTGAACAAAGCAGATTACCCAAATTGATTTAGGGCCATATTAGAGGCATTTCCTGATGCTCGTGATCAATATTTATATGTGAAGCGACCACAATATTTGATCCAACATTAATTTTGGATCACAAATGGTGATCTAAAAGTTAGTTCAGCTATTAAAATGTTGGTGAACAATATTGTTGTGTGCTTGCGTAGTAGTGAAATGAACAATAAAATTAAATACCTGTTCACACGAGTATTGTATTCATCATAATCTTTTCTCATTGGTAGAGGAAAGATACAACAAAGAATATGATGAATTCAATGCGCTTATGAACAGACAGATTCAAATTGAAACGAAACAGAAAATTGACGTATGGTGTTTTTACCCTGTTAAAGTTAGCCGAAAGTTTCCAGCCGAAAGTGAAAAGTTGATAATGCAGATAATGTTATTGACATCCCAGACGAAAATAAATCAGCCTCTAGAGTGTTATGTCTGGAAATAGATTGCATTGATGTGACTTATCAATAGCTAGCGCAGGAAAAAATTCAGTTCAAGTTTCCCGTGGAAAATCTCAGAAAATTCGATTTTCCAAAAATTATTAGAATTTCTATAAAATCAGCCTCTAGAGTGTTATGTCTGGAGGTGGATTGCATTGATGTGACTTATCAATAGCTATTGAAGGAAAAAAAATCAGTTCAGGTTTCCCGTGGGAAATCTCGGAAAATTCGATTTTCCAAAAATTATTAATAAAATTTGTATAAAATCAGCCTCTAGAGTGTTATGTCTGAAGATGGATTGCGTTGATGTGATTTGTCAATAGCTATCGCAGGAAAAAATTCAGTTCAAGTTTCCCGTGGAGAATCTTGGAAAATTCGATTTTCCAAAAATTATTAAAAAAATTTGCATAACATCAGCTTCTAGAGTGTTAATGTCTGGAGATCGCAGGAAAAAAATTCAGTTCAATTTTTCAATGGGAAATATCGGAAAATTCGATTTTCCAAAATGTAAAATCCCGAAATTTCCCACGAACAACTTGAACTGAATTTTTTTCCTGCGATATCTATTGACAAATCACATCAACGCAATCCATCTCCAGGCATAACACTCTAGAGGCTGATTTTATACAAATTTTTTCAATAATTTTTGGGAAATCGAATTTTCCAAGATTTCCCACATGAAACTTTAACTGAACTTTTTTCCTGCGATAGCTATTGACTAATCACATCAATGCAATCTATCTCCAGACATAACACTATAGAGGCGGATTTTATAGAAATTTTTTTAATAATTTTTGGAAAATCGAATTTTCCAAGATTTCCCACGGGAAACCTGAACTGAATTTTTTTCCTGCGATAGCTATTACTAATCACATCAATGCAATCCATCTCCGGACATAACACTCTAGAGGCTGGTTTTATACAAATTTTCTAATGATTTTTGGAAAATCGAATTTTCCGCGAATTTCTACGGGAAACTTGAACAGAATTTTGTCATTCGATAGCTATTGTTTGGAAAATCGAATTTTCCGCGAATTTCTACGGGAAACTTGAACAGAATTTTGTCATTCGATAGCTATTTACAAATTACATAAAACGATTCAACTTCAGTAGAGGCTGATTTTATTCTAATTTCGTGGATTCTTCTGATTTTTACATATTTTCTACGAATAGGTTAAGAAAAGTTTTACATAAAATTTTTTATTTAAATCTATGTATCCTATTTACTCTCGGCTGATAACTACTAATGTTTTTATTTTCGGCTGGAATGTTAATATCATAATCTGCATTATCGACTTTTTACCAACGACTGGAAACTTTCGGCTGGGATTAGACAATCTGCATTACCATTTTTTTTACTTTCGACTGGACTAACATAATCTGCATTATCGACTTTTTTACCAACGACTGGAAACTTTCGGCTGGGCTTAGACAATCTGCCTTACCATTTTTTTTACTTTTGACTGGACTAACATAATCTGCATTATCGACTTTTCACTTTCCACTGGCAACTTTCGGCTAACTTTAACAGTATGGTGTTTGTTTTACGAATTCTGGCGTCGTTTCATGAGATATGATCTGATCTGGATCAGATCAAACATTAATTAATGCGGCTATTTATTTATTTATTTACAAAAATCTATTCTACAGTTTAAAAAAACAACTTAATGAATAGTAACTACATAGTATATTATAAAATCAAAAATCAAAAATTGCAACTACGAATTTCGTACCGAAAGCATTTTATCGATTTTTCAAAATGAAACAAATGATAATAATCATTGAAAATTCTGGCCATAGAGGCCGTCGGTTCGTTATAGCCATAATTAGTTCTATGAGATTCGATAAATAGAAATTCCCTTTGCCGCAAACTTCTACCCGGCACATAAATGTTCCAGGCAGAAATAAGATTAGGGCATCTTATACGACCGTTCAGAGAATCCCCGAAAAACATTGCTGACGCAATTTTTCAACGCTTCGCTAAAGTATCAATTCGAAGGCTTTGACACCGATTTTCATACCCTGGAAGATTACGCACTTGCTGCCACATAGGCTGATTACGATCTGAAAGATAACCAAGCTTTCTATAAATGTAAATGGTAAAACGTTTCTGAATTGATTCCAATCTTTTAATCTGTACTTCATGGTGAGGATACCAAACAACCGCCGCATATTCCAGGTGAGATCTAACTAGAGAAGTATATAAACTAACACATGAAAAAATATCAAAAAACTCTTTTGTCATTCTAAAAATAAAACCCAACATAGAATTGGCTTTTAATATTATTTTGTCTAGATGTAAAGCAAAAGTTAATTTTTGATCAAAGACTACACCTAAGTCAACAATCGAAGTTATTCTACAAAGTTCATTACCCTCCAACTGATAATTGAAAACAATCGGATTGGATGTTCTATAGAACGACATGATGTTGCATTTATTAATATTGATCAACAATTTATTCGTAGAGCACCAACGAGATAATGAATTAATTTCTGATTGAAATACTTTTGCGTCATTTAAAGATTGAATATGTTTAAAAACCTTCAAATCGTCTGCAAATAATAAGCAGTTACAAAATTTAAAAATATTCGGAATGTCATTCACAAATAAAAGAAAAATTATTGGGCCAAAAAGTGATCCCTGCGGAACCCCAGAATGGCAATATATATAATCCGATTTGACTTGATTCAATAAAACATATTGTCTTCTTCCCACCAGATAAGAACCAATCCATTTTAAAAAATTAGGGGCGACACCAATTTCTGAGAGCTTTTTTATAATGATTGTATGGTCAATTGAATCAAAGGCTTTAGCAAAATCAAAGTAAATCGCATCAACCTGGGCGGCTTATGACTCAAGTGATTCAATTGCGAATTTAGTAAATTGTAAAAGATTGGTAGTCGTAGATTTTCCACTGGTGAAACCGTGCTGAAAATCCGAGATAATTTCTTTTGTATGAAATGACAGATGTTTTGTCACAATTAACTCGAAAAGTTTTGGGATCGATGAAAGAATTGAGATTCCACGATAATTGGATACATCAGAGCGGTCCCCCTTTTTGTAAATTGGAACAATATGTGACACTTTCCAAGCGGTTGGAAAATAGTCGTTAACTAACGATTGGTTAAAAATAAAACATAACGGAGTTGCAATATATGATGCAAAACATTTAAGTATTGACGAGGGAATACCGTCAGGCCCACATCCATCATTAAAATCCAAAAGGGAATTACATATGTCATCTTCAGTTATAGATAAATAAGGAATATTAAATTGACAATTACTGACAATAGGGTCATCAACAATAAGCCTACTATTATCTTTATAAACCGATTGAAAGAAGCTTGCAAAATCTGTACATGTTTCTGATACAGTGCAGAGCTGAACTCCATCATAATTCATAATCGACGGAAAGCCCGTTGTTTTGCGCTTATCATTAACAAACTTCCAAAATGATTTGGGGTTTTGTTTGATATTAGCTTCGATCGTTTTTATGTATTGTAGATATTTAGTATGAAATTCGGATTTAAATTGATCCCGAAGATTGACAAAAATAGATTTGTTAGAGTCACAATCATTGGTTCGAAGTCTGTAAAAGGCTTTATTCTTACGGTTACGCAGATTAATCAAATCCGAATCAAACCATGGAGGGTAACTGTAGTTACGTTTCCTTTTCAAAGGTACGAAACGGTCAAAGGCTAGAAACAGCAAATCATTAAAACTTTTTACATTTACATCAATATCATTGTTAAGAAATAACTAATTCCAGCATATGCATCGGAGAAACTCAGACATACCGTGGGAATCGCATGCTTTAAAATCATAGAACGAATCATCCACAGAAAATTCACGACATTTAGCATTACCGTTATCAACATGAAATTCAATTTTGAGAGAATTATGATCTTTATCATTGTTCTTAAAAGATGTCAAAGATTCGTTATACAATCTATGTGATTTAAATAAATATCGATAGAAGATCTAGGCGATATATATAGAACTATAAAATAAAATGTTTTTTTACAAATAAAAACTTTAACACATAAAAATTCAATTGTTTCACAGCCCGGTACAATGATACGCTCACAATGAAGTGATGAATGAACAGCCAAGAGGACACCACCTCTCGTTTGTTTCGAGCTATTCAAAGGTGATCTGCCACATCTAAAAACAACAAAATCATTTGGAAAGAATTCAGCGTTGTAAATTCCACAATGAAATCCAGTTTCCACAATAGCATATAATTGGAAATGCATCGAATAAAATAAATTGCGGAATTCCATAGACTTCGATGACATTCCCCCAACATTGCGATAAAATAATTTATAGAGTATGCAATTCGATTTTTTGGCTGGGATCTGTTATTGACTACATGGAGGTCATTGAAGTAAAGGAAAAAAATTATTGTTCTTATTTTGTTTATTGTACAACATAAATTCAAATTCGATAGTAATAAGCTTTCATTTAATAATAGTTTATTGCCGGTCACTTTGGCCCCTTACAATTTCAAGTTTACCTTGAAGTCTACTGTAATTTACATAAATCAATTATTAACAATTTTTTACTTTAATTTGAATTAATTAATTAATTCGTGTAATTATCTCGGAAATATTAACTTCAAATAAATTAAAAATTACAAATATAATTTATTCAAGTTATTATTATTATTATTATTGGGGGGCCATGCGGGCGATCAGCCACTTCGCACTGCGACCTAAAAGATCTATTGTGCTGGCCCCTGCTTAATTATCCGTCCAGTCAATATTCAGGTTCTTAATTAACCTGACAATACTGCCTCCCGGTACGTGATACATACTATCTGGGCTTATTGCTCTCCCTCCTAGATGTTTACTACAGCATGTAGTTCCGCTAGAAAGACGGTAGCATTGGAGCTCAAGGACCTCGAGAGGGTTGTCCCACTCCCGTATATTCCTACTCCTGCCCCGTATTCCGTTTGATTTTACTCTTATGAGTTGCTGGGAATTGCAAATCACCTGTAGGTCACCCAGCATTACTACAGGAAGGCTAAATAAAACTGGAGGGTGCCTGGTATCCAGAGTCCGCATATTTTGGGCTGATTAACCTATCAGCCATTCATCTTTCGGCATATGCTGTTCCACCTTAGATTAGGGTTTTTTGTCAAGGTTTTCTCCTTTAGCGCCGTACTTTAGCCTGTGCCAAATGGCCTAAAATGTGCCAAGTGGCCTTAGTTACCAGTGGTTGCCACGAGGAGGCAGTACGTACACTTGCGAATTGTGAACAGGTTACCCCTTACACAATTGTACCCATCACGCAGCTGCCTAATGACAAGACTAGAACAGCTCACGTGATGCGCACCCTACTGGAAGGTTACGGAGCTGGTAGATTAATCTACTCAACTATGATCCCCCCCTCCAATAGACGCCAAACCACCATTTATTCAAGTTAATACATAATATATAAACACAATTATATGATAAAACTTACCAATATTTTCTTTATTTTCCATGACCAATTTGGAATTATGAAGGCTAAATTAAACGCTAAAGCGCCAACACTGTTTGGCGAGTGACAGTACCTCACAAAACTCAAAAAATAGATGATGATGATAATTTCCTATCAAATGTAGCAGAGTGTTCCTTCTACTCGTAACCAAACGGAAGATCACATTAACTATCCAGTAGAAGTGAGAGATCTGGTTAGAGAAAAACGGGAAGTGCGAAAAATCTGGCAGAGGAACCGAGTACTGCAAAGCAAAACACGGCTTAATTATTTAAGGAACAAATTGAAAATACTTATCTTAAATCTAGCTGGCCTTTCTGGCAACAAGGAAATAATTATTCCCTTTGGAAAGCAACTAAAGGTCTTAAAAGGTCTAAAGTATAAATAGCTCCTGTCAAAAATGACGATGGAACTTGGTCTAGAAATACCAAAGAAAAGACTGCATTGTTTGCTGCTTACCTTGAAGGTACATCTTAACCTGTTCCAAGGTAAACAGCTGAATAAAAGATGATTCCAGTAAATAAAGTGAATAACCAAAACATAGGACCTGTAATACTACAAAAACTAAAAGGTGAAATTAACAACAACTTAAGCTGAAACAAATCCCCTGGTTATAACCTAATCACTGGACTTTAAAACACTACCAGAGAAAGGATTACGAAAACTACTGCAAGTAATCAACGGAGCGTTTAGACTAAAATACGGTCCAAAACATTGCAACAAGCCGACAAACAAGAAAACATCTTACAAACCAACCGATTTCCCCCTCCTATTTCCTTTTAATAGAAGTAAGAAAACTTATTCCTCCTCGCCTCATGATCAAGTGTCTTCTTGGAGGAATCTCAAGCCTTCGACAAGAAGCAGTTTTACCTGATTTTAGAGTTATATCTAGCTGATCGACAATTTCGTGTAAAACATGAAGAGGAATAGTTTCACAAGGAAGTGTTCTGGGCCCAATAATCTACGTACCTGATACGCGTGACGTACCAAGCACAGAAGTAACAAGTATTGCAACATTTGCGGATGATACTGCAATCTTGGCAATTCGAGACAATATAGAGGAGTCAACCACTAAATTACAAAATACCGCTAATTCATTGAGTAATTGGACGAAGAAATAGCGCTTTCAACTAAAATTGTTAATTGGTTACCTGTTCGACTGAATTCACAACCAATTCCACATGCAAACACGGCAAAATAATTAGGAATAATCCTTGATGTTAAACTCAAATGGAAAGAACATGTTAAAAAAAAAAATTGAGGTGTGGCCAACACACGAATTTCTTTTACGAACAGAGAATTTTGAGAAATTTTATTTTTTTCTTAATTTTTTTTTTAATTTTTTATTTTTTATTTTAATTTGTTTTTAATTTTTGGAAACATTTTGTATTAAGTAGTTTTTTGTAAACCTTATACTTTTTAAAATATTTACAAAACAAATTTTCTGGACCAATGGAGTGGCCACTTCCGGCTAGCCGATTTGGAGTAAAATTCACTGGGACCTTATAATTTATCAAAAAAAACTTAAATCTGAAGTTTCAGTTCAATTGATTAAACCATATGGGCTGTAGAGAGGACACAGACAGACTGACAGACTGACAGACAGACAGACAAACACCATTTCGAAACCCACTTTGGTGGACTCAGGGGACCTCACAACAAATAAATCTCTAGAAATCTCAAGGTACAAAATTTTCATGATTACTATACTTTATTTTACTAGAGTAAAAGATAGTAAAAACCCCTAATCCATACGAATCGTTCGTTTAGTAAAAGTTCTGAAAAATTATTTTTTGGAAATCACACTCAAACCCAAGGGCCAATATCGGTCATTGCCAACAATGATGACAAAGGTTTGGCTAGCACATAGAATAGGTCCCTCAAACACCTAGTTAGAAAACCCTAATCCATACGGATCGTTCATTTAATAAAAGTTCTGCAAAATTATTTTTTGGAAATTTCATTCAACCCACAAGGGCCAATATCGGCCATTGCCAACAATGATGACAAAGGTTTCGCTAGCACATAGAATAGGTCCCTTAATTACCTAGTTAAAAACCCCTAATCCATACGAATCGTTCGTTTAGTAAAAGTTCTGCATTCTAATTTTTTGGAAATCGCACTCAACTCCCAAGGGCCAATATCGGCCATTGCCAACAATGATGACAGATGGTTTGGCTAGCACATAGAATAGGTCCCTCAAATACCTAGTTAGAAAACCCTAATCCATACGGATCGTTCATTTAATAAAAGTTCTGCAAAATTATTTTTTGGAAATTGCACTCAACCCACAAGGGCCAATATCGGCCATTGCCAACAATGATGACAAAGGTTTCGCTAGCACATAGAATAGGTCCCTTAATTACCTAGTTAAAAACCCCTAATCCATACGAATCGTTCGTTTAGTAAAAGTTCTGCAAAATTATTTTTTGGAAATCGCACTCAACTCCCAAGGGCCAATATCGGCCATTGCCAACAATGATGACAAAGGGTTTGGCTAGCACATAGAATAGGTCCCTCAAATACCTAGTTAGAAAACCCTAATCCATACGGATCGTTCGTTTAGTAAAAGTTCTGCAAAATTATTTTTTGGAAATCGCACTCAACAATGATGACAAACGTTTCGCTAGCACATGGAATAGGTCCCTTAATTACCTAGTTAAAACTGAGGTGTGGCCAACACACGACTTTCTTTTATGAACAGAGAATTTTGAGAAATTTTACTTTTTTTTTAATTTTTAAATATTTAAATTTTTTTTTTTTAATTTTATTTTTTTATTTTTATTTGTTTTTGCTTTTGGAAACATTTTGTCTAAAGTAGTTTATTGTAAACCTTATACATTTTAAGATATTTGCAAAACAAATTTTCTGGACCAAGGGAGTGACCACTTCCGGCTAGCCGATTTGGAGTAAAATTCACTGGGACCTCCCAATTTATCAAAAAAGCTTAAATCTGAAGTTTCAGTTCGATTGATTAAACCATATGGGCTGTAGAGAGGACAAAGACAGACTGACAGACTGACAGACTGACAGACTGACAGACTGACAGACTGACAGACTGACAGACTGACAGACTGACAGACTGACAGACTGACAGACTGACAGACTGACAGACTGACAGACTGGCAGACTGACAGACTGACAGACTGACAGAGTGACAGACTGACAGACTGACAGACTGACAGACTGACAGACTGACAGACTGACAGACTGACAGACTGACAGACTGACAGACTGACAGACTGACAGACTGACAGACTGACAGACTGACAGACTGACAGACTGACAGACTGACAGACTGACAGACTGACAGACTGACAGACTAACAGACTGACAGACTGACAGACTGACAGACTGACAGACTGACAGACTGACAGACTGACAGACTGACAGACTGACAGACTGACAGACTGACAGACTGACAGACTGACAGACTGACAGACTGACAGACTGACAGACAGACAGACAGACACCATTTCGAAACCCACTTTTTCGGACTCAGGGGACCTCAAAACAAATAAATCTCTAAAAATCTCAAGGTCCAAAATTTTCATGATTACTATACTTTATTTTACTAGAGTAAAAGAAAGTAAATGTTGAGTTAGGTAGGAATTCTGAGCTAACATTACATAATAAACTGCTCTTGTACCTGCAGATATTGAAACCAGTTTATACGTTTGTATGCAGGAGTTGTACCAAGAAAATTAAAGTAAAAGTAATTCAAACTTTTCAAAATAAAGTCTTGCGTAGTTTGGTCAACGCACCATGGTACATAACGAATGATAACCTTCATAAGGATCTTAAAATGGAATCCGTCAGTGAAGAAATTAAAAAGTATCCTAGGAAACACGTACAGCGCCTTAGCCCACATAAAAATGTGGGTTTGCGTCTTATGCTGATCAACCCAAACCCAGTAAGGCATCTTCGACGAACGAAGCCCTTACAACTAGGGCAACTTAATTAATAAAGTAACCAACTTTTATATAACCTTTTTGCTTTTTTCATTGAAAAACTTGCAGCTAAAAACACCATTTTTACTATGGAAATCAGTGAAAAGTACTTCAACATGATAATGGCCTGTACTCTAGAAGGCTCTGGTTATACTCCTCAAATGGTTAACAATATTTAATATAGATAAATTACTAATGCCCGATTTCACAAAAAAAATATCCAATCTCTTGTTAAATAATATTTCCTCCCTTTCTTCTTTTATCAAATTACGTTTTATTTCATAATACAAATTCAAAGCATGCTAATTTTATTTCTTTTTTTATAGGAACATTTTAACTGTAGAGCTAAATATTTAACTGCCCAATTTCGTCGAGCTAATTACTTAGCTGAAGGCTAAATATTTCTATGTAAAAAAATTGTATAATCAAGTTGCATAGAATTTGTATTATGAAACAAAACGTAATTTGATAAAAGAAGAAAGGGAGGAAATATTATTTAACTAGAGATTGGATTTTTTTTTGTGAAACCGAGCATAGATGAATTTGTATTCAGTTGTAATATTTGTTAAGCATGCAATTAAATAAGGAGAAAACGTTTTGCTTCTATTAGTCTGCCTTTTCAAATGAACGTCCAATTAATTTCTAATGAACCAAGCTGCGCTTTTGGAAAACCGATATCGCACAAAAACAAATGTTTTCATCGCAGTCAGAGGGATTAACACGATCACGAAATATTTTCCTTTGAATTTGTGCGTTTCGCCTGCGTCATTGAATTAATTTCATTTTCGAAATATATAATCTCAAACTAATAAATTTGTCTTCACTGATAAAATTGTCAAACGTACATTGGGAAACATGAAAATTTTTATAAATTTTAAGATTATGTACGGTGTTAATTACATTTACTACCTCGAAATCGGGGTCGCAAATTTAACGAGTTGCGACAGTCAGTTTTATCGAGGATGTCGATTTAATATTTCATCGGTGTTAACTTACTTAACACGATTGCGATTGAATGGCGGATATACCCCAAAATGCAATTTCTCATTATTTTGGATTTTGCAGTTTCTTAATTTTCTATTTCTAAACAAACAAATAAAAATAAAAGCAACACTGTAAAGTGAATAATAATAGCAACACTGTATATCCAGTTCCTGGATAAATTTATGTTTATGTTTATTTTTAATTTTTTGTTTTAAGCGTAGAATTTGGTAACGCCTTTAAATTCTCCTTTTAATTTTTGGCTTACAGAAAAAACGAAAGATAGAAAGAGGCATTCCTCAAAAGACCAAAGTATTGAAATCCTGCCAAAAATGGCGAAAAATTTGGTTGGTTCACAACCATTTTTCACGACGTTTTGAAAGCTCCTGAGTCTGAAAAAGCAAAAAAAAAATGTACGTCTGTCTGTTTGGACGTCTGGATGCCTGGATGTCTGGATATCTGGATGTCTGGATGTTTGGATGTCTGGATGTCTGGATGTCTGGATGTCTGGATGTCTGGATGTCTGGATGTCTGGATGTCTGGATGTCTGAATGTCTGGATGTCTGGAAGTCTGGATGTCCGGATGTCTGGATGTATGGATGTCTGGATGTATGGATGTCTGGATGTCTGGATGTATGGATGTCTGGATGTCTGGATGTCTGGATGTCTGGATGTCTGGATGTCTGGAGTCTGGATGTCTGGATGTCTGGATGTCTGGATGTCTGTACCCATTGTACGTGATGACCCAGTAATTCCAGTTACCTAAAAAATATAAAAAAAAATTATAAATTGTAAATTCATGAAATACCTTCAAATCATATAATTAACTTATATATTTATTTTATACTTATCTGTAACTTGTTGATATTTTTTCATATTGTAATCTAACCTAAAAACAAAATAATTCATTAAATGTGTAATCACAATTTATATTATATAATATTATAGCATAATTATACTTATCTTCAATGTTAAAGTTGGCCTAACGGATGATTATCCTTATTAAACAATAATTTATTTATTGTAAATTTGTAAAGGTAAACAGAAATAATTCATTGTGTTTACCTCAAATTTTGACGTTTAGTAACAGAACGTTATAAATTCCATATTGAACGTGAGTTCGTTAAGAACATGGAAAAGTGGTCACCTAGCGTAAATTTGATTATTAATAACCTTTATCGATAGCATAGCCACCTGTATTCAGGTAGCTAAACTAATTATATATTTTTTTTTTATGTCATTTTGTAAAATAAAAATTATAATTTGCTCTCTTACCAAATAACCATCGAAGCGAACGGTCATTAAAATAAAAATAAAATTAACCACCAAATTAATTATATATAAAGGTGTAAAGTATTAAAGTTATAACAATTATAATGTGTTAAACTAAAGTATTTTCATTTACCAACAACAAAGCCATACCAAACCCACCACTTGTCGATCGAACAACATTAGTACCAAGAAAGTTATCGTTCCCTATGTACCATTACCTTTGGTGCATATCTGGTCTTACAAGCCAGATTACAGGTTTGGTACACCCACGGTATCTCGAGAACGGCTTGTCCGATTTGGAATTTTTTTGATTAATCTGTTTCTATGGTCAAGGCGGAGATTTGGAAAGCTTTTGGAAACTGTACGTCAAGAGAGTAAGGTGCCTGCCATACGAACTGAACCAAAATACTTTGTTATATAAAAATATTTACGAATTTTTTGTATACATGCTGGTTTAATTATTGAATTGGCCATTGGGGTGAATTTGAAGGTTAATCGATTTTTATGATATCCAGCATTTCCAATGGAAATGGGATTCCCAAATGATTTTTAGACGAACTTCTGGAATATGGTCAAGTAGGATGGAACTTGCCTGTTCCTTAATTGATTATGATGAATTTTGACATGTGCGTTGGAAATGGGATTCTAAAATGATTTTTAGATGAAGTTCTGGAATATGGCCACTTAAGACGAAACTTGGCTATTTCTTAACGGATTATGATGAAATTTGATATCTGCCATGGAAATGGGATTCTAAAGTGATTTTTGGATAAAGTTCTGGAATAACAATGGTATGATGGTATGATTGTTTGTATACAAGAATTGTGTGATGGTGATGATGGTATGATGTTGATGATGGTATGATGGTATGGTGGTGGTATAATTATGGTGGTATGATGGCATGATGGTGTGTTAGTATGATGGTATGAGTTGAGCAGATCGTTGAGATTTGGTTGTATTGCGGTTTGGGAATTATTTAAGAGTTGATTTTGTTCGGTTTGGGAATTAATTGGAATTAGGTTAAGGGTTGATTTGAAAGTTGGTTTGGGGTTGATTTGGTGATTGATTTGAGGGTTTGGTTGGCGTGATTTCGTTTAGAATTATGTTGCGATTGAGATGGAGGTTGATTTGTATATTGAGTCGGAGGTTAAGCTTAAGATTGACTTAAGAGATTAATTTCGGAATTGATTTGGGAGTTGAATTAATCAAGACCGAAGTTCTGATCACCTCATGAGGTTTCAGCACTTTATATTTTATATAATAGTTTTGTTCAGATGGAAATTGAAATCGAGTCGACGTTCATACAAAATACTCCTCTATTATTATCTCTATAAAAAAACATCAATTTTCTATAAAATCGAACAAAAACACAAAATATTAGTCACTGGGTAGCAATGTCTTCAAAATCAATCAAAAACGTCAAAATTACCCAAAAATTAAAATTAAGCGAAGGTTAAACTTTAAAACTGAAATGTTACTCTATAATGTTTTATGTTAAACGGCTCAAGCTGTGCTGCTTAAATTACCTATATTAATTTTGTCTGCGTTAGGTTGTACTCGTAACAAATCACTACCTGAAACAATTTATCTAAGATTTTATATGGTATTTGCATTAGCGCAAATTGCACAGTCATAAACAACTATTATTGTTTTTATTGCAGTCTAACTACTTACCTATGCCTTCATACGTACAAAAATATCTACGTTACAAAGTAATGAACAATTTCTGGGAAATAATTCTATATGAAAATGGCATATGTGAACTACATCAATAAACATTTATATTATGTATATATGTAGGTACTTATACGAACGAGTATGCAAATTCAATTATTCCTAATGTTTTTATAAAACATAGGTAAATGTTAGCATAGCATTTTAGCTACGAGTATTCGTATTCCGTATTCAATGGAAATCTAGGTGCATAAAATTATATCGAGCGCATAACTCATTTATTGGGTAGATTTAATTAATATATGTAAATCGATTATTTAAAATAAAAATGTTTTTATTATTTTTTAATTAATTACTTTTGTATTTATATAAAAATATGATGAAAGGGGGGTGATGGGCCGTGTATGTATGTGTAATTTTAATTTGTTTACAATACGAGTTTTAATTTACAATACGAGTAATTCCAATTTTTGAATAAACCAGTAATTATGGCCAATCATTTTTGTTGTTATTTACGTAATGGTGGCAAAGGCATTAAATTTGGTTTTCAAAAAGACTTATTGTGATTAATGTTAAATTTTTAAAATCCAAATTTTATAGGAACTAAAAAATAATCAAAATTTTTCAAAATTGTTTGTAAATATTTCGATTTTTTTGTAAGTTTTAGAATTGTGAAAATTTAATAACTTTTCAGTCAAAATGGAATCAGTGTGAAATAAATTTATATAAAAAAATATTCAAACAAGGTTACAAAATGTTACTAAAGGTTCTACCGTAGCTATTATGGTGCATTTAACTTAGAAAAACAATGCTACTCACGCATATGGTTGCAAATCTCTACATGAGGATATACTGGTCATTCAAACAATTTTCCAGAGTTCAATAGGACTATTTTCCTAAGGAAAATGCTGGCACATGTATTAATTATTTGAGTGCCTAACTTTACTCAATTCAATTAATTTACAAGTTGTAAAGCAGAGTTACTCTACAAACGACGGAACAACGGTTAACCAAATCAACCACATCTTCAAAGACATCAGAACTTCTTGGTAGTTGCTGAATTAAAACTTCGTCTGCCCACCACATATAATCATAGTTTCCAGCGCATCACTCGTTGAAATACTGCGCCATTGAAAACCCAAGTTACCCAGACCACCTTCGAGATTACTGTACCAGGAATCTTGGCAAATACAGTACCTCCTGACTCCATTCAAGAATAGTGGAACATCATCAAAATGGCGGTACCGCATACCTCAAAGTCCACCATAGGCTAAAAATCATTGAGGCCTAAAAATCTCTGATTGGATGATGATCGTCTTGATGCTATTCGGGGGAAAGGTCGCACACGCCAATGAAATCTATCACAAAGAACAAGACAATCTCATAACGCCTACATTACTGCGAGGAAATCTCCAATCAGATATGCAGACGGACGTAAGGATTTAAAAATTAACACCAAAAACCGTCCTCGAAGTGTGGTGGAATTATTTCTCTCCACTTCTAAATAGACAGTCACCACCTTCCGAGCAACAATCTCTCTGGCTTCAACGCGATTTCAACGTCAAGATAGAAGCGGAAAGTGATATCGCAGATGAAAAATTACAAGACATCCGATGAGGATGGTATCTGCAATGAAATGCTCAAATATGGTAGCGGTAATCTGTTTTACCGCATGTTTGAGCTTATATCAATAATTTGGTTTAGAGAAGGTGTCCCAGAAGAATGGAAGACGGCTCTTACCTGTGTTGTGAAATGCCCATGTGCCATTACACAATATTAATCTTTGAAGATAATAAAATAAGGGAAAATATGTAGACGTAATAAATAAAATTTACAATAGCAAAGACAAAATCCATTCCCACGATAAATAAGTATTAAGGTTAGTTTTACAAATTTAATTCCAAGAAATGCATTCAGAGATAAGAAATGGGTTAACAAAATCAATAAAACCTAATGATAATAAAAAAATAAGGAAATACAAATTACCAGACACACATGCATACCAAACATAAATAAAAAATAAAATCAGCGTGTAATGCAATATTGAATAATCCAAAATCAATTGTAAAATTATTTCAAAATAAAACGGCCCAAATTTTATGACAGGCAAGAAAAATGCCGCATCAATAAAATTAGTAATTAGGACTTATAACATTGTTAGTGTAAAGTAGTATGTAAATTTAGTATATAAGAACAGAAAATATTCATGTCAAAATCACTTGTAAATCGAAAGTTAAAGTAGTCACTTGCAATTCAAACGTCTAGTTAATCGCTTGTAAACTATATTCATAATAGAACAATTATTGTAAACCATAGTCAAAAGTTGTAAAGTGTTATGTATAATATATATTTACCGTGTACCAAAGCGCTAAGTTGTATTTCCAATAGGTAGATAATATTTTAAATGAAACGCTCTTGTCGATTGCTGATATAATAATGATCTTTATTATTGAATATATTGATTTTCTTATATTATAAAATACAATTACAATTATATGGTTTTATTATATAATAATAAATACTTTTTTATGTATGTAATAACATACCATAGTTATGTTTAAAGTACTCTGTACAGGAGTTAATATTTAGTATGAATTTAGGCAATTATTAAGGTGAGTATCTAAATTCATACAACACCTCACCCCCTAAAAGAATGATTCATTTAGAAGAAATGAATCATTATAAAAATGTAATAAATGTAATCTTCTATTATGTTTACAATCAAAAATTATTATCATTTTTTTTTTCTTACAATATTTTTAATAATAATTTATAAAATTTAATATGTTAATTCAAACCAAAATTTTCTAATTCAGGAAAATACATAAATTCAAAAATATTGAATAATTAATATTTAATTATAATTAATTTTAACTTTTCTCTAATATAATTATTAGATACTATTAATTTAAAAGCAATACTAGATTAATACATTGTAACAAGAAGATCTTGAATCATGGTTGTTCGAAAGTTATACTAATAAATTGTTTATAATGAATCAAGGCTTCAGGAGTACAACAGATCAAAATTTTTTTTTTTTTATTTAAAAAAAATAATTATACGTTATAATATAAATATATAAACAACTGTGCATCTTATGAATAAAATAATTTCAATCTATTATTATGCACGATAACATTCTTATTTTTTATTCTAATTACAGAATTCTCAGGAGAATTTATTTCAGTAATTTGATATGGACCTGTCCAAATAGGATCTAATTTTGATTTCCTTGCTTCATTTTTTAAAAGAACATGATCATTTACGTTAAATTTTGTGTTTGTTGATTTCTTATCATAATAAAGTTTTGATTCGTTTTTACGTTGTAGTAGATTTTGTCTAGCAATATTCCAAGATGTTCTTAACCGACATTTCAATTCCTCAGTAAAATCTTCGTAATTGTAAAGCGGGGTTGGTTCGCGTTTTAGAGAAGTAGGCAAATTTGGCTTAAATCCATACACAAGCTCAAATGGCGTGAAATTTGTAGATGAATGTGAACTTGTATTGTACGAAAAATTTGCAAATACTATCCATAAATCCCAATTGAAAGTATCTTTATCACAATAAATACGGAAATATTCTCCAAGAGTACGATGACTTCGCTCCAATGCACCATTCGTTTCAGGATGATAAGCCGTTGCAAAAAATTTTTGAATATGCAAAATTTTGCAAACTTTAGAGAATAGCGAGCCCATGAAGTTTGATCCCTGATCGGTAAGAATTGCTTTTGGAGCACCAAATTTACATATAAATTCTCGCACAAATGCTTCCGCTACTGTTGACGCCTCTTGATTTGGAATAGGTACACTAACAGAAAATTTGGATAAATCATCTTGCATTGTGAGAATGTAGCGATTGCCATTGTAAGTTAGAGGTAATGGGCCTACTATATCCAAAAATATTTTTTCGAACGGTTCAGATGATGTGGTAGTGATTTTCATAGGAAGTTTTGTGTTCCTACCAAACTTATGAAGTTGACATTGTTTACATTTTTTGATAAAGTTTGAGATACGTTTCATCATTCTGGGAAAATTATAATATTGTTTTATTCTACGATATGTTCTTGCAACACCCTGATGGCCACCTAATGGAGTGATGTGAAATTCAGATATTGTTTTTGAAATATCGCCTTCGTTAACTAATTCTCTTATATTTGTTGAATTGACTGATTTTTGATATGTCTGGGTTGATAAATCATTTGATTGGGAATTCTTCAAGGTTGTACTAGTAGAAGCAGCAGTTTGAGACAATTGTTGATTTTGAGGTTGCAACTTAGATTGTGCCTTAGTTTGTGCACGTGGAGTAATATTAACTTTAGCAATAGATAATTTAAATTCATCAAAACTAATGCGACTAAGGGCATCTGCGTTTAAGTTACATTTTCCGGGCTTGAAGGCAATATCAAAATTATAATCTTCGATTTCCAATCTCCATCTTATCAGTTTGGATGTTGGATCATTACTAGTGAATAAATAAGTTAATGGTTTATGATCCGTTCTCACAAGAAAATGATTGCCGTATAAATAGGGTCTAAACCGTTTTAGTGCCCAAACAATGCTTAGCAGTTCTCTCTCAGTTGTCGAATAACGTTGCTCGGTTTCGTTTAATACTCTGCTTATGAAACAAATCGGTAGATCATTGCTATCCTTTTCTTGGGATAGAACCGCCCCTATCGCGTACTTGCTAGCATCCGTTGTGACAATAAACTCACGATTAAAGATTGGATGTTGTAATACTGGTGGGGTAGTTAATGCGGTTTTCAAAAAATTAAAGCTCTCATCACAAAAAGCTGTCCACTTAAATTCAACATTTTTTTTTAACAAATTATTAAGTGGCACGATAATATCAGCAAAATTATTAATAAATCGACGATAGTAGCTACAAAGGCCAATAAAGCTTTTCAATTCCTTTTGATTATTTGGTCTTGGGAAATTTACCATTGCCGAAATTTTTGATGGATCAGCCATGATGCCTTTTTCAGAGATTATATGGCCTAGATAATTTATCTCTCGACATAAAAAATGGCATTTTTTAGGATTTAATTTTAAATTAAAACTTTGTAAGCACTTAAGAACGTCTGATAGTTTGGAATTATGGTCGTTTAGATCATAACCATATGTAACTACGTCATCCATATATGCAAAACATTTTACTCCCGTTAATCCGGCGAGTACACAATTCATTAATTTTTGAAAGGTGAGAGGAGCTCCTTTTAAACCAAACGGCATACGTGTAAATTGGAAATGGCCTGCTTCGGTGCTAAAGGCCGTTTTATGTTTGTCGATTGATGATAACCGCTTTCAAGATCTAGAGTCGAAAAATATGTAGCTTTGCCCAATTGATCAAAAATGTCTAAGATGTTAGGAAGGGGATAAACCTCGTTTAAAGTACATTTATTCAGGCGACGAAAATCTACCACCACTCTCCATTTTTTTTCATTTGTGTTTGATTTCTTCGGGACTATTAATAATGGCGAATTCCATGGGCTCATGCTTTGCTCAATTACACCTTCGTCTAACATATTTTCTACTTGTCGATGTATCTCTTCCTTTGCTGAGTGTGGTAATCTATACGGTTTTGTATAAATTGGTCTAGATCCTGAAGCGAGAGGAATTTCATGTGTTATTGCAGCTGTGGTACCTAATTTATCACCGGGCAAATGAAACACATCGTTAAATTCTCGACAAATATTTAAAATAGAACTTTTCTCCTCGTCGTTTAAATGATTTAAGTTTATTATTTCTTCTAATTTCTTTAAGCGATCTTCTATTTTTGAAGAATTAGTTATACTATTATAACAATAAATATTATAATCACAAAGAGGTTTCAAGGCTACATTTAGATTAGGTATTTTAACAGTCTCTTCATTTAAGTTTAAAATCGTTGCAGTGGACATTTTATTTTCGATTCTTAAGATAGAATGTGCGATAAATACATTTGAATCAATTTCATCTGCTTCACAAAAATAATCTCCATCGGATTGATTGAATTGCAGTAACAAAATCATTTCAGATCGTGCTGGTATGGTATTGCCTAAACTTGGATGATTACAAAATCGAGTAGAATGGTTTATCGATCCAATTTGTAAAATTTCATTTTCATAGTCAAGTTTGCACAAATTATTTTGTAAGAAATCCTTACCGAGAATACCATCACAATCAAGATGAAAATTGTCGGACATAGCAAGAAATTCATGTTGTAGGATACCTTTTGGAAATTGTAGGGCGAGCTTAATAGTTCCCTTTGACTGAATTTTCTCTTTTGTAATGCCATTTACATTACATTTATTTAAAATATTTATATTTTCAGGTTGATTTAATACATTCAATTTGATAATACTTATTTCAGCCCCACTATCGCATACGAAAAACGATGGTGTATGTTTTAGTTGGGGAATCTGTAATGGTATGTACTTCAAATTATTTGAACAAATATGAACATCAGGTTTTACTTGTTTGGCGTAATTGTTAGTTTGCGCTGGATTTTTGTCTGATGATTTTTTTGGCTGAGTGACGTCATAATCACGAATTGGAATAATTGCCAAGTTCTTGTCATCGTGTTTTTCATTATGTGACCGATTAAGAGGTTCTAAATTATTTTGCTGTGAACACCGAATTAAGGTTTCACTCAAACAATGGTGTTCATCTAATCTTGTTTGAGTGTATCGTAGTTTCCCGAATTCTCCTCTTTTTGATCAAGGGAATTAGTTTTTGCTAATTTCTTAGCTATGTTTTTCGCTCTTTTATTACATTCTGGCAGAGTATGGCCGACTTTGTGACAATAATTGCAAATTTTTAGGACCGTTCTGTTTGGAATTGAGTTGACTGTTTGGTTTGATTTTATTGTTGGTTTTGGATGCGGGTTGAAACTAAATGAACTGCCATGTTGAGGAATGAATGTTTGATTCACTTGTGGCCGCACAAAATTAGACGTACTCGCGGATGGTTTGGGATTTATTGAATAACATTTATCCTCTGAATGTCCAGTTTTATGACATATCTGACATTGAATTTTAAATCTATCGTTTGCTTTGAAAGACAGTGGATTAAAAGATATGTTATTATTACCCACAGTTCGAGTAGAATTTAAATATGACATTGAGGCTTCTTCCTCAATAGCTTTTGTGATTTGTGCACTTGTGCACGTTGCTTTTGTGCACTTTTTCATGAAGTGAACCGACAGGCTTTTACTACCAATTTGACGGGATTTTGGAGACCGTCTTGAAAAGCGCGTTATGAAACGTATTGTCCTTCCTGGGCAACCGTCAAAATTGGTTTCAATGTGCCAGCTTTTAATGGATGCATTCGGGATAACATCTGGAGTGCGGCAAGGAGACCCAATAGATAAAACTTTCATCAACCTATCATTGGAGTATATCAGTCGTCAAAATCGCAACCATTTTCGGCTTGGACAATTCTTCAGTTATTTTTTAATGTCCAAAATTTTTGGGTCTTTCATCATTTTAGTATTTTAGGCCGAAACAATTTCGAGTACAATCGCCCAAACGTAAAATGAAGAAACGCCCAAAAAGTTTTATCAAATTTTTAAGTGATCTTGGATTTTTCGTTTTTGGGCGATTTGGTTTTGGGCAATTCGTGTCGCCGTCAAATATGTTTTGTCAATATATTTTCAAGAGGCACGCCTGCGTCAACTTAACAATCGTGATTCAGAGAATTTTGAACTTCGATATGTATGATTGGCCAAATTTTGTCGATATTACAATTGAGCATAATTGAAAGAACAAGAGTTGTATGGTTGAAAAAAGAGCCTACCTTAAAACAATAAACTTTTAAGATTTATTTTGTCGGTTAACTTTTTGAGCAGACTAACTTTTTCGACCAACCTTTTCGTTTGACTTACTTGGCTGAGGGACTGGTTGGGTTGACATTTTCAACTGAATTTTTCATAAGACTTGTTTAGCTGACTTTTGAGCTTATTTTTTTGCCTGAATTTTTGTGCGGATTTTTCGGAGTAACTTTTTGATTGACTTTCGAGGCTGGGGGTCTGAACTGACCTATTGGGTTGACTTTTTCAACTGGTTTTTGGATTTAACTTTTTGGTCTGACTTTTCGAACTAACAATTTAATCTGACTTTTTGAGCGGATTTTTTGGACTAACTTTTTCGCTGAACTCACTTGTTGGGTTAACTTTTCAACAAATTTTTTTTATCTGACTTTTTAGCCCGACTGTATAAGACGAGGTTTTTTTGCCTAACTTTTTAATTTACTTTCTACCCTCAGAATCTGAACTGACTTGTTCGGTTGACTTTTTCAACTGGTTTTTGGATCTGACTTTTCGGGCTGACTTTTTGAGTTGTTTTTTCGGTATTGCTTTTTGAGCTGATTTTTTCGACTAACTTTTGGAATGACTTTTTGAGCAGACATTTCATCTAAATTTCTAAACTTTTTGAACAGACTTTTTCGATAAGCCTTTTCGGTTTATTTACTAGGCTGGAGACAGAACTGACTTGTTCGGTTGACTTTTCAACTGATTGTTTCATCTGACTTTCTAGCTGACTGTTTTAGCTGACATTTTGAACGGGTTTTTGAACTCACCCTTTTGAATAACTTCTTGGCTGACTTATTAGGTTGACTTTTTCAACTGATTTTTTCCTTCTGACGTTTTAGCTTACTTTTCCAGCTGACTTTTTTAGCAGGTTTTCCGGACTAACTTTTTGGATTGACGTTCTAGGCTGAACTGAATTTTTATGTTGACTTTTTCGAAAGCACCTCTGTTAATAACGAAGCAATCTAAAATAAAAATAGTCTCTTAGGCTCCGAAAAAGAAATGAAAATAAAGAAAAAAATCTAGAGGCCTGAGGATAATTTTGTTCGTTTGGATGGAGAGACTATCTTGAACTTTTATGTTCGTTTAGGGAATTCAAATAAATTCAGAATACGGGTAAAAAGAAAATACCGTTAGGAAATAAAACTAAAATTTTTCAACTAATTAAATGTACACATATGAATTTGTACAAATAAAGAACACAAACAAAAAAGTACTAAAACCATTTAGTTTAAATTCCAATAACCTCTAATTTCTACTCATCCTTACGCTTAGACCAATGCTAAGCGGCTTTGATCAGTTGTTTATTTTACTACGTGACATAAATATCAATTGTTTTTAAAAAAAAATTTCACGTTTTCCTGTCATCCTTACGCAAAGGATACAATGCTAAGCGGCTTTTGGGAGCTCCCTATTTTAGTATGTGAAAACGTTCTAATTTCTATTGGAATTTTATTTAATTGTCACAGCCCGGCAGGCATTTAAAAGTACTATTCAAAAATTTGTTAATAAATTTGTTATAATTAAAAAATTTGATTTTGTGGGATTGACGGTAACCGAATTTTTCGACGGTAACCGAATTTTCCAACATATTTTTGGATCTATCTTTTTTGGATGAGTTTTTCGAGAAAGCCTTTTCGATTTATTTACTAGGATGGAGCCTGAACTGACTTGTTGGGTTGATTTACTAAACCGATTTTTTCATCTCACTTTTTTAGCTGACTTTTTGAGAAAGTTTTTGGACTAACTTTTTGGATTAACATTCCAGACAGATGGTCTGAACTGACATATTAGGTTGACTTTTTCAACTGAATTTTTGAACCTGACTTTTTTGGCCGACTTTTTGAGCTGACATTTTCGACTAAATTTTTGAGCCAACCTTTTTGATTGAATTACTAGGCTGAGGGTCTGAACTGATGTGTTGGGTTGACTTTTTACCAGATTTTTCTACTCGACTATTTAAGCAGACTTTAAAGCGTTTTTTATTTTGGACAACTCTTTGTATTGATTTTCTAGGCTGAGAAACTGACCTTTTTGCCACACATTTTGAGTTAACTTTTTGGTCTGACTTTTAGAGCAGATTTTTTCGACTAACTTTTGGGCTGACTTTTTGGGCAGGCTTTTTCGACAAGGATTTTTGATTAATTTACCAGGCTGGAACCTGAACTGGCGTGTTGGGTTGAATTTTTCAACTGATTTTTTCATCAGACTTTTAGCTGCCTTTTTGAACCAACATTTTGGTCGGACTTCTTGAGCGGGCTTCTCGATTAACTTTTTGGATTGACTTCCTAGGCTGAGGGTCTGAATAGACTTGCTGGGTTAACTTTTTCAACTGATTTTTGATTTGACTTTTCTGGCTGACTTTTACAGCTGACTTTTTGAGCAGATTTTTGAACTAACCTTTTAAAATGACTTTTTGAACAGACATTTTCATCTAACCTTTCCGATTGACTTCTAGACTGAGGACCTGAAGTGATTTGTGGATTTGACTTTTTCAACTGATTTTTTCATCTGACATTATTAGCTGCCTTCTCGAGCTAACTTTTTGGTTTGAATTTTTGAATTAGTTTTTTTGGACTGACCTTTTCGGTTGACTTACTAGACTCAGGGTCTGAGCTGACTTGTTGAATTAACTTTCACAACAGATGGTTTATCTTAAATTTTTGGCTCCTTTTGAGCTGACTGTGTGGTTTGACTTGTTGAGCAGACTTTTTGATTCAAATTACTTGTTGGGTTGACTTTTGTACAACTGATTACTACCTGAACTTTTGAATTGACATTTTGGGCTGACTTTTTGAACGTATTTTAGGACGAATCTTTTCAGTTAACTAGCTAAGAAGATGGGGGTCTGAACCGAACAAGTGATTGACTTTTTCAACAGATTTTTTGATCTGACGTTTTTGGCCGACTTTTTGGGCGAACTTTTCAAGTTGGCTTTTTGAACCGATTTCCTACGCTGACTTTTTTAGTTGACTTTATAGGATGGCTTTTTGTGCCAGCAGTTTAAAGTTTCATTTTGCGTAAACTTTTGAACCATTTATAAGCTGACATTTAGGGCTGAATTGTCGAGTTTTATTTTCGGTTGCACTTTAAGAGCTAAAAAGTTAGCCAAAATGGGTACGGTAAGAATCAATATATTACGTTAATTATGCTACACACACGTCACACCCTGGCTTCAAAACTCACAAATTATCATACATAAAACAATAATTATACCATAAATGGTTTTCACAACCCTAATTTTATAACAAAAATAATTCTTAAATTAACTTTTAACAATCTTAAAATTTATTCTCAAAAAAAAAAAAAACTTTTCTATAGTCTTAACGATTTTGCCTATTGCGTTTATAAAACGCGGTGCGATAAATAAATAAAAATATCTTCCTACACTCGTACATCTATTCGTATAGACGATGGGATAAGTTAAGTATTTTACGTTATTAAGCAAAAGAAAAAAAAAACAAAAATTCCAAATTTCATAAAGTTTAACGAAAATAAAATTTAAAAGTTAACACAAATTTAGTTTTCTTCTCGCGAACTTTTCTCGACTAAGTACGTATATACACGTAATTGTTGGATAAAAGTTTTATTATTTTTTTTTTATTATAAATTCATTTAAGATCTAGATTTAATTTTTGTTGTATTCAGCCAGAAAAAAAAAATTGTAATTAGAAGTAAATTGCTGTTTTTGTTGTTGTTGTTGTTGTTGTTGCGTTTATAATTGAATTGTAGTACAAATATATACACAAGTGAAATAACAAAATGAAATTGCCTAAAAATGGTACATAACCGTACTTTATATATGTAAATAAATAAGGAGGAAGCCGTAAATTACTTTACGAAATCCAAAAAAAATAATTACTTTGGATACCAAATATTGAGATGAATAGAAAATGTTAGGGATTTCTGCCTAAATTACTTTTCTTGAAACTTTCTTATAATACAAAAAATATAAATTGTATATCCGTAGATTTAATTTTGGTTTTATTACAGTTGACGTACTTTCGTTTTTCGATTTATTTTCAATCTGGAGAACTATAAATTATCATCATCATCATCTTCATACACGTTTATACTTTATAAATGAAGAGGGTGCGAGTAATCTACTATGAAAAGTAATTCTTCTTCGATAAAAGAAACTTACTTTGTAACAGTTGTAAATTTCGATTTTATATACGGTTTTGTGGTAAACGTTCCCTCGTATCTTTATAATTTATAAATGGAATATATTGACTAAGTTTTAGGTTTGCTCATTGGTATTGATTTTCTTAGATAAAGTTAATATTTTATGCAACATTGGCAGAAAATGACATAAATCAGGAATTGATTAGCAATTACCACAGTGAGGTGATTATAACAGCTTAAAAGCATCAACTGTTTGTTGATGGATAAAATGTTATCGAAAGACAAAAGCAATGGATCCACCGGTGCCACCAGGCCCAATTTCTAAAAATTTCATGAGGACATCGAATTTTTCCTTATTGGCCTCTGTAACCAACATACAAGTACTCCATAAATTTACGAGTACTTCACTCAAATCACGTTTAAGTGTTGCATATAAAACATTATTTTAACAGATCGCGCGAGATTGTCAGATAGAACTTGATGATATTTTCAAATTATGGAAAGATCGAACGGGATACAATATATAAATGTATTAATGAAAAGTGACTCGAAATAATTTTTTTTTTTTATTAAATCAAGAATCTGTAGATAATAATTTCCACCTGACTTGAAAGACTTTTCAAAAGAAAGACAATTTCTATAATTAGCATTCTTGAAACTGTTGCAAATCTTTGGTTAAAACATTTTCCGTCATGCCCCATACCCATCTTTGAGTCTTCCGAATTAATTCGATCTGAGAAATAAGTAAAGCTCATACTGTGTTCAAGTAAGATATTAAGTCTGATCCTTCGAATTGTTACCCGAAAGTCATTATCCTCAGCCCTCTCCGTGGCATTAGACCAGTCGACCAACCGGTGATTTAATAAACTCCCTCAAAGATCGATCATATCCCCTATATATTTGGTTATTCTCATCAATGATCTTTTATCTGTGACTCTCAATCCAATTCATTCTTATGCTGATAACAGCTCATTAAGTTTCAGTCGTATGTTTCACCTGCAGAAATGATCAATATACACCATTTTCAGAAGAGCACTAAGTTCTATAACTGTTTCTTGTTAGCTTATATCGTACTGAACTTCCACTTTATTCCTTCCTAACTTTTCGGTAATACTATGCAAGATCATTGTGTAACGAAATGTGTTACGCGTAACTAAAAACGTTAGAGATAGACATCATTTCTGAGATATTTACAGAGAAATATTTATCAGCCCAAAATTGGTATCAAAAATTGTTTGGCAATTCCTCACTTTATATACTTGCGCGATTGTAATCTCTGTAACAAGAATATATAAAGAGACAAATTTTGGGCGATTATTTAGCCCAAACACCGAGCCCTGAAGATGCCAATTAATTTAATTAATACAAATGAATCAATATGATACAAAAACGGCTTCGGGGGATTTTTCTGATACAAGCCAAATTTAGTAAAGCCCAATATGGCAGACTTTAGTTTTAAGCGAAAGGTGGGTCGCTGATAAATTCCCCGCTACAACATGAGGGCATGGATCTGGTACGGTCTGATAATGAAGCGGTCTGGTACTCAAACTCCGGAGTTTTATTTGTAGTACTTTTGTAAATTCAATAATGAGCATAACGATGTAAACTCATGTTTATTGAGTTGAAAATCTTAGTAGAATGATTTTTTGATATTTTTGAATAACAAAACAATTCATGGAATAAAAATTTCAGAAAGTGCAATAATCAGTCAATGACTCTTAAGCACTCTTCTAAATTGTTGGTGTTTGCACACTATTTAAAGAATAGAAAGGACATCGACACAAGTTCATAGCATACAATATGAAAAAGCAAACAAGTTTAACCCAAGCAACAAGTCAGGAGCTTTAATATGAGGTTCGTTGAATATTTTCGGCATTTATCGTCCAGTAATAGTAAGCAAAGTTTCCCTTTATTACAAAACCATAAACTTCGAAAATATTCGTCAACATCATTCGATAAACCCCAAGAATTATGATGCTCACGAAAGTCTTGAAAAATTTCTAAAAACCTCGAATCATCTGGGAGTGAACTCGAGAGCCTTGAAAACTTCGAACTAATTGTTAACATGCCTAATATCTCGACAAATGTTAAACCAAACTCGTAAAAATCTTGAATAATTTGGAAAATTCTAAAAGAGTAGGAGCCAAGTAACACTAAAGACATTCTCATCTGGACAAGCTCGAAAATCCCTTAAAATATCAAATATTCACATAATCTCGTCGAAGGTATGTTAGAGCTTGAATTTTGCACTTCTAAATGAATTTTTAAGAATCTGTAATTACCTTTAAATCCCTAACAGCGAACAAACAACAAATTTTCTCAAATAATTTGTTGCAGTTTATAAATTCATTTCGTATTCGTTCATATCCACACCAATTTGTTATTGTGAAACACAACAAAATATTTTGGATATTTGTCCACGTTTTACTAAAAACTGAATCGTTCAATTAAAAAGGAAAACAATGGGGTTAAATAATAAACTTAATTAATATTTCAAAGCTAAAATAAACAACTTGGTGTTTTGTTGAACATCAACCTTCCGTGTATCAATAAGTAACCCGTGAGTGGTGACCCCAACGTGATCACGTCGGGGTCTCCAATATAAAAATCATATAAATATGGTTTTTCCTTTATGTTTACACTTTTATTAATTTGACATACGCAAACACCACACGCACACACACACACATACACACACACACGCACAAACACATTCAGTAAAGATTGGCTGGGTAGTTCGCAAAGTTAGGGAGCTGATCCAACTAAAAACATGCTATAGGTGTCTAGAGTTTGGTCATATCGCTAAAGACTGCAACAACACTCTGTAGAAGATGCGGCGAAATTGGGCACATGGCGAGGACATACCAAAGTGCATGCTCTGCACTGGTGAACAAGGGCATATCGCAGGGAGCAGTAGGTGTCCACTATACAGGAGGGAAATCTCAGCCCGCAGATGAAAGTAATACAGATAAATCTTAACCACTGTGAGGCAGCTCATGATCTCCTTGGGCAAGTTGTAAGAGAAACAAAATCAGACGTGGTCTTAGTGTCGGAACCATTCAAAATACTCACAAATAATGTATGGACAACAGACCGGACCGGAAAGGCGGCAATATGGGTTTGCAGAGAATATCCCTTCCAGAAAGCTAAGGTGTGGCAAGAGGACGGATATGCACTGGCAAAGATCAATAATATATATTTCTTTAGTTCCTATGCCCCTCCAAGTCTACATCTGTCAGAGTACGAAGCGATGCTCGCTAAAATTGTGTCGGAGGCAAGAGGGCACCATCCAATTGTTATTGCTGGGGACTTCAATGCATGGGCAATACACTGTTAGAGGCGTTTTCCCAACTGGACGTCATTCTAGTGAACAGAGGCAACACCAGCACCTTTCGTAAGAATGGTCACCAATCCGTGATCGACATTACTTTTACAAGTAGTCAATTAGCAAGGGAAATTAAGTGACATGTCAGTGAACGATATACTCATAGTGATCACCAAGCGGTGTTTTTTGAAGTAGGATCTCAGAGCAAGGCGAAATTGAAGCCAATGACCTGGAAAAGAAGAGGCTGGGTGACCGATGCCGAGGAGGACGAAGAACTCTTTCGGGAATTGGTCCAAGACATTAGTATACCAGCAAGCACAGCCGAAGACAAAGTTAACCACGTGGCCAGACAACTCTACAGGGCATGTGACGCGTCTATGCCAAAAAGGACAGCAAACCATAGAAGGAAACCAGCCTACTGGTGGAGCGAGGACATTAAGGAACTACGGGCTAAATGTCACAAAGCCAGAAGAAGAAGTCAAAGATCTGCAAGATGCCCCGAATATGGGGAGCTAAATCGAGAGTACATAAGGCTGAGGAAACTGCTTCGTGATGAAATAAGGAGAAGCAAGAGGGAGAGTTTCAAACAGCTGTGTGACGCGGCAGATGCAAGCTCATGGGGCAGCGCTTACAGAGTGGTCATGTCCAGGATAAAAGGCCAAGGAATCTCTCAAGAAAGGTGTCCAGAGATGCTGCAAAAGATCGTCAAAACTATTTTCCCGCAGCACATCCAAAACCTGGTAATCGATAGGACGATCATACGGAGGAATATATGGAGAAAATACCGGAAGTGACGGTAGAAGAGACAATGAACGCGTGCGGCAAAGTGGATGTAAACAAGGCCCCTGGTCCAGATCTAGTACCCAACAAAGCGCTCAAAGTAGCTATACGAAGTAACCCTAACCTCTTCATCAATATAGCGCAGTCCTGCCTAGAGGAAGGAGTGTTTCCTAGGATATGGAAGAGGCAGAGATTGGTACTCTTGCCGAAAGCAGTAAAACCACCAGGTGAACCATCCTCATATCGCCCAATCTGCCTGCTCGATACAGGGGGAAAAATGCTGGAGCGCGTTATTCAGAATAGGTTGCTCCCGATTACAGAAGGAGATGGCGGTCTCTCGTCTCAACAATTCGGATTTCGCAAGGCACGATTCACATTGGATGCCATTAATGCAGTGGTATCTAAGGCCAAAGGAGCCTTACAGGGAAAAAGATGGAAAGGAGGGACTAAACAGTACTGTGCGGTTGCCACACTCGACGTTAAAAACGCATTCAACACAGCTAACTGGGCCCACATTATCGATTCCCTACGAAAGTTGAATGTTCCGGCCTACCTCTTGAAGATACTAGATAGCTACTTCGAGGATAGAGTGTTAGAGTACGACACTGAGGATGGTCCCATGGAATACAACACAACAGCTGGAGTTCCACAAGGTTCCGTTCTGGGCCCAATCTTGTGGAACATTATGTATGATAACGTACTAAAGCTACGAATCCCAGATGGAGCAGAAGTGATAGGGTTTGCCGATGACTTCGTGATAGTGGTGTCTGCAAAGCACCTGGATGAAATTGAGATGATCACTAACGAGGCGATTGCAATAGTGAGGGACTGGCTGGAATCCGTTGGCCTGGAGCTGGCGGAGCACAAAACAGAAGCAGTGCTGATTATTAGCCGTAAAAAACGTGAAACTGATCGTTATCGTTTAAGGTTGGGAACCACGTCATAAAGTCCAAAGAAGCGGTAAAATATTTGGGTATTATGCTTGATAACAGATTAAACTTCAAGAGTCACATAAGGATGTCCGAAGAAGGAAAGATACGTATTGGTTGGGTGGTTTGTCGAATTCGTGGAAAAACTAACCCACTTCGTTGTTTTAAGTGCCTGGGATATGGGCATAGGTCAACTGTATGCCGTAGCATCGTCGATCGCTCCAAGCTTTGCTATAAATGCGGTAGAGAGGGCCACATTCTAAGGAACTGCACTAACGATGCAAGCTGTTTCCTGTATCAGGATAGAGGCAGCAATACAGACAGAAACCATACGGCTGGTAGCATTAAATGTCCAGCGTAGCTGAGAGCGCTACTAGTTGCTCGAAGATAATGAAAGTTTTGCAACTAAATCTAAACAATTGTGAGGCCGCACAAGACCTCTTACTGCAGTCTGTGCGAGAACTACAAGTGGATATCGCTATCCTATGTGAACAGTACAGAAACATAGAAGGAAATAATTGGATGACAGATTCAACTGGCAAGGCTGCGATATGGTCATGCAACAGGCGGCCTTTCCAGGAAAAGCCAGTACGCCAAGAAGCAGGAGTTACTAGGGTAAAAATAGGCGGCATTCATATCTATAGCTGCTATGCGCCTCCGAGCGCAACGATTGAGGATTTTATAAGTTTTTTGGATCGGCTTGTCGGCGATGCCAGGGATCGAAGGCGGGTGATCATCGCCGATGATTTTAATGCATGGGCCACAGAATGGGGCAGCACAGGCACAAACAATCGAGGGAGGGCTCTTCTTGAGGCAATATCTGTTCTCGATATTGTTCTTTGCAATAATGAGAACTATCCTACATTCTGTATAGGTGAAGCGAGATCATTTATTTACATAACTCTCATTAGTAGTGATCTCATGAGGACTGGAATCAAGTGGGAAGCTAGCGAAATCTACACACACAGCGACCACCAAGCGATACTTCTGGAGCTACGTGGACCGAAGTCCATGCCAAACAGATCGATTGAAATTGTAAGGTGGAAGGTTAAGAATTTCGATGAGGAAATATTCACAACAATGATGGATGAGGTTTACCTGGAGGGTGTAGCTAATACTAAAGCAACACAATTTATGGACTGCATGACTAGGGCCTGTAACGCAACAATGCCTAAACGGGTGGTAGACAACCGTCATCCGCCGAACTTCTGGTGGAACGAGGATATAAGCAAGTTGCGCAGAAAATGCCATCGAGCTAGAAGACTATCGCAGCGCAATAGAAGAAGAGAGACATTCGCCATGCTTCTGCATCGGTATAACATGGCTCGATCTGAACTAAAGCTGGCTATCAAAAAAAATAAGCGCCAAGTCTAGACAGATCTTTGTAACCAAGTGGAACAGGATCCCTGGGGTAGGCCATATAGAACAGTAATGTCGAGGTTGAAAATGACAAGTGCGTTTCCTCCGACATGCCCGATTATGATGCATGAGATCGTTTCCACATTGTTTCCAGAGCAAGTGGCGTTGGTGCCCAATGTGGACCGACCTATAGCACCCGAAGGGGTCCCAACCATTACGATGGAAGAGTTGATGACAGCTCTTAGGAAAGTTAAAAATAATAAGGCTCCTGGCCCAGACAACATTCCCCCAAATCAGCAGTTCGTGCTAAATCGGAAGAATTCCTGGTCCTATTAAGCTCTTGTTTAAATGAAGGGATATTTCTTGAACGATGGAAAAAGAAGAAGTTAGTTCTACTTCCCAAAGAGAAAAATCCGATGGAAGTACCATCCTCATATAGACCGATCTGCATGCTGGACACAGCTGGCAAGATACTAGAACGGATCATCTGTAATAGACTCGAGGAAGCGGTCGACAGAGCTGGAAACCTGGCGCAGCACCAGTATGGCTTCATGAAAGCGCGTTTAACGATAGATGCCATAAATTTAGTGGTCAATACCGCTAGCAATGCAATACGGGGTAAAAGATGGAAAGGAGGTAGCAAGAAATACTGCGCCATTATTACTTTGGACATCCAAAACGCTTTCAACTCCGCGAGGTGGAGTTACATTATAATGGCGTTACAGGAATTTGGAGTGCCTAGCTAGTGAAAGTGGTGGGCTTTGCAGATGATGTCGCAATAGTTGTTGTTGCGAAGTTCAAGGACGAGGCAGAACACACATGCAACGAAGCCATAGCCGTTATCCAGCGGTGGTTATCGAAGGTTGGACTTCAGTTAGCTGAACATAAAACCGAGGCAGTTCTAGTTACGACCAGGAAGCAGCGGGAAACAATTACTATCCAGGTGGGCAATTCTGAAATCTCTTCCACTCTGGAGTCCAAGGGACCAGGTCGATGACTAGAGAGGATCGTAATCTTGTGAGATCGGAAATAATTGCTGAATGGCAGCAACAATGGAGTTCATCAGGAAAGGGTAGATGGACATACCGTCCCGTTCCTTCGATTGGCGAGTGGTTAAACCGACGACCGTTAACTTTTACGATTCGAAGAAAGAAGGAAAGTGCTTGAGAAGACGATGGGGCAACGGCCGACGCCGGAGAATACAATTGCACTAATGCTGGGTTCGACGGAGCACTGATCAGCCGTTAGTAGTTTTGCAGCAGAGGTTCTGATTAAGCTGCGGTGTCCTGAGCGTGAGAGGAGTCTCCAATAGACCAATAGTGAAGAATTATGAATAATTAAATCTGAAGGTGCAATAATGCAAATCCCACCCCTGCCCCCCCCCGGTCCGAAGTAATACTTAACTGTGCTTCCGGGGGGCTTATGGTCGACGACGGGAGGTGTTTTTTAGTCAGTCAAACCTGACATAACCATTTGTACGGGCATATAGTAGATTTTGAATCTTTTTCACCTGACCACGTAAAAAAAAAAAACACACACACACAAATTATTAACTTTAACTAATTTTTTTTTTGGTTTTACTTAACATATTTGTTGTTTACTCATGGGTACCTGGGGTGCGTCCAAAATGGAAAATACGCATTTAGTGAACACACATTTCAAAAAACTACATGGAAAATAGTTTTACGTGCGCGTTTTTACCTCGTTGTTTGATGTCAATTTATGTGCCAATTAATCATATTTATCGATTTATTAATTCAGAGTTAATATATTGAGTATTTGTTATAAGTGTGATTCACAAAATGCTCTAGCCACCGTGTCAGTATCTTGTAAAGGTATTAAAATCGCGAGAGAGTACTTGGTGAGGTCATCCTGTATCGTTAACATATACTTGTTACCCTTATGAGAAACAATCATTGGGCCTACTATGTCCATAAAAATCTTATTAAATGGAATTTTTGAAGTAGATATGATCTGCATTGCACATTTGTTTACGCGAGAGACTTTGTTTTTTTGACAAGACGAGCATTTATCATACAAGGAAACTCGTAGTATTGTTTGACTCGTTTTATGGTTCTAGAAAATCCATAATGGTGTAATGTGGAATTATAACTTCATTTATATCATCTTAAATTAGTTGGAGCAGGTTTAGAAGGCTGAGTTATCACACTATCTTGAATGGAATTATCGGAAGAAGTATCGTGAGTTTTATCAGGGGTTGAATTTTGTGTTGCTTTTATCTGATTTATGTGTTTCAGAATCTTCAGAAATTTGTATACGGCTAAGCGCGTCCGCGTTTTGATTCATCTTTCCAGGTTTGTATTCTATGACGTAATTATAGTCATGCAGTTCCAGTCGCCAACGGATTAGACGAGAAGTAGGTTTTGGATTTTTATTGAGCCAAATTAATGGACGATGATCGGTCCTAACGACAAACTTTCTGCCGTATAGATAAGGATGGAACCTTTGAGTAGCCCAAACAATGGCTAAAAAAGCTGTTTCTCGACTGTAGGGTAATTTTTCTCCGCATCATTAAGAAGTCTTGTTCATTGAATAATTGGGAAAGTACCACTCCAATGGCGTAATCGCTAGCGTCCGTGGTTAAAATAAAGGTTTTTCCGAAGTGTTGACGTTGCAGTATAGGGGATGACATTACAGAGTTCCTTAAATTATTGGAAAGGTTCGTCGCAATGAGCATTCCATTCGAACTTTATATTTTTACGCAATAATCGACTCAGGGGGTTTTGAAATTTTAGAGTAATCTTTAATGTATCTCCGGTAGTAACCAGAAAATCCAAGAAAACATCTGATATCTTTAGCATTTGTCGGTGTAGGGTATTTCATTATAGCACTTACTTTAGATGGGTCAGGTTTAACACCGTCCTTCGTCACAATATGTCCCAAATAACAAATTTCGGTTTTTAGAAACTGACACATGCTATTTATAGGCTTTAATTTTAGATTATATAAACGTAAACGTTTCAAAACATCAATTAACTTTGAGTTATGGCCTTGAAGGTCGTAACCGTAAATTACCACGTCGTCAAGATACACAAAACATCTGAGACCGTTTAAACCTAATAATATCGTATTCATCATACGCTGAAATGTTATAGGTGCCCCTTTTAGACCAAACGGCATTCACAGAAAATGGAAATGATCAGTTCGAGTGTGATTGAAAACTTATTTTAATCTGTCCAACGTTAATCGCGTAATCGTTTGTATTAACTAAACTTATTGGAACTTCGTTAAGAGCGAAATTGACTACTGAGCTGGCAATATACACACCATTTGTAATTAATTTCATGCGAGAGACAGATATAATCTTTGTTAATTTGACAAGGATTAGGAACGTGTATAATCTTTTCGACTCGGGGAGGACGTGTTTCGTTGGAAATTTCTAGATCCAAAACTGATTTTGGCAACCCACAAAGCGGTAACTGATGTTCTACACCTTGAAACGGAAATTTAAGAGTAGAACTATTGTAATCGATAGTACATTTATTGTCTTGCAGGAAGTCTTTTCCTAAAATACCATCTGACCTAATGATTCCAGAACTAAATGAATTTTGTGGTCTATTTTTGAATCACCTACTAATAATTTACTGTGACAAAGTGCTAACGTTTCAATTTTTTCTGACGTAATGCCCTTTATTTGACACTTAAACTCGGGATGACAAACTGTTCTAGGTTTAACTGGAGTTTTTTTTATAAGATTGAAATCCGCTCCTGTTTCAATAAGAAAGTATAAAATAGGGTTATCGGATATGTCCATATTTAGAGTGACGTATTTTGCATTGACGGAATTATTATTTGATGACTGGTATAGTATTTTTGGGTATTCATTAGACGTTGGTTGATTTTTTTCGATCTTTTCATTATTAACGGATACGGCGGATGACAAATCGATATATCCACTAACAGATTTAAGCTCAGAATTAGTAGAATTAGTGGCAACCTCGAAATTATTCTCATCAAACAAATTTAGTACGGAAATATCAGATTCAAAATTATTTTCAAAATGGTTTTCGACAAGATTGTTTCTAAACAAATCCGATAATTTTACGCTCTGTTCAGAGGGAGTAGAGAAATAACGGCACAGATTTAGAGGTTTTGAACTCGGACAACTATATCCTGATTCTTCTGAACGAGTTCCTGACAGTTTTTCGCGACATTTATATTTTTGTGTGAAGGTGGCTTGGAATTTTCTCTTCGCTGATTATTATATATCCGCTTTCTGCAATCTTTCAGCATATGTCCTATATTTTTACAATATAAACACCTCACTGGATTTGTGCTAGTTTGAAAGTTTGTCACTGGTTTTCCATTACTGGGCACGTAATTCCGAGAATTTGGTGAGATTGAAGTATGAGTTGAACTTGGCTTGTTCAGTTCAACAGCGCTTTTCAGTCAACAGCGCTTTTATTTGTCCAAAAAAATTAAAAAACTTCGGTCGAAAAATTTAACTTATTGAACTCAAAATTAACACTGATTTTGGCGGTTTACAGCTATAGACTTAAAGGACACATCATTAATGTTCTTACACCTATAGAGACGCACACTGGCGCACACGAAACAAATGTGTTCGGCACGCTGCTGTCAAAGAATTTCAATTTTGATTCAACACTGATTTTGAGCAGTCCACGATTTTGAATCTGAAAGGCGGTTCTTGATAGTTTTGCAATGGTAGTTAGGCTCAAACATAATTTGTTACCGACCTATTTCCATGTGCCGGAAATTGGTACATGTGAAATGCTTTATGAGCTTTTTTTATAAGAAATGTAAATAACTTTAGACTAGATTGTTTTTAAACAAGAAATACGTTACTGTATAAAGGTTTATTGATTGTTAAATTAAAATCTTTTCTAAGAAAAACATTGGACACAAACATCACTTCACAAAATTCTTAAGCAAGGTGGATTTTCCAAATAACATAATATTGTATCAGTTACCACATTTTATTACAGCATGGTGGTTTTTTTTTTGTTTTGAAAATGAACTTAGGCCACTTTCAAAATAAATGGCCCAATTATGTAGCACACTTCAAAAGAAGAAGAATATTTGTGTTTCTCGCTTCTTATGATATTTTAAGCACAAATTTTAAGGAACTATGAACGGCTGACTTTGTCATCGATTTTATACAATACACCAAACACAAAATTAGTTTCGTAATATCCGCATAATTCATATAAATAATAAATAAATCAACGAATTTGGACATTGCATAACAACATTGCTATATTAACATTTTTAAATTAGAAAAAAAAACATAAAAATGGTTATGTGACATAAATTTATGTTGAATTCATAATGTTTCCGCAAAATATTTTTTTTTTCCAACATTAACGTCATACATAGAAAATGTATGATGTGTTGATTTTAATTTTATATAAATATTTTCGCTAAGCTTTTCCGATTTGCTTATACATATTTATGTATTTCATGGAAGTACTAAATTCGCCGTAAAGCTATAACATTTATATGAATACAAAATACGAAATGTATGAGTGTAACATGCAGGTGTATTTATTGATTACGATATTTATCTCGAAAGCTAACAAAATTCTTGGATAATACACAAAAAGCTAAGCTGAAAAGCTTTTTATGCGGCCTGATCTATTTTTATTTTATGTTTAGATGTTGATTCTACAATAATAATATATCGTGACATTAACTTTATGTCAACAATACCAAGAAGCCGTGTTAAGGCATAAACATACATACATACCAAAAAAAAAAATATTGTTTGGGGAATTATCATAAAAAATTCTATTTTATGATTTTCTATATCATTTGCTTATGTTAAATTATCATAAAAATATGTTTATAGCATACAAAAAAATTTCTTTCGTACTTGTCTTTGATTTCGAACAAATCAATAAGATGTGAATACGATTTTACTATTTGAGCGCTGCGAATTTCATTTTTATATGATTCGGATGATTATGATATAAAAAGCTTTAGATACAGCTTTTTTTACAAATCATTGGTTTGAAATATTTATATGACTTTTTGATATGCAAAATTATTATTTGTAATAATTTGGGAAAGCTATGAACCGTTTATGTAATTTATGGTTTCCTTTATAGATAAATATTGTGATGAATTCAATATAAATTTCAGTAAATTTGTTCAGTCGCGTTGGTCTAATGTTGGTCGACATTTATTTGAATTTTTAGCTGCCTAGAACTCCCACAAAATAGCCACGGCCATTCTATGTATACAGAATAATAATATAAACTCCTTTTAATCTTTACAGCCTGGTACGCAGCTGAATTGAAATGAAATTTTTACTGGCCTCCAGAAGATACAAAATAAGTCAGACGTGAAAAAACAGCTGTCGCAAATTTAAACAATTAAAATTAAATACAGTATGCGATTGAAAAACAGAACATCAAACTCAAATGATGAAATGTCAAAATTTAGCTTCACATTAATGATACATGAAGATAAAAACATTGTGAAAAATTGTGTAGGGGTAAAACAGAGACATCTATGATCAAATACAAACAATTCATTTTTCTTTAGCTAAAATGAAATTCAGCGGTTAAATTCAGCAAAAATTTTGAAAATTTGAACTTTATGTTTTTGGGAATCTACATACTATTTAGGCGATTACCTTTGGGAAAAGAAAAGGAGACAAAGTGAAGTAAATAAAAGGCAGCTATCCTTCTAGTCAAAGGAAGATCTCCGAGCGGGTCACCTGCCCCGAAGGATGGCTGAGACTCCCATAAAACCCCATCCAATATACTTGAATTGACTCAATGAATACATCCGCCACCCCACCGGATGACCCCTCTTAGGAGATAAGAGTCTTACTCGAGTGACTCCCATGATACCGCGGACTCCCTTTAATGACGCCCAGCACCCACCGTCACCTGCTCTGGATGACGTGGGCTAAGTAATACTAAACGTTGGTAAGAAGAGAAGTCTAAAATTAAAAAAGAAACCCCTAAAACAATTCGATAGTAAAGCTTTACATATAAAGAAAAGTGAACTACACCACTTGAAATTTATTTAACAAACAAAATAATAAATTTACCCGATTCACATCTCCCGGCATTCACCGTCTAGATAATAGTGGTTTGGTCCCCTGATAGTCCAGAGGATTTAAAAGGTACTTCTGGGGATGGTATGCGGGGTTGGCCTGAAGATGAACCGGGCGTTGGACATTATGTTGATTCCATTTGGTTAGGTTTCTATGGCTGTTTTGGGGTTTTTCTTCTGTTGTTTGACTCAGTCAGTCACTCTTTGTGTTACACTCTGTACCCCATTTTTTCTTTTTGTTTCTTTGTTTGCTTTTCCTTGTTACACTGAACACTGTTTCAATAGGCACATTGATTGGTACAACTCAATGGAGAACGTTTTATTTAAAGGTTTATTATTTTTTTTTATTGATATATTCAAATATATAAACAATTACCAGTTTTGTTGATTTATTACTATACAAAAAATGTTTTTTTCGGTTATTTAAGGTGGTGTTATTTAGGGTATGAATTGTAAACTCAAACTAATTTGACATGGGTTTTTTTCTTTAACCGATTTGGGTCGAGTTTCCTCCAATTAAACGATGACTGAACATAAAACGATTAAATGCGACGACTAAATTTTCGAACTGATTTTGAATTTTTATTTCAAAAACGTCCTGTCACTCTGTAAGCCCAAACGGTACTGAGTGAAGACGTGGCAAGAATTTAGTAAACCTTAATAATATCTCAATAAGATCATCCAAAGTCTTGAGGTCGATCCATACACGTACCATAGATGTTGATGTTGTTCACTTTTGTAGTAGGATGTGTTTGGATGGGAACTTTAGATATTGGAATGTAGCAGCTATAGCTGCTGTGTGTGTAGCAAACAAAACGTTAAAGTTTCATCATCCTGATAAAGACATGTATTTTTGTTGCAGTAAGTATTATTAAATTACTTGAAAATCTTTCGGACCGAATGAGATGGCACAATCGAATGTAGTGTATAAAAGCGGCGTCTAAAAGTCATCCTTCCGGAATATCAGGAAGCCTATCAATTCTCCTTGTAACGAGACCGACACGGATGGTGGGTATCGGTCTGTTAACAGAAAATTGTGTTACTCACTCAGAGGCTTTGGACGGTCATGTTGAGGCCGGCTAAGCTCAGCGGATTGGGGTGGGGTTTCCCAAAGCTTGAGTGAGTCTTATTAGACCGCTGGAAAAATGACTAAGGAATCAACAGAGGAAAAAAAACAGAGATAGGGAACGGAAACAGGGCATGGACCAACTCACCGTAGAATGCTGAGAATGCACTTACCAAATCATCTTCTAAAAACCTTTTAAATTCTCATCCTGAAAAGCAACAATGAAGCGAACTATACGAGAAAAAAAATAATTGTAAAACCGAGAGAAACCCGAAAAAAAAAATATTAATGAAACAAGAAAAGAGAAAATGTAAAAATTACAATATAACAACAAAAATATAATTTTAAATTGAAATTAAAAATAAGAAACTTAAATTAATTACTAATTACTACCTAACCCCCCCTAAAGACGTCATAATACTTAAATTAAAGAATATAATATATATATAATATAATAATAGTGTATAAAAAAAAAACCTGATTATATTATGTTGGTATGGCCATACTTCTTGCATATTATGCACCCCATTTTGAGACACAAATGTTTTTTTTTTTTTTTTAGAGTTTTTAAACACGACAAATAGTTTGACCGTTTCAAATTTTCCTGTGATGAAAACGGTTCACTTTATCACTTATCACATTTATTATTTGTAGTTTAGTTATATTTTTTTTTTTCTACACTAATTAATTTTCGATACGTATTTAATTTTCTGTTAAACTTTTAAAAACGTTCAGTATTTCATAATTTTTCACAGTACATACACATTTTAAATCATATATTTTTGGCCAAAGCCTATATACGATGTAACAACGCCTGACTCGTATAATGATTTTACGGACCAGTTATCACTCATTTACAGTTGTATATATGTGTATATTTATCATGATTGCCTCGTCGATTTTATATTTCATGATTTAGGTACATTATATATATACTTATAAGAGTTTTATTGGTTCGTTTTAGGTGACCAGATACCCCTGTTAAAACAATTCACTAGCATAGTTTTCTTTTGTAATTTTTCATAGTTTTGAAGTATTATTATTTTAAGTTTTAAGATTTTTACAATGGATTGATTTTTTTATTTTAACTAATTAATTTTAACTATATTATATAAACTTATTAGATTTTTATAACATTACTTAATAACCGCTAGATATAATTAGATACACTTTCCAAATTTCGATCAATTTTTTTTTCCACAATCTAGACTAGTGATTTCTAGACGAAAAAAAAAAAAAAAAAAATAGTATCCACATACCAAAAAAAAAATATGATTTTATTAGAGTTAATCACAAAAAAATAACACTTCAGATAACTCAGAATTTTTTATGTTTTTTTTCCGATATTTAGAAAAAAATGTTGTACCTCGACAAAAATTGGCAAAAGACTCCCGATCTTTCCAAAAAAACCGATATTTATTAACAAAAAAAAAACAAAAAAAAAATCATCATGGTTTCCTGATGACCCCACCCAATAATAAAAAAAAAATTGTTTTTTCTGAAAACAGTAGAGGAATTAAGCGCAAATTTTAGTGGAAAAAAAAAGCCGTCATACGAAAAAAAAATTTTAAGAGAAAAACTGCACGCAGCCAAAACTGCTAGAAAAAATTTTCATACGAAATTTTTTTTAGTGTAACATACGAAGGTATCTCTAAAGAGAATTACATAGCCGTTGAATATTTCAGTGGATATTTTTTTGAAAATTTTAAATTTTATACGATATTCGTGAAAGTTTTATACGCATTTTAAGTAAAATTAAACTAATTATTTAAAAATATAACAAAAACGTTTAGTATATAATTATAATATAAAGTTGAAGATAATAGTACAAAATATGGTAAGTTTTGTTTTGTGACTTATTTTTTCGTTTTGTTAAGAACAAAATACTTGTATAGAAACAAGTATTTTACATACAATAAACATACAAATTTATTTTATTTTATTTTAATAAAGTGTATTAAATAAATTTTTAGTCGAAAGCGAACCGGTTAGGAAATCGCCAGAAAGATGCACTTATTGATTTGGTAGAGGAGCATTTTGAATTTATTCAAGGTAAATTTAACAAAAAATGTCGGCCATATTCCCAGCAAATTTCTTTATAAATTCAAATTTTATTGTGTTTTATTGTAGGAAAACATGCAACAGCTCGCGGGGCCAACGATAAAAAAGCCACTTGGCTTATAATAACAGATTCAGTCAACGTAGTTGGACCGATTTCAAAGACTGCTGAACAATGGCTTAAAGTATAATTTAAAATTTTTATTATAATTTAAATTGTTAAAAAAAAAATTATTTTATTTTTATTTTAGACATGGAATAGTTTAAAATATAAAGTCAAAGAAAAGCTAAAAATGATCCGGAACCACAAGAACTGCACTGGAATGGGACCGCTAGAAAATGAGTACGTTGATGAAAGCGATGCTACCGAAATAACGGAATGCGACTGGAGGATCATTAATATGTGTAAGCTGGAATTGTTAGATGGACATGCAGAAGTTGAGTGTGGCTTTAATTTAATAGTAAACAAATACATACATTTGTTTTGTAAATACTTTTATTTAATTTAGGTAATTTTATTACAGTCTCCTTCACCGCCTACCCGAGCTCAGTCACCACAGCCGTCCACTTAAAGGATGAACGAACCGCCTATTAGCCCTCAAATACCACAGCCGTTAACTTCGAGGATAAATATAACTTCAACCAATCCAGTAAGTAGTTCCAGCATATAATAATATTAATTTTTGGGGAAATTGATTAATCAATATTAACAATAATATTTAAATTTTTACAACTCAGTTAGCTTCTCCATCCTTTCACGAAACTCGAGGACAAGTAGTGGAACTATTTATAGAACCGGCAGAATATTTGCAAGGAAATTCATCACCATTACGAGTAGAAACACAGTCGGTCCACACACCACCTGTAAATAGCACTCCACATTCCTTAAACTTTAACACACCTCCTGCAAGTAGAAGTCGCAATACACTTCGCCCACGTCGAGTTCGGGGTCAACATAATAGACCAAGAGTAAGTAATCAATGAAATAGTGTCCTTATAGTAGTATCTCCTAAAATATCAGTTTCAGAATCCAACTATAATGGATTCAATCCAGAGGTCCCTTCGACTCCAAGAAGAGCAAAATAAGCAACAAAGGATTATTATTCAACAAAATGAGAAAATTATAAAAAATTAGGAAGAATTAACTAAAACTTCAAATGAAACAAACAAATTATTGGGAAAATCTAATTTATTATTATTGTCAATAAATAATAAAACCTAAATGTACAATAATAATATAATAATAAAATATAACATACGTTAAGAATATGAATTCTTTTTTGTAACTACCTATAACTTATAATGCCTTTATTAAAAAATGGAATTATTTTTTTTAGTTGAAATGTAATGTATTTAGTTTAACGTTGCTACTTATCCTGCAAACTGCAATAAACAATGACACCAAAAATAGAAACCACCCAAAAATCAATTCAGCTTTAAGAAGATCAACTAACGGAAATAAGAAATTAGTCATATTATTAAATTTATTTCATTTTTTTTAAATTCAAAACCTCTTAATATCAAACATACAAATAAGCAAATTATAATATTTATTGTATTTTGGCGGCTACAGCCGACTTTGGATAACTCTCTCAGATTCCTTTAATCCATTGATACTCGAAGCATATTCAAAGAGAGAAAATTCGATTTACCGGTAATATGCCTCCGATCAATGCACTACGGTCAGGGAAAACTGTAGAAAACCCTGACCAAGAGAGTATTTAAAAAAATTAAAAAATAAACGTCTTCATGAAATTACATGCCTTGAAAACCCTAAAATTAAAAGAATAAAAAGGGGACGAGTCCCTTGGTTAATGCAAAAGATGCCTTCCATACACATTTTGCGGAATTAAATTTTTTATATTAATATTGGCGAAAATACAGTTTATAATAAAAAGTAAAATATCGAAAAAAATAAAAATTTAATTCTAAAATAAATTAATAAAAATAAGACCGAGCAATACGAAATTCAAAGGCACCTTAAAGCTTAATTTAAGTTTATACTTACCTGATATTCTTAAATTCTATGGCCTAGATTATTCAAAAGCCAATCACGGTTTTGTTGCCCAGCAATGAATAAAGAACCCCCCCTTTGATTATTTCGGCTCTCCAATCCTTCTCGTACCGGTGTATTGAATTCCTCGTGTGGAATGCGATTATTTACTAGAACGTTGTGTAAAACAACGCAGGAAATAATTATGTTGGTGGCAATTCGAGGCTCATAGCATAATTTACGTTCACCCAAGGTACATCTGCAATTTGTTTAAAAAATTAATTGTTTTCTAGATATAAAATTGTATACACATGTAATTACCGAAACCGATTCTTCAATAAACCAATGCAGCGCTCTATTTTGCAACGAATTTTGCAATGCAGCTGGTTGTAATGCCGCTCTTCTTGTGTCCTGGGATTTTTGATGTTCGTCATAAGAAACGGTTGCAAAGGATACCCACTATCACCTATAAACATTTTGTTATTTTAACTGTAACATTTAGATATACGGTATAAATTGCGTTACCCAATAACCATTCCCGTCTTTCACCTTGTCGGTATCGCAATTGCAAAAATGCAAAACATTGACTACATCCCCATATGTAGCTGTCATGAGTGAAGCTGTAATGCAAACATTTTATATTCTTAATATAACAACTAACTAACTAACTTGAAAAAAATTTTATTGGCTTTGGGCTCTTCTCTCCTATTTCGGAATTTCTTTTTCGAAAGCTAAAGCTGTAAAATAATTTTTTGAAATAAAGAGCCCAAAACCAATATAAAATTTGTTCAAGTATTAAAATATTGGATCAAAAATATAAATATAATTAATCAATAATACTTACCCACAATATCTCGCATTGCAATTCGTAATCCTTAAATCATTGTCACATACCTAAAAAACATATAAAACAAATATACATGCTAGTAATCAGTTAAATTAGATTAAAATATTTAAGCTTACCAATTGGGTATTTATCGAATGAAACCCTTTACGGTTGACATAGGCATGTTCAACATCCTTTTTAAGCCCGGTTATTGCAATGTGGGTTCCATCAACAATCCCTACGATGTGTGGAAAGCCATATTCTGCCAAAAAACTATGAGAAGGGTAGTCATTTAAATTTTGCAGTAAGATAGCTAATCTGTGAATGTACCTAGCCTTGGTCGATTCAATTTCAGGTGCTGTCTGAGGAAACCTTACATATTTTCCCGACAGTTTCTCGGTAATAATCTTAGTGTATTTTCTTACACAGTTGGATATTTTCGGTTGGCTCATGAATGCCAACGCATCACTTCCGACTCTCTTCTGGTAACTGCCACTTGCCAAAAAATTTAGGACAGCTAATATCTTAAATGGCAGAAACAATTATTTAATTTTACAACAAAACAATAAACAAATTAATTACCTACATACCTCTAAATGAATAGGAATTTTTTGTTGGGTGTCACTTAGGTTAGCAACATCTTTCACTTCCTCAATAAAATCTTTCAACAGGTTTATTGGAAGTCTATACATTTCCATGAATCTAAAACAGAAAAAATAATAATTTTAATCATATTTCCTAAATATAACAGTAAAACTTAAGGCAATGCCCCTTACACAAACGGCAAACCGGCCATTCAATCCGTCAAATCCAATTTTTGACACATTTATTTCACTAAGCAATATGAAAACTAGTTAAGGTTTATAAGTATCACATTATTTTAAGAAAAACTTATAAAAAAACATATTTATCATTGAAAACCCCAAATTTTATATTTTGACAGACGCAAAAAAACATGCAAATTAAACAATTTTGTCAAAAATTGGATTTAACGGCTTGAAATGCCGGTTTGCCGTTTGTGCCTGAGGTAATGCCTTCATCATAAATCTTACCGTTTTTCTGGAATATCAAATGGGTTCATCGTATCCCTCATCCTTTTACGTAAAATTCTCATATGATGAGTATTCTCGTAATGTAAGGCGGCCAAAGCAACTACACTCATTTTTCTAATGAAAATAATTATATAAGACTAATAAAATATTTTTATTAATTTAAATATTTAGTTATTTACAATATATTATTGTAGACAAATTTTTATTATTGTACAATTTTAAATTTTGTTTGTCAAATAACACAAAACTGCTAAAAAATCGAAATGTCAAACATAAATACAAAATATATAAGCAGCGACATACGTCTGCAGCAAAGAAACAATTAGTTCAATGATGGGCGTACGTTTTTATAGCAATTTACAAGAAATTTTGTCGATTTTATTTTTCCACTAAAATTTTGCGCTTAATGCCTAGACAGGTCAATTGAACAGAATCAAAAACAAAATTTTTCCCGCGTTTTATTTTTTTCTTGTTTATTCCGTTTTGTGGTATACGTAATAAATAAATAATAACCATAATTATGTCAGGGATATCAAACCCACCCAACCTTGGAACGACGAGCAATTGCCAGCCGTTACACCCACTTCAATCATCTCCATAATATTATTACGTTTTTGCCTGGTCAATCAAGGTTCGTATCACTGGATTGTGAATGAAACAAAATCAATTCAATTTATCACCAACGAATTTATTTATTTAGCACAAGAATTATTACAACACAATTTCAATACAATTTAGTAATAAAAATTCACAAAATCACTTTATATAAATTATTCTCAAATTTTTACTGATCACTTTTTCTTTTTATTTCCACAAAAACACTTTTTAAATTCCTTTTAATCTTTACTCTATCGCGTTCCAAATATTACTGATCCAATTCGATCTCCTTCGCCTTTTTATATACACAAACCAAACTTCTCAAAAGTTCATGTCTTTTCCAGTTAGAATAGTATAGAACAATTTTATCATGGAAAATTCCATTTTAGCACAGTAAACATTGAGCTATTAATTTAACTTATTCTATTATGGTGTCACCATCACAATACTGTTACGTTTTTGCCTTGTCAATCAAGGTTCGTATTACTGGATCGTGAATAATACAAACTCAATTCAATTTATCACCAACGAATTTATTTATTACACAAAATTTTTTACAACACAGTTTATCAATAAAAATTCACAAAATCACTTTATATAAATTCTTCTTAAATTTTACTGATCACTTTTACTTTATTTATCGCACTACAACATTTTTTAAATCACTTTTTAATTCCTTTTAATCTTTATACTATCGCTTACTAATAATCTTACAAGTTTACTCTATCGCGTTCCAAATGCGAATAATCCAATTCGATCTTATTCGCCTTTTTATATACACAAACCAAACTTCTCGAAAGCTCATGATTTTTCTAGTGTAGAAACATTACGTAACAATTTTTATCATGGAAAATTTCATTTAGTACAGTTTAACATTGAGCTATTAATTTTACTTATTCTATCACACGCTAGGTGTCACCGTCACAATACTTTTACAATCGTCAATAGCGTAGAAACATTTAGAATAATTGTATCATGGAAAATTCCATTTTAGTACAGTTAAACATTGAGCTATTAATTTTAGCTTATTCTATTACACACTAGGTGTCACTGTTACAGTAATTTCTACTAGAAGAGTGTCTTGGCTAAAACATTTCAGAAATTATGGGAATATTAGTATTCCCATACTTTCTGAACATTTTCAAAATAGTGTAACGGTGACACCTAATGTACAATAGAATAAGTTATATTAATAGCTCAATGTTAAACTGTACTAAAATGGAATTTTCCATGATAAAATTGTTCTACACTACTCTAACTAGAAAAATCATGAGCTTTCTAGAAGGGTTTGTGTATATAAAAAGGCGAACGAGGTCGAATTGGATTAGTAGTATTTGGAAAGCGACAGGGTGAAGATTAAAAAGTAATTAAAAAGTGATTTAAAAAGTGTTGTAGTGCGAAATAAAAATTATAAGTGAACAGTAAAATTGTGTGAAAATTATTTAAAGTGATTTTGTGAATTATCGTTAATAAATAGTGTTGTTATAATTTTTGTGTGATATAAATAAATTCATTGGGGATAAATTGAATTGATTTTGTTTTATTCACAATCCAGTGATACGAACCTTAATGGACAAGGCAAAAACGTAACAATATTCTCAATGAAAACATTCCGGATTGTTCTTGAAGAATTATTTTGGTTTAAAGGCAGAGGCATTTGATGTTAAATAATTAGTCGTATTTGGAATGGAATATAGTGAAAATTTAATTAGCGATTAATAAGTGGGAATATGGCACATATACATTGACATATAATAAAATAGTATTTTTGAAATTGTTTAATCGATATGGTAGGTTTGTAGGACACAAAACTATAAAACTGGCAAACAGATTCGGATGACATTTTCGAATAATGCGCGCAAAGAAACAGCCGCAGGAAGATACACTACCTTAGAAGATGGCTGCTACGAATTTGCTTTCAACATAGCGCAATCTATGATCGCATTAATCGATGCCACGCCACCGACTGTATTTAAATACATTTCCATATTAACCCAGATAAAGCCACTGCACTTTACAAACTCCGAACACATTTGCTGGAAACCCAACCCTATGGAAACGTTTTTAAAGAAACTCTCGTTAGGCCTATTATTTATAAAAATGACTGATTTTGTAGATAATTATTTTATTTGGATTTGTAACTCAACACTCGTCTTCAAGTTGTAGCTGTTAAAATTACGAACCTTTTTTTTATTTTTTGCTATATAATCGATGAAAGTTTCTTGCTTTCACGCTTGTGATAAAAAAAAAGGACTTTGGAACAAATCTAACCAGCAAGGTATTCGAATCTGACATATTAAAGGAGGAGATAAAGAGTCAGATTTTAAGTAAAACTTGCTACTGCGCTGTTTCGAATTTCGTGGTCGTTACGCCGTTGCAAGCTGGAAACGTGATAAAATCTCAATTTAATTAAAAAATAATGATTGCCGGATTGAATCATTCCTAGCTCATTCGATTAAGAAATAATTTCCTTTTTAAAAACAAAACATTGAAATTATTGAAATCAAAATCGAAATAACACCGGTGTGAAGTTTTTGGACACTTTTTTGGACAACAATTTATGCGAGTATACATTGTCAATTTTTTGGACAAAATAAAAAATTAGTTTTGGGGCAAATGTTTATGCGAGTGTACATACTTCTTTTAACATTGTATTTAACAAAAATAAAGTTATTCAAATAAAACAAGACTCAAATAAATTCTAACATTCATTTCCAATATGCTTTTCAACAAATCAAAGAACTTAGCACCACTTTAATATTTTGATATGAGTTGTAGGGCTCTTGCAAAAAAATTTAGAAAATTAAAAAATCGACGAATTTCGTTTGGAACAAGGACGTTGTTCTCTATTATTATTCTATACGAATCTCAGAGATTGACTCATACAGTGACTATATAGGTTGTAAAGGGCATACATTGCGGAATTGAAATCACTCAGTGCCATTTTGATATGAGTCGTAGGGCTCTTGCAAAAAAATTTAGAAAATTAACAAATCGACGAATTTCGTATGGAACAAGGACGTTGTTCTCTATTATACCAAATAGCACGAATCTCAGAGATTGGCTCATATAGTGACTATATAGGTTGTAAAGGGCATACATTTCGGAATTTAAATCACTCAGTGTTATTTTGATATGAGCCGTAGGGCTCTTGCAAAAAAAATTTAGAAAATTAACATTAACAACATTCTTTTAGTCGTTTGTTACGTCTGAAGTCACTGTATAAGACAGAAATCGTTTGATTTTTGCGAGAGACAGACGCATACCATAAAACGGAAGGATGCAATGTTTTAAAATATTGTTTTTTGAATAATTTTGAACACTGCTTTAAATACCATCTGATCAAATTTGACCCGGACTGGTTCATTTAAACCGCGTGCGTAAACCGAATTGGTAAAAAATTTTTTTTAGGTTGATACATCCTGAGTACGTCCATTACTAGGGGTTTGGCAGCCATTTGTTTACGACGTCAAAAAGTTTGTCTGGCGATTTTTACTATGGAAAAAAAATTGAATAACGAGTTTGCTTCAAATCTTGTTTTTCCAATGGAATTACGGCTACGGATTCATTGAAAATGTTGCAGAAGTGTTTTGGGGAGTCTACTCTATCGAGAACGCAAGTATTTGATTGGCATAAAGCATTCAATGAGAGTCGTAAGGTCGTAGAAAACTTGCCTCATGCGAGTCGTCCATCCACCTCTGTGTTTCACACCAATAACATCGAAAAAGTGAAACAAATAGCTGTCAAACTCATACTAATGAACGTATTCTGCTCAAATGTCACACGAATGTCAAAGAAGATTGTACCAACCTAGAAAAAAAAAATTACCGATTTGGTTTGTTTGTATTAGCTCAAAAGGAGCCTATTTTGAAGGCGATAATAAAGATTTGTATTAAATTACATAAAAATGTTGATCTTTTTTACCAGTCCGGGTCAAATGTGATCAGATGGTAAGTATGTTGTTTAAAATAATAATATTGAATTCATGAATATCAATTTTCTAGTGACGGATATAGTCACGTCACTTGAAATGTCACGACTTAGAGAATAGGAGTGGTAGTATTTTGCTTAGTTCAACTACAAGCTAAACTCCAATAATATCGAATTCAATACCAAACAAATGTCGAATAAGCTTAATATCCCACATAAAATAATTAACTAGTTCTAGCGATTACTATTATCGAGAAATTTTAATAATCTTAGAATGCTAGGAATAATCTTGATATTCTCAAAAAATTTCCTAAATTTCCGAAAAAAATTGAGGTGTGGCCAACACACGACTTTCTTTTACGAACAGAGAATTTTTAAAAATTTAATTTTTTTCTAAATTTTTTTTTTTAATTTTTTGTTTTTTTTTTTTTGTTTTACATTTTTGGAAACATTTTGTATTAAGTAGTTTTTTGTAAACCTTATACTTTTTAGGATATTTGCAAAACAAATTTTCTGGACCAAGGGAGTGGCCACTTCCGGTTAGCCGATTTGGAGTAAAATTCACTGGGACCTCTAAATTTATCAAAAAAGCTTAAATCTGAAGTTTCAGTTCGATTGATTAAACCATCTGGGCTGTAGAGAGGATACAGACAGACTGACAGACTAACAGACTGACCGACTGACAGACAGACAGACAGACACCATTTCGAAACCCATTTTTCGGACTCAGGGGACCTAAAAACAAATAAATTTCTATAAATCTCAAGGTTCAAAATTTTCATGATAACTAAACTTTATTTTACTAGAGTAAAAGAAAGTAAAAAACCCTAATCCATACGAATCGTTCGTTTAGTAAAAGTTCTGCAAAATTATTCTTTGGAAATCACACTCAACTCCAAAGGGCCAATATCGACCATTGCCAACAATGATGACAAAGGTTTCGCTAGCACATGGAATAGGTCCCTTAATTACCTAGTTACAAAACCCTAATCCATACGGATCGTTCGTTTAGTAAAAGTTCTGCAAAATTATTTTTTGGAAATCGCACTCAACTCCCAAGGGCCAATATCGGCTATTGCCAACAATGATGACAAAGGTTTGGCTAGCACATAAAATAGGTCCCTCAAATACCTAGTTAAAAAACCCTAATCCATACGAATCGTTCGTTTAGTAAAAGTTCTGCAAAATTATTTTTTGGAAATCGCACTCAACTCCCAAGGGCCAATATCGACCATTGCCAACAATGATGACAAAGGTTTGGCTAGCACATAGAATAGATTCTCAATTACCTAGTTAGAAAACCCTAATCCATACGGATCGTTCGTTTAATAAAAGTTCTACGAAATTATTTTTTGGAAATCGCACTCTACAATGATGACAAAAGTTCCGCTAGCACATGGAATAGGTCCCTTAATTACCTAGTTAGAAAACCCTAATCAATACGAATCGTTCGTTTAATAAAAGTTCTACGAAATTATTTTTTTGTCGCACTCAACAATGATGATAAAGATTTCGCTAGCACATAGAATAGGTCCCTCAATTTCCTAGTTAAAATTGAGGTGTGGCCAACACACGACTTTCTTTTACGAACAGAGAATTTTGAGAAATTTTATTTTTTTCTTAATTTTTTTTTTAATTTTTAAATTTTTATTTTTATTTGTTTTTAAATTTTGGAAACAATTTGTATTAAGTAGTTTTTTGTAAACCTTATACTTTTTAAGATATTTGCAAAACAAATTTTCTGGACCAAGGGAGTGACCACTTCCGGTTAGCCGATTTGGAGTAAAATTCACTGGGATCTTCCAATTTATCAAAAAAGCTTAAATCTGAAGTTTTAGTTCGATTGATTAAACTATATGGGCTGTAGGGAGGACACAGACAGACTGACAGACTGACAGACTGACAGACTGACAGACAGACAGACAGACAGACAGACAGACACCATTTCGAAACCCACTTTTTCGGACTCAGGGGACCTCAAAACAAATAAATCTCTAAAAATCTCAAGGTCCAAAATTTTCATGATTACTATACTTTATTTTACTAGAGTAAAAGAAAGTAAAAAGCGATTAAAATATTATAAGAAATTTCGGCTTGTCGTAATGTTCTAAACAGGACGTTTTCTCGACACCCGGAAATGACCAGGTGAAATTGAAACGTCGATGGATTACAATTACTTCTAATTACTTCTTGCAATCTTTTATTCACAAAATTAATTCTATATAAATGTTAAACTACTCGGTTAAAATCGGTTAATATCGCATCGATTAAACGAAAACTTTAATTAATTAACGATTAATCAGTTAACCTGTTTTTACTTCCCCAACAGTAACACATTTAGCAGCTGTGGAGGCGTATATTTTGTATTTGAGCGGAACCTTTAGAAATGTTTCGACGTATTGCTTGCGTACAAATTTAAGTCAGAAGCCACCAGTGATTGTAAACTCCAAATTTTAGGCAACTGAAATTTTTCGTTCATTACCATTGTAAAAACTTAAATTCGCTGTTTATATGGAGAAAAATGAATTTATAAATTGAGCATGCAAGTGAGAATAAAAACTGTTCTCTGCTTGAACAACAACTTTGCTTTCTTTATGGCTTTTTATTTTCTTTTTATCAAAAAGTCTGGATAATTTTGAATAATCTGTAACATCACGCGAGTAACATTGACGATACCTCAAAAATCTAAAATATTCTACAATAATAATCTCGAAAGTGACGAATAATCTCAAAACCAATTAGTTTGTTGCTCAAATCCATAATACGGACAAATGCCAAGTAAGTTCGAGGAAAAATTTCACGTATCTAACTCAACATCATACAAACTTATCCTAACTGAAATCGTATATATCTTAATACTAAACCGATGGCTTCTACAATGCAGAACCCAGACTGCATATTTCTGTATAACGTTCCAAATTTAATTTTATTCAACCAATTTTAGCTGAATTAATGACCAAAAAATATTTGTTTGTGAATTTCCTCAAAATTTTACAAATGTGGGGTTAGAGTCTTTGTTAACGAAGCCCTCGATATGCAAAGCTTGGAAAGTTTAGAAACATAATTCTCGATAAATCACTAACTCCGTAACAAGACGCAACTAAACCACTTGCAAATATGGAGGAATGTCGAGAAACACGATTAATCTCGAAAAGCTCTTTTATCTATAATCTTAGAGTTGCAGAATAATCTCGATATAGATAAACAAATAAAACTTCAAATATTCCAGAAAATCGGATAAACTTAAAATCAGAGAATCTCGCAAAATCTTCGCAAAATCTACAATAGCGATAATTTCGCATATCTTCGATTCCAAGCTACTCAACGCTACTTAAATCTGGAAATCTAAACAATTATAAAAATGTTGAATTTCGAGAAATTCTTCTCTGTAAGACAATTTAATTGAGTGCATCATTCTATGCTCAACTCTAAGATAAACTCGAATAAAATCGTATCCTAATCAGACTAAAAAATTCGAAAAATTCCAGAAAATATCGGAAATTTCGATATATACTAATTCTGTAACCATACAATTCCAACGTCCTGCAAATTTCACTCTGTTAAAGTTAGCCAAAAGTAGAAAGTCGATAATGCAGATTGCGTTATTAACATTCCAGCCGAAAATAAAAAATTTAGTGGTTATCAGCCAAAGGTAAAGAGTATACATGAATTGCAACAAAACCTTTTGTAAATAGTCTTACGTGGAAAAGTTTGTTCCATCTACTCGTGGAAAATATAGAAAAATCAAAAGAATCCAAAAAAATTGGAATAAAATCAGCCTCTGTCACAAGCGATATCTTGTGCTTAGCATTGGAACTAGTGTTCCAACTGTTATACAGTAATATTGTTATACTTAATATTGTTATACACTAATGTCGATACACTGAACTGAATTGAATAAAAGCCAGTCTAAAACGTAACACCAAGCCTTTCATTACATGGTGTCAGATAAAGTTTTAAGAAGAGAAAAATTATAATGAGTCCAATTAAAATGAGTGATAAAATGACGCATTAATTAAAAGGATAAACGGAGATACAAATAATAGTAATCCAATTAAAATTCGTGTTAAAAATAATAAGAAGTGAATATTATCAAAAAAAAAAAAAGCGTGATAATTAAGTTAAAGATAATAATAGATCTGGATGGGCATTAATTCAAAAGGTAATTGAACGCAAAAATTATTAAGAAAAATCCAAGGATGGATGCCATTGCTTTGAGTGATTTTATTTTGTGATATACGGGTATATATACCGAGACATACGAATAAATAACATACGGCGTGTAATAATAAAATGGAAGGCATTAAAGCACCAAAGCCATTAATAGTGCTCCCAAGTGGCACAGATTATGATTCTTGGTTGGATCAATTTGAATTCTATGCAGCAGCCAAAGAGTTAGAGAAAAAATCGGAGATCGTGCAATTTGCGACGTTCATGACGACAATAGGACCAGCAGCGCAAAATATTTTTAAGACGTTCCAAATCAAAGATGAAGACAGACAATGCAGTGTATTGAAAGAAAAGTTCATGACATATTTCAATCCAAAATCAAATATATCATTTGAACGTTATGTATTTAACACAATAGTGCAAAAAGAGGATCAAACGTTTGAGGAATTTTTGATGAGCAGTAGAGCACAAATAATCAAATGCAAATTTGGACAATTAGAGGATGAACTACTAATGGACAAGGTTGTAATTGGAGTGCATTCGCAGAAAATCAGGGAAGATTGCTGTCAGATGAGAACTTAACGCTGGAAAAAGCAATAGGTATATGCAGATCAAATGAAATTGCAACACGACAAATGTCGACAATGTCATCGAACAAGGAACAATTGGTGGACTTTATAGGCAAAAATAGGTCCAACAATGCAAATAACTTGAGTGAGTACAAAAATAAAAATGTTAGTAGTAGTTCTCAAAGTTTAAATAAAAATAAATTAATTGAGTGTCAATATTGTAAGAGAAAACACATGCCAAGTAAAACACAATGTCCAGCATTTGGTGAAAAATGCTTGAATTGTGGTAAATTTAATCATTTTAAGATTGCATGTAGAAGAAACAATTTTAGAAAGAATACAGTAAATGTGGTTGAGAATGAACATGTTAATAGTGACATGGATGATGAAGTTTATTTGATTCAAAGTATTGGTTCATTGAGTGGATCAAGAGATGAGTTTTTTGAGGATATTAAGATTAAAAATATTAGTTTTAGTTTTAAATTAGACACATGAGCCCAATGTAATGTGATGAGTTTGAATGATTGTAAAAAGCTGAGAGTAGATATGCATGAATCAAAAATTAAGAAACTTATCACATTTGGCGGAAATTTTATCAAGGTAATTGGGGAAATTTCAGTGAAGGTATTATTCAAAAAAAGTAGTTAATATAATTTTGAAAATTATAAAAGAGGATGTAGTTCCCATTTTAGGCTGGAAAACGTGTAAAGAGTTAAATTTAGTCACTAGAAATTTTAATGACAATTGTAAAGTTAATGAAATTGAAATCAAAGATGCAATTTTTGAGGGTTTAGTTTGTATTAAGAATTTTGTGTTTGATATCGATCTGATCGCCGATCCTAAGTTCGACATAATCCCGCCTAGAAGAATCCCATACTCAATCAGAGATACAGTCAAGTCAGAATTGGATAAGATGGAACAACTAAATGTTATAAAATAAATAATTGAACCAACTCTGGCAGTTTCTCCAATTGTCATTGTTAAGAAAAATAACAAAATCAGAATTGGTATGGATCCAAGCTAAGTAAATAAAAATATCTTGAGAAGGCACCATCCGCTGAAGACATTAGAGGAAATATCAGCAACAATTGCTAATTCTAAATTTTTCACGCTTATTGATTGCAAGAAGGGGTTTTGGCAAATACCTGTTACTGAACGAAGTCAGAAATATTTGGCATTTGGCACTCCGTGGGGAAGATATACGTGTTTGAGGTTACCATTTGGTTTGGCATCAGCACCTGAAGTGTTCCAGCAGATGATGAACCAGCTACTAGAGGGATGTAGAAATATTGAGTGCTCAATGGATGACATACTAGTGCATGCTTCTACGAGAGATGAGTTGGTTACGTATACTCAGCGAGTAATTGATAGAATAGAAAAGGCTGGAATCAAATTAAACAGAGACAAATGTCTATTTAACAAATCATATGTTAAGTTTTTGGGTCACATAGTATCAAATAGAGGACTGGAGATAGATCCAGAAACAATTGCAACTATTTCCACATTACGCAAGCCTACTACAGTGAAACAGATTCAACGTATACTGGGAATGATCACTTATGTAGCTAAGTTTATTCCAAACTGTTCGGAAATAACAGAACCGCTAAGAAAATTGATCAAGAAAAATACAGAATTTGTATGGGAAGTAGAGCAAGATCAAGCTTTTGAGAAAATAAAAAATCTATTAATAACAGCACCAGTTTTGAAATATTATGACGTTAACAAGGATGTGACATTATCGGTGGATGCCAGTAAAAATGCAGTCGGGGCGGTATTGATTCAGGATGAGCACCCGGCCGCAAATGCATCAAGATCATTAAGTGAGTGTGAACAAAACTACCCACAAATAGAAAAGGAAGCTACAGCAATACGTTTCTCAGTTAAAATATTCCATGAGTATATACATGGGAAAAAATTGATTATTGAGACAGATCATAAACCTTTGGAATCGATATTCAAAAAGCCAATTCAGTCTGCTGTTGCTCGGCTTCAAAGAATTTTGTTTGATATACTGCCATATTCACCTCAAATAATATACAAAAAAGGGAGAGATATACCATTAGCAGATGCTTTAAGTCGTGATTGTGATAATCTAAAGCAAACGGAACAAGAAGATCTGGAAATTAGTGTAATTGTCCCAATGTCGGACAATGCAATAGAAAATTTGAGGGCAGAAATAGAAAACGAAACACACCATAAGACATTGAAAAGTTATATCTTGAAAGGCTGGCCTGAGAATAATTCAGAAATACAAAGAGATATTGAACATTTTGCAAATTTTAAAGAGGAACTGGCAGTATACGATGATATCTTATTTAAACGGGAAAAAATAATAGTGCCTAAGGCTCGAATAAAAAAGACGTTAGGAGCTCGTCAATTATTCTACTGGAAAGGGTTAACACAGGATACGACTGACTTCGTAGAACAATGTGCAGTGTGTCAGCAAACACAAAACAATAATATCAAAGAACCTATTATGAGTAAAGAAGTTCCAAGCCTACCATTTGAAATAGTGGAAACAGACCTGTTTCACTTAAATGGTGAAACGTATTTAGTGGTGGTGGACAGTTACTCCGGTTTCTTCGAAATTGAGAAACTTAATAACATGATGTCAGCCGAGGTAATACAAATATTAAAGGAAATATTTGCTACCCATGGTACACCTAGAATACTGGAAAGTGATAATGGTCCTCAATATTCGGCTAGAGAATTTTTGGAATTCAGCAAAAAGTGGAATTTTGAGCACAAGACATCGAGTCCTCAGTTTGCAAGAGCAAATGGTTTGGCAGAACGAGCAGTTGAGACAGCTAAACTAATGATGAAAATATGCGTCAAAGACAATACGGATTTCTATCTTGGACTACAAAATATGCGTAATACACCTAAAGATAATTGCCTAGAGCCTCCCAATCAAAGGCTAATGAGAAGATTGACAAGAACAAATCTTCCAATTGGCAAGCAGCTTCTGGAACCTAAAATAATCCAAGGGTTGAAGGAAAATCTAACCAATCTAAGAAACAAGCATAAAATTATGCTGATAAAAACACGAAGGTTCGGCTAGATCCAATACTCAATGAGAAAGTTTGTATTCAAATGGGTCCTAGAAATTGGATTACAGGGGCAGTAATAGAAAAGCTGCGAGCTCCAAGATCGGTGATAGTGCAGTCCGATGATGGAAGTCGATACAGAAGTAACTCTCATCACCTTCGCAAAACCAGGTTGATAGAACCAATCAAACGTGAAAATAAATTCATACATATAGAAGACAGTTCACAATATAAGGTTAAAAGCACTGGTGTGATGACAAACAGGTTATAAATAGTGAGAGGTCGAATAAAGGTATCGGTGAAGTTAGTATGAAGAAATAACGTATATAAAAAAAAAATAAAAAAAAAAAAAGGAATAGTATGAAATCATATGAATTTTGGTTAAGCTAATCATTTTAAATTATATTCATTCTTAGTTTTATTCATTGTAATCTTTATAATATTATATAAAAAAAGGGAGATGTCACAAGCGATATCTTGTGCTTAGCATTGGAACTAGTGTTCCAACTGTTATACAGTAATTTTGCTATACTTAATATTGTTATACAGTAATGTCGATACACTGAACTGAATTGAATAAAAGCCAGTCTAAAATGTAATACCAAGCCTTTCGTTACAGCCTTTAGGGTGTACATCTGAAGATGAACCGTTTTAATGTGATTTGTTAATAGCTATATCGCTGGAAAAATATCAATTCAAGTTTCCCGTGGAAATCTGGGAAAATTCGATTTTCCAAAAATCATTTGAAATCTTTATTAAATCAACCTCTAGAATGTTATGTCTGAAGATGCATTGTCTAATGATATTTGGAAAATCGAATTTTATAGATACTTAGCTATTGATAAGTCACACCGAAGCAATCCATCTCCAGACGTAACACTATTGAGGCTGATTTTATACAAGTTTTCAAACGATTTTTGGAAAAAATTTGGATTTTTAAAAAATCGAATTTTCACAGATTTCCTACGGGAAATGTTTATTGAATTTTTTTCTTGCAATAGCCTATTGACGTCACACCCTAGAGACTGATTTTAAACCAATTTTGAATATTTTTATTTGGATTTGGTGAATTATCCACGAAGAACTGGAGGCAGGTTTTACCACTTAAGAAAGAATATTGACAAAAGCCTTTAATGCTATCCATGCATCCATAGTAATTTTCGGCTAAATACTTACGACTTAATTTTTCATTTTCGGCATTAATAAAGACATTATCAGGATTCTGCATTTTCGGCTCGAACAGTATTAAATTTCGAGTCTAAGTGCAAGAAACTCGAATGGGCTCGAATAATTTCGAGAAGCTCATATAATCTTATAGAGTTCTATAGAATAATCGTTATACTCTAAAACAATCTGGATATATCCATAAATCTCGATTAAATGTAGATTCCTATAGATTAATCTTGAAAAAAACACTGGAAAATCTCGAATAATCTCGAAAATATTGAGTAATGATAGAAGAAACTAAATTTTTACAAAAATTTGACATTTCGGGAATCTCACCTAATATTCAATGATATTTCAGTCCAAACTAATAGACTCGAATAATATCGAAACTCTTGAACAATTTCGAAAAATAAAAAAAAAACTCGAATAAGATATCTAAAACACTCAATGCCAAAGAAATCTCGAGTAAGCTTAACAACCTGGGACGACTAATTTCGAGAATGTTATTATTTTTTACGATTTCTCGTAAAGCGATTCCTCCCAATTACGATTTTGTAAATTGTGAGTCCTCGAAAGAAATTCTGGAACTGACTCCTGATGTATCAGTGGGCTTACGAATCCTAATTCTTTCATGACAGCAGTTTTCACAAAATTGAATAAATAATTCAGTATAAGTTTTATAGTCGGTAAAAATTCGTTAACATCAGATTGATTAACTGGAAAGTTTAGACTAATCGGTTAACCTTAATCCGTTTTGATGTCCCTACCAATTATGTTTGTACATACAAATGTGGTTTTGTACTAGAGCGCTCTAAAGTACCCAAAAGAAGTTAAAATTGCTTTAAAAATACGATTATTGCATGCGTGAAAATTTAAATCAGAAGCCACCACTGATTATACAAAAAGTTTTCACATAAATCTTTTGCGAGCCATGGGTGAACTCGTAATTTTTGTTGTGTTTCCCCCATCTGATTAATATTATTGTTAGAAATAATATATCGACACATTTTATGGACGGAAACTAAGCTCTTTTGCCGAATGATCGGTAAATTATATTGCGACTTAGTCGTAGATTATCTCTTGTTATCCATCCCACAGTTATTCTTGCATAGTAAGATATAAAGCTGCAACGTCAATAGGAGGTCTATTTTGTTGTTAATGTACGTTCCAAATCTGGTACAACCTTTAGAAATATTTTAATATGGAACACTTAACTGTAACTCATACATTAATATTAGGAAATATTTCCTCTTCCGGCCTCTACAAAAACATTAAAAAAGAAAACTCCGGTAATCTAAATTGGAAATGATATGAACCCGAAAGAAATACTAATATAGATTACTCATATTTGTAATGTAATAAAGATAAAAAACACAATTTCTTCTTTAATCACATGTCACTCTATATAAGCAGATACATTAAACGAAGCACACAAACATCCTTCCGCGCGTTCACCTATTTATCGAACAAATTTTGTAAATTTTCTTCTAATCCTAGAGTTACACATTTTGATATACTTTTTTCTGTATCCTCTTATGTATGTATGTATGTATATTTTACGCCCGCAATTTTGGATTTATGTATGTATTATACATACTGCTTGACAATTTGACATAAGATTATTTTTATTTTCTGTGTACGCGCGCGTCTTCTTATCTATATTGAACCTAGAATAAAACGAAAACAAAAAAAAAAAAAATTCGATGTCAACATGATGTGTTAATTTATTTATTTATCCATTTCTGTGTGTCTTATTATAGATTCTAACGAATTTAGGTTACATAGAACGATAAATCGAACTGTGGTTGAGGAATATGTGTGGGAGATGAGGATTTATTATGTTTTATTCGAAAATATCTTGAAGTTAAAAATTTATAATTTAAAGGAAATATTTGGCCTCAAATGCTGCGATGGTGGTACATAACGAGAGAGTGCGCTGACTCGGTCACGTTCTACGTTCTGATCCAGAACGAATACACAACAATTAAATTTATTTTCTACATACTACTCTAAACATTAGGACGACATAAAATAATACAAACAATATTACAATCCAAACGGTTAGCCCTGCAACATCATACCAATACATATCAACATTCGTAAAAAGTAACTCTAAATAACGATCTGGCCTTTTAAAATGACAATACTCTTCGTAGCATTTAAGATTTGGTCGATTAAAGCCGTAAATCGAGTACATTGCACCTTCGAACCCGTATCGAAAATAAGAAATGTATGTGGCCCGTTTAAAATACCGTGGCAACAGATTAAAACTTATAAACATGCCGGAGAATATCATCATTGGTAAGTTACTGAAAAGTAACGTGTATATTCGTAATGTATTATTTGGGATAGCTGTACAAATCACTAACGAACTTCCTAGTGAAACAATCGTAATCAACGTAAATATAGTCCAAAAGTAAACAAAATTAGTAGTGGGCTGTATGGTCATGAAAAATACTATCACTAAAAAAACAGTTGAAACAATTATGTGCTGCGTTAATTCGGTTATAATTTTCACCATGAAATAAACATTCGTTGAATAGTAGTTGTGCTTTTGCTCCTGAAGGAATACCGCAACATCTGCTGGAATTGATAAAATGTTCGGAATGGTATGAACAAAAAATACAAAGAAAATCATAAACGATATTAATGATGTGTTCGCTAAAATTTTCGATGCATTGTCGCCCATATCGTAATATACTAATCCGAGAAATACACCGATTACAATGTTCGCGATTAAACGCAAATTAACAAACATAAAATCTCGCCGCATGGACAAAATATTACGCCGCATTAAAATAGAAAATTGATTCAAGCATGTATTCGGGTAGCTCCAATTTTCATGATTTATGACATCACTCGTCGAATCATTGTTATTTTTCGATAAATTGTTACTTAACACCAATTGCTGATATTGTCCATTCACTTCACTTTGTGATGCAATATCTAGAACTATATATTTATCGTAAAATTATGCATCGATCAACAAATTATATTTAACAATAATGCATACTTACTAAATTCCGCTTGTCCAAGAAACGGTGGTCGAACAATTCCTACTTTGGAGTAAACCTCATCAATTTTATCACATGGCCCACTATAAATACTTTCCCCACCAGCCAACACCAACACATCATCAAAGTATTGTAACATTTTGGTTGTCGGCTGATCCATTGCACAAATGATGGTACGTCCTTGTTCCACCAACATCTTTAGATACCTCAATACCAACATTAAAGCTTTATCTTCGAAATGACCAACATTCAAATCCAAATACAAAATCGTTGATTTTAAAATTAATCCAATACCGACTACCAGCACATTGCGTTGCGATTCATTTAATTTTGACACGGGCAAATTTTGACATTCCTTTAAATTTAGCTCCGCAATAATATTATTAATTAGCTTCAATTTTATTATGTCTGTCATTTTTGGGCCAAGCTTAAAATCAGCAGTAAATTTTAACGTTTCAAATATGGTCAAATGTTTGTGCAATGGAAACTCATGTGTCAATATGTATACCGATTTTGTGCCAATCGAATACGTATCAAATGTTTGTCCATTTAATTTTATATTTGGTGCACAATAATTTGATTGTAATCCAGCTAGTAAATTTAGTAAAGTAGTTTTACCACTACCATTTGGTCCAATGATTGCAGTTAATCGGCTCGAATAAAATGTACCGGATACATTTTTTAGAATATATTGGCGATCGGTTGCATCTGAAATATATACGTAAAATCAAAGTTCGTTAGATAATTATAAATTGCTGATACATATTTGTAATGGGTGTGGGGCGACCAGATTATTAACATACTTTATAGTATTTCCTAATGCAAATTTTATATGAATAAATTAAAAATTAAAATCAACTTGTTTATAAGTACAACTAGTAACTGAACACGTTTTCGGAATTAATTCTCCAAGTACAAGTTTGTTATTGTAACAAGTTTAAATTGTGAATATTTTTTTAATTAAAGTGTAAATTGAAATTCAATTAGTAAATGCTTTTAGAGACATTTCATCGTGAAATCTATCAGGTGCGCTTTCCAAACGATTTGTTATTATTTTTCATAAATTTTGATTTTTTTTTTTTAAATGTCGCGATTATTGACGTAACATTTCAACAATTGACAGATTGAATTCCTTTGAGTCGGTATAGTCGTGAATGAAAAAGCAGAAGAAACAAACTTAAAAAAAAAAAAAGATAATGACCAATTTTGGAGACCAGATCTGAAAATAAAGTTTCTCCGAATCACGCGAAACTGTTGGTTGCAATGTTAAATAAATTATGTTAATTTGTGGATATTAAAAAATGAATGATGTTTACAAAAATAGTGCTCTTTGTACTCGAGCAAAGGCACATAGCCAATGAGGCACTCTTCAGATGATTGAAATGATTTCTGAAGAATAAGGATGATGAACGCTGTAGATGGTCAGAGCCACCAACAATTTTTACAAAGAAAAAAAAATTTAATTAATTTCATAAAACAGGATACGCCGTCTAACGTACGCGAACATAACACTTCCATATTCTGAATAAACACATACTCATATAAGCCGTGGTTTAAATTTAAAAAAAAAAAAAAAAAATTTGCGAGCATTAATTAGTATACCTACTAAATTAAATAACTAACAACCGAACTCACTTTTTCTAGTTGCTGCTTTATAGCATATATTATGAAAATCAATGCTCATCGGTTCACTGACATTACCGAAATCAATTACGGTTTCACTTTCCTCAATATTTTTTAATTCCATAATTTATTTACGATTGTAACCAAATCTTATTTTACAAATTTAGAAAACCTTCTGCAGAAACATTTACAATTACAAGCACAAGATATGTGAAGAACTTTCAAATTATAAGGCCAAAGTGCACAACAAATTCAACTCTGCACGTGGTAAACTAATGTAAATTAAATATTATTATTTAATTTAATTTATTAACCACTATAACAAGTTTTAGTGGTTTTTGTAACAACAATTTATTATGACATAATTAATAAGACAATTTTGCGTTAAGCAATCAGGAACGACTGACTTATGTTTACAGAAAGCAAGATTATTTAAGCCGACTACAGATGACCTTGACAATTATTTATTTACGACAATGCTACTATCGTAAGTAGCTAGTTAAGAATAATTATAAAATGAAATTATAACAAGAACAAAAGGTTCAGCCAAATTTGCTAATCTCAGCATAGTATGATTAATTTTATCATATGTAGTGACCACCATATTTATAATAAACGGATATGATAAATGCGTAGAAATTTGATTAATTTTATCATATATGTACATACATAAATAATTGGCACATGATCGGGAATATGATGCAATTTACTAAATTTAAAATGAATTCGCTAAAGCAAATTTAATAATCCCAATCATATTTCAATTTTTATTTTAATAAATTCACTATAATTTCTATCATATTTGAATTGACCTTTACCACACTTATAGTTTGACGATATCAAAAAAATATTAACTTAAATGTAATATAAATACATAGTAGGGTGCTTTTATGATAATATGGTTAATTTAAAAAAATATTGTTAGGGAATTATCATGCATACGAGTACATACACGGAAAAAAAAATATTACTGAATTATTTACTATACATATAAGTAATCGAATTATAGTACACTGTGCTATATATTTATGTAAAAGTTACTATGTCTATGGCGGATTTTACAATTTGCATAGTAGTGTGTACAAATAGGAATCACTACTATATATAGGAATATATGTATAATATAGGAATGTTTCATATAACCAATTATAGCAATTTTTCCTTTTTGTTAAGGTAAATCCCGCAATTTTAAACTGATCAAAAACGCATTCCTTCTATTCCTTCTTTACAGCCGTAATTTAGTTTGTATGGTGTGAACAGTCGATTTTATTTTATTTCGTAATTATAAAAGAAACTGTGAATCATTTGTAGTAATTAAGTTTTATGTTATTAAAAAATATAATAAGGAAAATGTGTCAAAGCCTCCTCTATTTAAAAGACATAAATATCAGACCAATTTTAAAAGAAGCTTAATTCAAGGGGGATTTACTACTTTGATCAACAAGTTCCCGGAATAACCACCATGTGGCGCTCCCATCGTTCCGGTTTGAGTTCTGTTTTTTTTTGTTAAGTTGGTACATTTGTTGTTGATATTCCCTCTAAATCTTCATAGCATTTCTTCATAGCATTTTATTCTGTATCATAGCTTGATATTTGCAAAAGTTACGTAGTCAAGAGTACATCTATCTCTGTGTGTGTTGGCGATTATTTACAATTTTAGACATGATTTGCGAGGCTGAATCCGATCCCACATTCATCAAAAGGATCAGTACTAGAGACGAGACGTGGGCTTATGAGTACGACACGCAATCCAGACATCAGGCAAGTGAATGGCGTTCACCAAAAAAAAAACACGTTGTTTTCAGTCAAAAAAGAAGGCAATGCTCACGGTTTTCATGGATTACAACGGTGTAGTGCATCATGAATTTTTGCCAGAAGACCAGACCGAAAACAAAGAGTATTAATTGGGCGTTATGAGACGTTTCCGTAAAGCAATTCGCCGAAAGAGGCGAGAATTGTGGGTAGAAAACTCGTGGATTTTGCACCATGATAACGCACCTTCGCACGGTGAAATCATAATGATGTTCTTGATACCTTTAATGACAGGTCTCGAGACCTGTAACTGCTGTGCCAACGAATATTTAGATTCCATAATTATTTCCGTACATTTCATAGAAAATTCGATTTGATGAAAATCACCTTACTATGTATCAGACGATTCAGAGCAATAAAAATCCAAAATCTGCAACTGTGCTCCGATTTCTGTTCTTGATACCTATAATGACAGGTCTCGAGACCTGTAACTGCTGTGCCAAAGCGAATTTAGATTCCATAATTATTCCCGTACATTTCATAGAAAATTCGTTTTGAGGAAAATCACCTTACTATAGATCAGACGTTTCAGAGCTATAAAAATCCAAAATCTGCAATTGTGCTCCGATTGCTGTTCTTGATACGTCTAATGATAGGCCTCAGAACCTGTAAATTTGTATGCCAACGAGTATTTAGGTTCCTTGATTCCATTGGAAATCACCTTACTATACATCAGCCGATTCAGAGCAATAAAAATCCAAAATCTGCAACTGTGCTCCGATTTCTGTTCTTGATACCTTTAATGACAGGTCTCGAGACCTGTAACTGCTGTGCCAACGAATATTTAGATTCCATAATTATTTCCGTACATTTCATAGAAAATTCGATTTGATGAAAATCACCTTATTATACGAGTAGATCAGACGATTCAGAAATATAAAAATCCAAAATCTGCAATTTTGTTCCGATTGCTGTTCTTGATACCTCTAATGATAGGCCTGAGGACCTGTAAATTTGAATGCCAATGAGTATTTAGGTTCCTTGATTCCATTAAAAATCGCCTTACTATACATGAACCGATTCAGAGCAGTAAAAATCCAAAATCGGCAATTGTGCTCAGATTTCTTTTATTGATACTTTTAATGACAGGTCTCGAGACCTGTAACTGCTCTACCAACGCATATTTAGATTCCATAATTATTTCCGTACATTTCATAGAAAATTCGATTTTATGAAAATTACCTTACGATCAGACGATTCAGAGCTATAAAAATCCAAAACCTGCAATTGTGCTCCGATTGCTGTTCTTGATACGTCTAATGATAGGCCTCAGAACCTGTAAATTTTTATGCCAACGAGTATTTAGGTTCCTTGATTCCATTGGAAATCACCTTACTATACATCAGCCGATTCAGAGCAATAAAAATCCAAAATCTGCAACTGTGCTCCGATTTCTGTTCTTGATACCTATAATGATTGGCCTCAGGACCTGTAAATTTTTAGGCCAATGAGTATTTAGGTTCCTTGATTCCATTGAAAATCGCATTACTATACATCAACCGATTCAGAGCAGTAAAAATCCAAAATCTGCAATTGTGCTCAGATTTCTGTTCTTAATGCCTTTAATGACAGGTCTCGAGACCTGTAACTGCTGTGCCAACGTATATTTAGATTCCATAATTATTTTTGTACATTTCATAGAAAATTCGATTTTATGAAAATCACCTTACTATAGATCAGACGATTCAGAGCCATAAAAATCCAAAATCTGCAATTGTGCTCCGATTGCTGTTCTTGATACGTCTAATGATAGGCCTCAGGACCAGTAAATTTTTATGCCAACGAGTATTTAGGTTCCTTGATTCCATTGAAAATCGCCTTACTATACATCAACCGATTCAGAGCAGTAAAAATCCAAAATCTGCAATTGTGCTCAGATTTCTTTTATTGATACCTTTAATGACAGGTCTCGAGACCTGTAACTGCTCTACCAACGCATATTTAGATTCCATAATTATTTCCGTACATTTCATAGAAAATTCGATTTTATGAAAATTACCTTACGATCAGACGATTCAGAGCTATAAAAATCCAAAATCTGCAATTGTGCTCCGATTGCTGTTCTTGATACGTCTAATGATAGGCCTCAGAACCTGTAAATTTTTATGCCAACGAGTATTTAGGTTCCTTGATTCCATTGGAAATCACCTTACTATACATCAGCCGATTCAGAGCAATAAAAATCCAAAATCTGCAACTGTGCTCCGATTTCTGTTCTTGATACCTATAATGATTGGCCTCAGGACCTGTAAATTTTTAGGCCAATGAGTATTTAGGTTCCTTGATTCCATTGAAAATCGCATTACTATACATCAACCGATTCAGAGCAGTAAAAATCCAAAATCTGCAATTGTGCTCAGATTTCTGTTCTTAATGCCTTTAATGACAGGTCTCGAGACCTGTAACTGCTGTGCCAACGTATATTTAGATTCCATAATTATTTTTGTACATTTCATAGAAAATTCGATTTTATGAAAATCACCTTACTATAGATCAGACGATTCAGAGCCATAAAAATCCAAAATCTGCAATTGTGCTCCGATTGCTGTTCTTGATACGTCTAATGATAGGCCTCAGAACCTGTAAATTTGTATGCCAACGAGTATTTAGGTTCCTTGATTCCATTGGAAATCACCTTACTATACATCAGCCGATTCAGAGCAATAAAAATCCAAAATCTGCAACTGTGCTCCGATTTCTGTTCTTGATACCTTTAATGACAGGTCTCGAGACCTGTAACTGCTGTGCCAACGAATATTTAGATTCCATAATTATTTCCGTACATTTCATAGAAAATTCGATTTGATGAAAATCACCTTATTATACGAGTAGATCAGACGATTCAGAAATATAAAAATCCAAAATCTGCAATTTTGTTCCGATTGCTGTTCTTGATACCTCTAATGATAGGCCTGAGGACCTGTAAATTTGAATGCCAATGAGTATTTAGGTTCCTTGATTCCATTAAAAATCGCCTTACTATACATGAACCGATTCAGAGCAGTAAAAATCCAAAATCGGCAATTGTGCTCAGATTTCTTTTATTGATACTTTTAATGACAGGTCTCGAGACCTGTAACTGCTCTACCAACGCATATTTAGATTCCATAATTATTTCCGTACATTTCATAGAAAATTCGATTTTATGAAAATTACCTTACGATCAGACGATTCAGAGCTATAAAAATCCAAAATCTGCAATTGTGCTCCGATTGCTGTTCTTGATACGTCTAATGATAGGCCTCAGAACCTGTAAATTTTTATGCCAACGAGTATTTAGGTTCCTTGATTCCATTGGAAATCACCTTACTATACATCAGCCGATTCAGAGCAGTAAAAATCCAAAATCTGCAACTGTGCTCCGATTTCTGTTCTTGATACCTATAATGATTGGCCTCAGGACCTGTAAATTTTTAGGCCAATGAGTATTTAGGTTCCTTGATTCCATTGAAAATCGCATTACTATACATCAACCGATTCAGAGCAGTAAAAATCCAAAATCTGCAATTGTGCTCAGATTTCTGTTCTTAATGCCTTTAATGACAGGTCTCGAGACCTGTAACTGCTGTGCCAACGTATATTTAGATTCCATAATTATTTTCGTACATTTCATAGAAAATTCGATTTTATGAAAATCACCTTACTATAGATCAGACGTTTCAGAGCTATAAAAATCCAAAATCTGCAATTGTGCTCCGATTGCTGTTCTTGATACGTCTAATGATAGGCCTCAGAACCTGTAAATTTGTATGCCAACGAGTATTTAGGTTCCTTGATTCCATTGGAAATCACCTTACTATACATCAGCCGATTCAGAGCAATAAAAATCCAAAATCTGCAACTGTGCTCCGATTTCTGTTCTTGATACCTTTAATGACAGGTCTCGAGACCTGTAACTGCTGTGCCAACGAATATTTAGATTCCATAATTATTTCCGTACATTTCATAGAAAATTCGATTTGATGAAAATCACCTTATTATACGAGTAGATCAGACGATTCAGAAATATAAAAATCCAAAATCTGCAATTTTGTTCCGATTGCTGTTCTTGATACCTCTAATGATAGGCCTGAGGACCTGTAAATTTGAATGCCAATGAGTATTTAGGTTCCTTGATTCCATTAAAAATCGCCTTACTATACATGAACCGATTCAGAGCAGTAAAAATCCAAAATCGGCAATTGTGCTCAGATTTCTTTTATTGATACTTTTAATGACAGGTCTCGAGACCTGTAACTGCTCTACCAACGCATATTTAGATTCCATAATTATTTCCGTACATTTCATAGAAAATTCGATTTTATGAAAATTACCTTACGATCAGACGATTCAGAGCTATAAAAATCCAAAATCTGCAATTGTGCTCCGATTGCTGTTCTTGATACGTCTAATGATAGGCCTCAGAACCTGTAAATTTTTATGCCAACGAGTATTTAGGTTCCTTGATTCCATTGGAAATCACCTTACTATACATCAGCCGATTCAGAGCAATAAAAATCCAAAATCTGCAACTGTGCTCCGATTTCTGTTCTTGATACCTATAATGATTGGCCTCAGGACCTGTAAATTTTTAGGCCAATGAGTATTTAGGTTCCTTGATTCCATTGAAAATCGCATTACTATACATCAACCGATTCAGAGCAGTAAAAATCCAAAATCTGCAATTGTGCTCAGATTTCTGTTCTTAATGCCTTTAATGACAGGTCTCGAGACCTGTAACTGCTGTGCCAACGTATATTTAGATTCCATAATTATTTTTGTACATTTCATAGAAAATTCGATTTTATGAAAATCACCTTACTATAGATCAGACGATTCAGAGCCATAAAAATCCAAAATCTGCAATTGTGCTCCGATTGCTGTTCTTGATACGTCTAATGATAGGCCTCAGGACCAGTAAATTTTTATGCCAACGAGTATTTAGGTTCCTTGATTCCATTGAAAATCGCCTTACTATACATCAACCGATTCAGAGCAGTAAAAATCCAAAATCTGCAATTGTGCTCAGATTTCTTTTATTGATACCTTTAATGACAGGTCTCGAGACCTGTAACTGCTCTACCAACGCATATTTAGATTCCATAATTATTTCCGTACATTTCATAGAAAATTCGATTTTATGAAAATTACCTTACCATCAGACGATTCAGAGCTATAAAAATCCAAAATCTGCAATTGTGCTCCGATTGCTGTTCTTGATACGTCTAATGATAGGCCTCAGAACCTGTAAATTTTTATGCCAACGAGTATTTAGGTTCCTTGATTCCATTGGAAATCACCTTACTATACATCAGCCGATTCAGAGCAATAAAAATCCAAAATCTGCAACTGTGCTCCGATTTCTGTTCTTGATACCTATAATGATTGGCCTCAGGACCTGTAAATTTTTAGGCCAATGAGTATTTAGGTTCCTTGATTCCATTGAAAATCGCATTACTATACATCAACCGATTCAGAGCAGTAAAAATCCAAAATCTGCAATTGTGCTCAGATTTCTGTTCTTAATGCCTTTAATGACAGGTCTCGAGACCTGTAACTGCTGTGCCAACGTATATTTAGATTCCATAATTATTTTTGTACATTTCATAGAAAATTCGATTTTATGAAAATCACCTTACTATAGATCAGACGATTCAGAGCCATAAAAATCCAAAATCTGCAATTGTGCTCCGATTGCTGTTCTTGATACGTCTAATGATAGGCCTCAGAACCTGTAAATTTGTATGCCAACGAGTATTTAGGTTCCTTGATTCCATTGGAAATCACCTTACTATACATCAGCCGATTCAGAGCAATAAAAATCCAAAATCTGCAACTGTGCTCCGATTTCTGTTCTTGATACCTTTAATGACAGGTCTCGAGACCTGTAACTGCTGTGCCAACGAATATTTAGATTCCATAATTATTTCCGTACATTTCATAGAAAATTCGATTTGATGAAAATCACCTTATTATACGAGTAGATCAGACGATTCAGAAATATAAAAATCCAAAATCTGCAATTTTGTTCCGATTGCTGTTCTTGATACCTCTAATGATAGGCCTGAGGACCTGTAAATTTGAATGCCAATGAGTATTTAGGTTCCTTGATTCCATTAAAAATCGCCTTACTATACATGAACCGATTCAGAGCAGTAAAAATCCAAAATCGGCAATTGTGCTCAGATTTCTTTTATTGATACTTTTAATGACAGGTCTCGAGACCTGTAACTGCTCTACCAACGCATATTTAGATTCCATAATTATTTCCGTACATTTCATAGAAAATTCGATTTTATGAAAATTACCTTACGATCAGACGATTCAGAGCTATAAAAATCCAAAATCTGCAATTGTGCTCCGATTGCTGTTCTTGATACGTCTAATGATAGGCCTCAGAACCTGTAAATTTTTATGCCAACGAGTATTTAGGTTCCTTGATTCCATTGGAAATCACCTTACTATACATCAGCCGATTCAGAGCAGTAAAAATCCAAAATCTGCAACTGTGCTCCGATTTCTGTTCTTGATACCTATAATGATTGGCCTCAGGACCTGTAAATTTTTAGGCCAATGAGTATTTAGGTTCCTTGATTCCATTGAAAATCGCATTACTATACATCAACCGATTCAGAGCAGTAAAAATCCAAAATCTGCAATTGTGCTCAGATTTCTGTTCTTAATGCCTTTAATGACAGGTCTCGAGACCTGTAACTGCTGTGCCAACGTATATTTAGATTCCATAATTATTTTCGTACATTTCATAGAAAATTCGATTTTATGAAAATCACCTTACTATAGATCAGACGATTCAGAGCTATAAAAATCCAAAATCTGCAATTGTGCTCCGATTGCTGTTCTTGATACGTCTAATGATAGGCCTCAGGACCAGTAAATTTTTATGTCAACGAGTATTTAGGTTCCTTGATTCCATTGAAAATCACCTTACTATACATCAACCGATTCAGAGCAGTAAAAATCCAAAATCTGCAATTGTGCTCAGATTTCTGTTCTTAATGCCTTTAATGACAGGTCTCGAGACCTGTAACTGCTGTGCCAACGTATATTTAGATTCCATAATTATTTCCGTACATTTCATAGAAAATTCGATTTGATGAAAATCACCTTATTATACGAGTAGATCAGACGATTCAGAAATATAAAAATCCAAAATCTGCAATTTTGTTCCGATTGCTGTTCTTGATACCTCTAATGATAGGCCTGAGGACCTGTAAATTTGAATGCCAATGAGTATTTAGGTTCCTTGATTCCATTAAAAATCGCCTTACTATACATGAACCGATTCAGAGCAGTAAAAATCCAAAATCGGCAATTGTGCTCAGATTTCTTTTATTGATACTTTTAATGACAGGTCTCGAGACCTGTAACTGCTCTACCAACGCATATTTAGATTCCATAATTATTTCCGTACATTTCATAGAAAATTCGATTTTATGAAAATTACCTTACGATCAGACGATTCAGAGCTATAAAAATCCAAAATCTGCAATTGTGCTCCGATTGCTGTTCTTGATACGTCTAATGATAGGCCTCAGAACCTGTAAATTTTTATGCCAACGAGTATTTAGGTTCCTTGATTCCATTGGAAATCACCTTACTATACATCAGCCGATTCAGAGCAGTAAAAATCCAAAATCTGCAACTGTGCTCCGATTTCTGTTCTTGATACCTATAATGATTGGCCTCAGGACCTGTAAATTTTTAGGCCAATGAGTATTTAGGTTCCTTGATTCCATTGAAAATCGCATTACTATACATCAACCGATTCAGAGCAGTAAAAATCCAAAATCTGCAATTGTGCTCAGATTTCTGTTCTTAATGCCTTTAATGACAGGTCTCGAGACCTGTAACTGCTGTGCCAACGTATATTTAGATTCCATAATTATTTTCGTACATTTCATAGAAAATTCGATTTTATGAAAATCACCTTACTATATATATCAGACGATTCAGAGCTATAAAAATCCAAAATCTGCAATTGTGCTCCAATTGCTGTTCTTGATACGTCTAATGATAGGCCTCAGGACCAGTAAATTTTTATGTCAACGAGTATTTAGGTTCCTTGATTCCATTGAAAATCACCTTACTATACATCAGCCGATTCAGAGCAGTAAAAATCCAAAATCTGCAATTGTGCTCCGATTGCTGTTCCTGATACCTCTAATGATTGGCCTCAGTACCTGTAAATTTTTAGGCCAATGAGTATTTAGGTTCCTTGATTCCATTGAAAATCGCCTTACTATACATCAACCGATTCAGAGCAGTAAAAATCTAAAATCTGCAATTGTGCTCAGATTTCTTTTATTGATACCTTTAATGACAGGTCTCGAGACCTGTAACTGCTGTGCCAACGTATATTTAGATTCCATAATTATTACCGTACATTTCATAGAAAATTCGATTTTATGAAAACCACCTTACTATAGATCAGACGATTCAGAGCTATAAAAATCCAAAATCTGCAATTGTGCTCCGATTGCTGTTCTTGATACGTCTAATGATAGGCCTCAGGACCAGTAAATTTTTATGCCAACGAGTATTTAGGTTCCTTGATTCCATTGAAAATCGCCTTACTATACATCAACCGATTCAGAGCGGTAAAAATCCAAAATCTGCAATTGTGCTCAGATTTCTTTTATTGATACCTTTAATGACAGGTCTCGAGACCTGTTACTGCTCTACCAACGCATATTTAGATTCCATAATTATTTCCGTACATTTCATAGAAAATTCGATTTTATGAAAATCACCTTACTATAGATCAGACGATTCAGAGCTATAAAAATCCAAAATCTGCAATTGTGCTCCGATTGCTGTTCTTGATACGTCTAATGATAGGCCTCAGGACCAGTAAATTTTTATGTCAACGAGTATTTAGGTTCCTTGATTCCATTGAAAATCACCTTACTATACATCAACCGATTCAGAGCAGTAAAAATCCAAAATCTGCAATTGTGCTCAGATTTCTGTTCTTAATGCCTTTAATGACAGGTCTCGAGACCTGTAACTGCTGTGCCAACGTATATTTAGATTCCATAATTATTTCCGTACATTTCATAGAAAATTCGATTTTATGAAAATCACCTTACTATAGATCAGACGATTCAGAGCTATAAAAATCCAAAATCTGCAATTGTGCTCCGATTGCTGTTCTTGATACGTCTAATGATAGGCCTCAGGACCAGTAAATTTTTATGTCAACGAGTATTTAGGTTCCTTGATTCCATTGAAAATCACCTTACTATACATCAACCGATTCAGAGCAGTAAAAATCCAAAATCTGCAATTGTGCTCAGATTTCTGTTCTTAATGCCTTTAATGACAGGTCTCGAGACCTGTAACTGCTGTGCCAACGTATATTTAGATTCCATAATTATTTCCGTACATTTCATAGAAAATTCGATTTTATGAAAATCACCTTACTATAGATCAGACGATTCAGAGCTATAAAAATCCAAAATCTGCAATTGTGCTCCGATTGCTGTTCTTGATACGTCTAATGATAGGCCTCAGGACCAGTAAATTTTTATGTCAACGAGTATTTAGGTTCCTTGATTCCATTGAAAATCACCTTACTATACATCAGCCGATTCAGAGCAGTAAAAATCCAAAATCTGCAATTGTGCTCCGATTGCTGTTCCTGATACCTCTAATGATTGGCCTCAGGACCTGTAAATTTTTAGGCCAATGAGTATTTAGGTTCCTTGATTCCATTGAAAATCGCCTTACTATACATCAACCGATTCAGAGCAGTAAAAATCTAAAATCTGCAATTGTGCTCAGATTTCTTTTATTGATACCTTTAATGACAGGTCTCGAGACCTGTAACTGCTGTGCCAACGTATATTTAGATTCCATAATTATTTCCGTACATTTCATAGAAAATTCGATTTTATGAAAATCACCTTACTATAGATCAGACGATTCAGAGCTATAAAAATCCAAAATCTGCAATTGTGCTCCGATTGCTGTTCTTGATACGTCTAATGATAGGCCTCAGGACCAGTAAATTTTTATGTCAACGAGTATTTAGGTTCCTTGATTCCATTGAAAATCACCTTACTATACATCAACCGATTCAGAGCAGTAAAAATCCAAAATCTGCAATTGTGCTCCGATTGCTGTTCCTGATACCTCTAATGATTGGCCTCAGGACCTGTAAATTTTTAGGCCAATGAGTATTTAGGTTCCTTGATTCCATTGAAAATCGCCTTACTATACATCAACCGATTCAGAGCAGTAAAAATCCAAAATCTGCAATTGTGCTCAGATTTCTGTTCTTAATGCCTTTAATGACAGGTCTCGAGACCTGTAACTGCTGTGCCAACGTATATTTAGATTCCATAATTATTTTTGTACATTTCATAGAAAATTCGATTTTATGAAAATCACCTTACTATAGATCAGACGATTCAGAGCTATAAAAATCCAAAATCTGCAATTGTGCTCCGATTGCTGTTCTTGATACGTCTAATGATAGGCCCCAGGACCTGTAAATTTTTAGGCCAATGAGTATTTAGGTTCCTTGATTCCATTGAAAATCGCGTTACTATACATCAACCGATTCAGAGCAGTAAAAATCTAAAATCTGCAATTGTGCTCAGATTTCTTTTATTGATACCTTTAATGACAGGTCTCGAGACCTGTAACTGCTCTACCAACGCATATTTAGATTCCTTAATTATTTCCGTACATTTCATAGAAAATTCGATTTTATGAAAATCACCTTACTATAGATCAGACGATTCAGAGCTATAAAAATCCAAAATCTGCAATTGTGCTCCGATTGCTGTTCTTGATACGTCTAATGATAGGCCTCAGGACCAGTAAATTTTTATGCCAACGAGTATTTAGGTTCCTTGATTCCATTGAAAATCACCTTACTATACATCAGCCGATTCAGAGCAGTAAAAATCCAAAATCTGCAATTGTGCTCCGATTGCTGTTCTTGATACCTTTAATGACAGGTCTCGAGACCTGTAACTGCTCTACCAACGTATATTTAGATTCCATAATTATTTCCGTACATTTCATAAAAAATTCGATTTGATGAAAATCACCTTACTATAGATCAGACGATTCAGAGCTATAAAAATCCAAAATCTGCAATTGTGCTCCGATTGCTGTTCTTGATACCTCAAATGATAGGCCTAAGGACCTGTAAATTTTTATGCCAACGAGTATTTAGATTCCTTGATTCCATTGAAAATCACCTTACTATACAACAGCCGATTCAGAGCAGTAAAAATCCGAAATCTGCAATTATGTTCCGATTGGTGTTCCCAATACCTCTAATGATTGGCCTCAGGACCTGTAAATTTTTAGGCCAATAAGTATTTGGGTACCTTGATTCCATTGAAAATCGCCTTACTATACATCAACCGATTCAGAGCAGTAAAAATCCAAAATCTGCAATTGTGTTCCGATTGCTGTTCCTGATACCTCTAATGATAAGCCTCAGGACCTGTAAATTTTTATGCCACGAGTATTCAGGTTCCTTGAATCCATTGAAAATCACCTTACTATACATCAGCCGATTCAGAGCAGTAAAAATCCAAAACCTGCAATTGTGCTAAGATTTCTGTTCTTGATACCTTTAATGACAGGTCTCGAGACCTGTAACTGCTGTGCCAACGCATATTTAGATTCCATAATTATTTCCGTACATTTCATAGAAAATTCGATTTTATGAAAATCACCTTACTATAGATCAGACGATTCAGAGCTATAAAAATCCAAAATCTGCAATTGTGCTCCGATTGCTGTTCTTGATACGTCTAATGATAGGCCTAAGGACCTGTAAATTTTTATGCCAACGAGTATTTAGATTCCTTGATTCCATTGAAAATCACCTTACTATACAACAGCCGATTCAGAGCAGTAAAAATCGAAAATCTGCAATTGTGTTCCGATTGGTGTTCCCAATACCTCTAATGATTGGCCTCAGGACCTGTAAATTTTTATTCCAATAAGTATTTGGGTACCTTGATTCCATTGAAAATCGCCTTACTATACATCAACCGATTCAGAGCAGTAAAAATCCAAAATCTGCAATTGTGTTCCGATTTCTGTTCTTGATACCTTTAATGACAGGTCTCGAGACCTGTAACTGCTGTGCCAACGCATATTTAGATTCCATAATTATTTCCGTACATTTCATAGAAAATTCGATTTGATGAAAATCTCCTTACTATAGATCAGACGATTCAGAGCTATAAAAATCCAAAATCTGCAATTGTGCTCCGATTGCTGTTCTTGATACCTCTAAACATCATTATTCGTAATTTTTTGACGAAAAATGCAACAAATACCATCCAACAGCGACCGAATTTACCTGATTTGGCTCCCTGTGACTTCTTTCTGTTCAATCGAGTTAAAAAACCATTACGGGGAACGGGTTTCAGCAGCCGAGAGGAATTAATGAAAAAATCACCAACACACACAGAGAAGATGTACTCTTGACTACGTAACTTTTGCAAATGTCAAGCTATGACGTTAAGATTTAGAGGGAATATCAACAACAGATGTACCAACTGAACAAAAAAAACAGAACTCAAATCGGAACGATGTGAGCGCCACGCGGTGGTTATTCCGGAAACTTGTTGATCAAGGTAGTATTTTACGATTTGAAAATTACTTGTATCATAAAATATTTTTAGTTTTATATTTAAATCAAACTTCTGAGTATAACATATTTTGAAACCAATCATCTAAATTTAGTAATTTGATTAATATAATTAAAATAAAACTGTACAAATTTAATTTCTATTTGTGCATCTATGTGAAAAAGGCAGTGCACGCTTATAAAAGCGAAATCAATGACGTAAAATCTTGTTCTGTAACATAAATACATAATTTAATGCACATGTTTTGTTATAGATTCGTATGAATTTCCAACTTAACGAACAAAAATTTTTGCTCGTTATGTTGGAAATTCATACAAACCTGTAAGTCAAACGTAAAACGTTTTTTTCATTGTGAATGCTCTGTAAGACATCTTGTTCAAGCCGGAATATTCAAATATTTGCTCAAATTCAAATTGTTTAAAAAGTTTGGGTTCAGTGCATTAAGTAGCTCAATTTAAAAAATCAAGCAAGTGAAAATTAAAAAACTAGTAAAATTGTTTTTATTTAAATGGTGATTACAAATCAAAGGAGAAACAAAAATTCTAATATACAGTCCACTCCCGATGTAAGAAATAAACCAATCCAGCTTGAAAATTTACACATAAAAGTGGTCCTTAGAGCCGGATATCTACATCGCAATAATTCCAACACGGAATATTTAGTTAAAAGGCAGTAGGTGGCTTATTTCAACAATTCCAACACGGAATCATTTCTCAACATGCCATTTTGTGTCGTATTTCTAATTCCAATAAGAAAGAAGTATTTTTCAATTGGGATTTAATTTCAATCAATTTCATTAGGCACGTGGCCAAGTGTGAGGTTATAATCATCATACGTTGGCAAAATTTATAACACATCTTCTCGAAATACCTGTTCCAAAGTTCGATGGAACTTTCTTATTATTACAACGGGTACATAATGAAACCAGACTCAATATAAATGGGGAGGTTCAGCGTACCATTTTATTGAATCAATCCCGAATTCCGACGAGAACTATAAACAAGTATGGGATTCTTTTTTCAAACATTATGAGAATCATTCAAGAATAAAAACATTGCATATGAGAATAGTGCAAAAGATTTGCAAATATTCTTAGATTCCTTTTGAAAGCAATATAATGCTTTAAAGTCGTTAAAAATCCCAATAGACCAATGGGATGTATATTTTTTATTCCACGCTTCTCAATTGGTAGACTCAGTATCACGTCACAAAATTGAGATAAAAAAACCAATCGATAAAGATCTATCCATACAAGAGGTCATGGAGATTCTAACACAACGAGCACGGGTCCTAGAAGCCATATCTTCTACTGATTCTAACGTACCAAATATCGAATCCATTGTAAAAAAGCCTCAAAAGTCAAAGTTTACAATGATGGTTACCGAACCAAAACTCACAATAGCGTGTCATTACTGTAAATCTGATCATTTTATATACAAATATGAACGGTTTAAGTCAATACCATGGAAGGGTAAAGTTCAATGGATAAAAGGAAAAAAATTGTGTTACAACTGCCTTGGGGCACATCATATTTCCAAATGTAAATCCAAACTTTCATGTTATACGTGTAAGAAGAGGCATCATTCGCTCTTACACAATTCAACTTTTAATCAAGATAATCTTGATATGACTTTAATTTCGAAAAATGCTCAATCAGTATCATTGCCTGTGGATGTCAGTGTTACACCGAGTAGTTCGAAACAGACTACAAATACTACTAAAAGTAGTATTTCCGAAAATTCTAACTTGAATCCAACCAATCCATCTGGAAATCTTAATGGAGTTAGTGGAATACAGAAATGGAGGGTGAGGTTTGTCTTCACTCAACCGACCCTCAAATTTTATTATCCACCGTTTTGGTTTGGATACAAGGTTCAAAAGTTACGCGCGTATTACTACCTTGATCAACAAGTTCTCGGAATAACCACCATGTGGCGCTCCCATCGTTCCGATTTGAGTTCTGGTTTTTTATTAAGTTGGTACATCTGTTGTTGATATTCCCTCTAAATCTTAGCGTCATAGCTTGACATTTGCAAAACTTACGTAGTCAAGAGAACATCTATCTTTGTGTGTGTTGGCGAATATTTACAATTTTAGACATGATTTGCGAAGCTGAATCCGATCCCACATTCATCAAAAGGATCATTACTGAAGACGAGACGTGGGTTTATGAGTACGACACGCAATCCAGACATCAGGCAAGTGAATGGCGCTCACCAAAAAAAAACCACGTCGTTTTCAGTCAAAAAAGAAGGCAATGCTCACGGTTTTCATGGATTACAACGGTGTAGTGCATCATGAATTTTTGCCAGAAGGCCAGACCGTAAACAAAGAGTATTATTTGGGCGTTATGAGACGTTTGCGTGAAGCAATTTTGACGAAAAATGCAACAAATTCACCTGATTTGGCTCCCTGTGACTTCTTTCTGTTCAATCGAGTTAAAAAACCATTACGAGGAACGCGTTTCAGCAGCCGAGAGGAAATAATGGAAAAATCTCAGGAAGCACTGATGGACATACCGAAAACCGAATATAAAAAATGTTTCGGGGATTGGATCAAGCGCTGGCATAAGTGTGTTGTAGTCGATGGGGATTACTTTAAAGGGGATAATATAGATTTAGATTAATAAACTTGTATTTTTAATTTTCTGAATAAATTCCGGGAACTTTTTGATCAAGGTGGTATGTCGTGCATTATTAGATTCCGGGTCTCAATCTAATTTTATCACCGAAAGGATTTGCCAAATTTTGGGGACTAAGTAGTAGCTCCAGTCTAGGGAATTAATTCGAATGTAACAGAAATTATAAGGTTAATTTGTCGATTGAGTCTCGTATTCAAAATTTTAAACAAAGTTTGGAATTTTTAATTCTGCCAAAAATAACAGACATATTACCACTGCACACAGTAAATTTTGATTTGAATAAGTCCAACCAAAGAATTTGGAATTAGCAGATCCAAAATTTTATGTGCCTGGACGAATTGATGTTCTTATTGGCGCTGAAATCCACAATGATATTTTTAGTGGAGAAAAGATTCAGGTATCTCAAGAACTTCCACCATTCCAACAATCAGTGTTTGGGTACGTTATTTGTGGACGGGCAAGTGCTTCTTTTCCATCTTCATTTGTTTCATTATTCTGTTGTGACGTTGATTTACTGCGCAAAGAAGTGCAGACATTTTATGAAATTGAAGATGTGAAGACGAAAAACAATTTTTCATTGGAAGAGAAAGCATGTGAGGCCATAGCTACACCAAAAGCATTGCACGTGATTCCAAGGGAAGATACACTGTTGCGCTTCCACTTAAATCAAATATTTTAAACTTAGTACTATAATCTCGAAAAAAGGTTAAATGCAAATCCTGAACTGAGGCAGTTATACTCGCAGTTCATGGAGGAATATATTTCACTTAATCATATGCAATTAGCAAAGGAACCCGATTCTAGATTGTCATATTTTCTTCCACACCACGCAGTGTATAATGGAAATTCATTAACAACAAAATTAAGAGTTGTATTTAATGGTTCGTCCAAGTCATCGGCTGGCCTGTCATTGAATGACACACTAATGACAGGACCTACAATCCAACCGGAATTATTTTCGATTCTTCTACGATTTCGAAAATATAATGTAGCTCTTAGTGCCGATATTAAAAAAATGTATAGGCAAATAAATATAGATCCCAAGCATCGTAGTCTTCAGCAAATTTGGTGGCGTGACTCTCAAGACGAGTCTCCAAAGGTGTACCAATTAAATACTGTCACATACGGCACCACTAGTGCTCCATTTTTAGCGGTAAGAACATTAAAACAATTGGCTAGTGATGAATATCAAAACTATATGAATGTGTTGTGATCCTGGAGATGGTTCTATTCGGATAAATGATACACCAAGCATTACTGACAGTATATACTTTATTTTTAGTTTGTGTGTAGCTTGTCGTGGTGGAAATCCTTCTGCTGTTTTTCCATATGACATCTGCCAGGCGGGGTATATCCCGGCTTGCTAGGATAAGGTCGTTCAAACTGTCATCGTAACACTTCTCCCCGTTTTAAGATGCTGTTTATAAACAGTTGAAATTCTTATTTGAATGATTGCGATATGAATGATTATAATGATTACAATTGTTTCGGATGTAAATAAAAATAAATGGAAATATGAAAATGCCTTGTTTAGCACACGTAGTCTCGAGATAGGCGGGTGGAACTTCAGCTGTAGCTCGTTGAGTTCTTCGTGGAACTTGCTCCTGGAGCGCTGGCAAGTCTTCTTGTTGATCGTCCAGTAAGTCTTGCAATGAGTCATCTTTTTGTACTTCCTCTTTCTCCTCCTCGGGTTCTGGGATGATTTCGGGCTCAATCTCTTGCTTTCCTGAGACCTGGATATCAAAACTGTCCAGAAGAACGTTGTGGCCATCGTCGAGATATGTGTAGCGTTTTTTTAGCTGATTTGCATGAGCAACGATCTCTCGTATATCGGTTTGCACCTTGTAATTGACCGTTCCCATTTTACACACGACTTCTCCTGAAACCCAGCGCCACTGGTTGTTGCTTAAATGGGTTTTAACGAAAACTTTGTCGCCGATCTCAAACGTCTTTTCCTTAGCATCGTGGTGAGTGTTGAACTGCTGTTCCATCTTGTGGTTTAATTCTACTATAGCTTTCGTAGTTGGCATGAGCAAGTCGAGCTTCGATCTTGCTGGTCGTCCCGTCATCAGCTCATTGTATGACGGTGTGAAACGGTAGTGCTTAAGGAACTTTTGCAAGACTTCATTACCGTTTCCATCCTTCTCAAGCTTCTTGAGTCCCTGTTTCAGCGTCTGCACGAACCGTTCTGCCTGACCGTTCGATTGCGGATGATAAGGCGCTGTGGTGATATGCTCGATTCCTCTTTCTGCGCAGAATTGCTTAAATTGTTCCGATTTGAATTGCGGTCTGTTGTCAGAAACGATTGTTTTGCAATCGCCGTGTCTTGCGAAGGCTTCTTCGAGCTTATCTGTTGTCTGCTGGGACGTCGTGCTCTGCATCTTGTAGACTTCTGGCCATTTTGAAAAGGCGTCGATGATGACAAAATACCAGAAGCTGTTGGCTGGACCAGCGAAGTCGACGTGCAATCGCGACCACGGCGCTTCTGGAATCGGTCACGACTGCAGTTTAGCTTTGATCGGTGAAAACGCATTCGTTGCGCAATTCACACAGGTTCGAACTGTTTTTTCGATGTCGTTGTCGAGCGATGGCCAGGAGACTTTCTGTCGAGGTAATAGCTTCATGCGCTCAATGCCAGGATGACCTTGATGCAGTTCTTTCAGTATTTCGCTGCGGTAGCGCTTCGGAATTATGATGCGATCACCGAAAAAAATGCAACCGTTGATGACTGTGAGCGAATCTCGTCTTGCGAAGTAGTCTGCAGCCTCAACGTCAGGAATTTGCTCTCGTTTGCGTGGCCAACCCTTCTCAATGCAACTTGTCATTACCATCAACGTCTCGTCTCGACTTGTTTCGTACTGAATAGCTTCGAAGGTTACTGGCAGCTTCTTGGCGGTGTCGATAGCGAAGCAACCTAGTGAGTCTTCCGCAATGATCTTTCCAATGACGATGTCTTCGTCAGGCTTCTCGTGTTGACTAATGAGTCGAGAGATGAAATCTACGTATGCGAAGCTGTTCGTGTCGACGTATTTGATTTCGAAGTCGTATGCGAGCAATATCAACGCGTAGCGTTGAAGGCGGCTTGCCGTGTGTACCGGAATTCCCTTCTTATTCCCGAATATTGCGAGCAAGGGTTTATGGTCAGTCTGGAGCTCGAATTTTCGACCATAAATGTAGCGGTGAAACTTCTGAAGGGCGAATGTGAGCGCCAGAGCTTCTCGTTGGATTTGCGGGTAGTTTTTTTCTGCTGCTGTGAATGAGCGTGCGGCATGCATTACTGGGCGCAACGACTTACCGGGCATCTCATGCATTAGACTTGCTCCCATTCCATAGCTTGAAGCGTCAGCGGCAACGATCAACTTCTTAGTTGGGTCGTAGTGAGTAAGTCCGAGGTCAGATGCCAGAATTGTCTTGAGCTCGTCGAAAGATTCTTGATGTTTTGTTTCCCCTACAAACGTGATATCATCTTGAAGAAGCTCGTCTAATCGGCCGCGATGTTTCTTTATACCAGGAATATGAATTTTCCGTACCAAGTGACTGCTCCTAGAAATGCCTGAAGTTGCTTGACGTCTGTTGGAGGCGGAATGTTCTGAAGCGTCTTGATCTTTTCTGGGCTCGGTTTAATGCCGTTAGTGTCAAGTATGTGGCCAAGAAATTCGAGTTCTTTGTGACGGAACCAACACTTGTCGATTTTGAGGTGGAAGCCGTTCTCCTGAATGCGGCTTAAAATTTCGTACAGATTCTTGTCGTGGTTGTTTTGATCTGTTCCTCCCACAATGAAGTCGTAGATGAACGGAAAGGCGCCCTTTGCTGCGCTCATCATGCTGCTCACAAGTCTTTGGCAGATTCCCGGTGCTGGCTTGACTCCTGGCTGCAACCGATTGACTTTGAAAAGTCCGCAGTGAGTGTTGATGGTCATCAGCTTCTTTGAGTCGTCGTCGAGCTCGACTTGAAGGAACGCGTCTGAGAGGTCGATTTTGCTAAAGAGTTTGAATGGCGATAGCTGAGCAAAAATCTCGTCAGGCGTTGGCAGTGGAAATTGTTCCGGTTCAAGCGAATCATTTAAGCCAGTTGAGTAGTCGGCGCAGATTCTAACCCGTCCATCCTTCTTCTTGACAGCGACGATTGGTGCGGCGTATGCTGAGTATTGCACGGGGCTAATCACATTTGAGAGCTGCAACCGTTTGATTTCGTTCTCGATAGGCTCCATAGCGGCAAACGGAACTGGACGGCTGTTGCGGAAAATTGGTTTTGCACTTGGTTTGAGCGTCAGCGATGCCTTTTGGTGCAAAGGCCGAGCGAATCGCTGAAAAGGGCTGAAAATTTGATCCTCAACTCGCTTGAAAACTGCTGTGAAGCGTCGAGTCGGACGTTGTTGCAGACGCTGGCGATGGGAATATTCCATAGGTTGAGAGCTTCCATCCAGTCGCTGCCGAGGACGTTCAAGCTTGAATTTGCGACGTAGCATGGGCCGATTTCTTCTCGTCCGTGGAGCTTCAATCGTGCGGTGAATTTTCCGAGCATCGACACCTGATCGCCTGAAGCGCTGATTGCTTGCTCTTGGCATGGCGTCAACGGCGGTTCACCAATCTTTTTCCAATTTTTCTCGGATATAATTGTCCAGTCGGAGCCAGAATCCAGTTGCAGGCGAAGCTTGTGATCATCGATGGCTGGTTCAACAAACTTGCGGGTAGAGATCGATTCTGTTGTGACTGCCAAACTTTGACGACGTTCTGATCTGTGGCTAGGTCTGCTTGGTCTTGATCGGAATCTGCGCAGGAATTCGGTCGCCGAGGTACAATGGCCAGCTTTGTGACCCTTTACCTCGCAAGTATCGCAGATTTTGTTCTTGTACGGGCAATCCTTATGCCAGTGGCAGTCACCGCAGAAGTAGTAGTTGTTAGGAGGCGTGTCCAATTTTTCTGTTGATTTGTGTGTGGATTTCTGCCGACCTTGCTGTTGCTATCCTTCTTTCTTTCTGAACATCTGCATCACTTCGCTTCTCATTGCTGAGTTGGAGTGTTGGACCATTAATTTCTCGTCTTTGAGACAAGACAACCGCTTTGCTAGCTCGCAGACATCGTTCAGCTTCAATCTGGTCACTGTGTCTGGATTGGCTGCTGCTGCACGGGTTATTTCGACTTCCTCGAGCTTAATGAGAAGTTTTTCGAGAACGAGTGAGTCTTCAGCTCCCATGAGCGCTTTGACGAACATGAGAACCTTAAAATCGTCGGCTGTGCACGTGGCAATCTCGGATTTTTCGCACTTCCTGTTGACTTGGCTGGCGAAATCGTCCCAATTTTCTCCTGAACCTTTAGCAATGCTCAAACACTTGTAGCGGAGTGTGAAGACCGATTCTTTCCGTCCGAAAATCTTGTTCAGCTCCTCGACTGCTCTCTCGAAAGTTATGGTTTGTATGGTCTCTGGCAGGATGCGGTCAGCGAAACGTCGGTACTCCGAGGTTGACAACTTCTCAGTGAGCAAACACACTCGCTGGCGGACCGTCAATGTCTGTGCTTCCTCTGTGAAGATGTGCTCGTATCGAGCGTACCAGCGGTCGAACGTTTCACCGTCCTCCGGGCAGTAGCCGAATTTTTCCATTCGATCGGACAGGTGCTTGTGTATTTGTGCCGCTGCTGGTCGGTGAACTGCATCCGCTGAATTTGCTGGCGGAGCGTTTCGCTGCTGAACCATTTGTTCCATGATTGCTGCCATTTGTCGTTGGTTTTCAGTCTGAGCTTTCATCAACCGTTTGATGAGTTCTTCCATGATGCCGAGGTTATGCTCACTTGTCAAAAACAAAATTTCAAATTTTCACCTTTTCCCGAAAGTAATATGCGTAAAATTCGCTTTATCCTCGTCGCCACTGTTGTGATCCTGGAGATGGTTCTATTCGGATAAATGATACACCAAGGATTACTGACAGTATATACTTTATTTTTAGTTTGTGTGTAGCTTGTCGTGGTGGAAATCCTTTTGCTGTTTTTTCCATATGACATCTGCCAGGCGGGGTTTATCCCGGCTTGCTAGGATAAGGTCGTTCAGACTCTCATCGTAACAGAGTGTATCTCAACATTTGTTAGAAAACTTCTACGTTGATGACTACTTGGGTGGTTCAAATATTGTTGAAGAGGCGCTTCGTCTCAAGGCCGAATTAACTGCTTTGCTTGCGAAGGATGGATTCGAGCTGACCAAGTGGTCTGCTAACAGTAAAATTATTACTCCTGGTCCAAGCCTTTCACCTGAAGAATTAGTCAACACTTTGGGTCTAGGGTGGAATACTGATCAGGATACTCTTCAAATATCCATAAAAGGCACTTCCCATCTCAGTATGATTCAGACAAAATAAATAAAAAAACAGTATTTTCAAAGATCTACAATTTTTTGATCCTTTGGGCATCTGCGCTCGCTCAATTTTCATTGCAAAATTGTTACTACAAAATCTGTTTCAAATCTGACATGGGATTCCGAATTGCCTGAACCTTATCGTTCTGATTGGGTTAATTATGCCAATCAGCCAATTTCAAATATTAGAATACCTAGATGTATTATAAATTCATACAATTATTCTCAAATAGAGCTTCTTACGTTTGGAGACGCATCTCAAATTGGATACGGATGTTGTATATATTCGAACGTTGTATCCAGATGGCAAATATCACTGTCAGTTACTCTGTGCAAAATCGCGAGTGGCTCCACGCAAAACACAAACAATACCACAGCTTGAGTTGTGTGCTGTACTATTACTGGCACAATTGGTTGACAAAGTTCGTCAGGCAATTCAAATTGAATTCAATAAGGTGACTTTATGGTCTGATTCGGAGATCACGCTTTTCTGAATCAATTCTTCCCCGTCAAAGTATGCAACGTTTGTTGCAAATAGAGTGTCGCAAATACAGGACACTGCTCCGGCTACACTCTGGTCGTATATACCTTCGGAATTAAATCCAGCAGATATTGTATCACCTGGGTTGATGCCGTCTCAATTAATTGATAATAACAGCTGGTGGAGAGGTCCATCGTTTTTGTTGGAAGACGAGAATTCATGGAATATTCCCAAGATGAATCTCGCATATCCTAACGATCCAGAGTCAAGAGAGTCCAAAGTGTTAGGACTAACAATTGATAATGACGATTTTTTAATTGGTACTCCGATCTCAACAAACTTCTCCGAATTTCTGCACTTTGTCTTCGATTTCTTCATAATTCTCGGTCAAGTTTAGAAAATCGACGACTTGGTGAATTCTCATCGGTAGAGGTAGATTACGCATTTAAGGGATTAATAAGAGAAGTTCAGTCAAAATTATTTAGTGTTGAAGTCAATCAACTTCAAAGGAATCAGTTAATCAAAAGGCAAAGCACTATTTTTAAACTGAATCCATTCATAGACGACACCGGTATACTGGGCGTTGGTGGCCGGTTAAAAAATTCTCTACTCCCATACGACCAAAAACATCCAATGCTTCTGCCATCAGACCATATTTTATCCAGCATGTTGGTTCGTAGGGAACATTTCAGAAATTTACATGCAGGATCCCAAGCGTTGCTTTGTGTTCTAAGACAACGATTTTGGATCATCGGTGGTAACATACAACTGCATTGTATGTTTCAGAACGAAACCTACATCAATAACTCAGATTATAGGTCAATTGCCTAGTGATCGAGTTACTCCGTCTCGCGCGTTCGAACACGTAGGTGTTGACTATTGCGGTCCGTTTCTTCTCCGTCAACCCATTCGAACGAACGTAACGACTAAAGCCTTTATAGCAGTCTTCATTTGTTTTACCACAAAGGCCATTCATTTGGAAGTGGTTCATGATTTGTCAACTCAAGGATTTCTCGCAGCGTTTAGGCGTTTTGTGTCCCGAAGAGGACGTTGTAAAAACTTGTTTAGCGACAACGCTACCAATTTTATAGGTGCACGAGCAGAATTGCGAGACTTAGGGCGACTGTTCAAGTCTGAGTTGTGTAAACATGAAGTCTTGAAATACTGCACGGAAGAAAGCATAATTTGGCAAACCATTCCACCACGTTCTCCACACTTCGGTGGATTGTGGGAGGCTGCAGTAAAAAGCGCCAAACATCATTTAAAGCGAATGTTAAATAATACCCGATGCACCTTCGAAGAATTAAACACTTTAGCAACTCAAATCGAAGCGTGTCTTAACTCCAGACCGCTTTCTCCCATGTCGAGTGACCCAGCAGATTCCTTATAGGAGGGCCAATCACTGCAATACTTTGCAGTGATGCCATTTGTGATTTCAGCGTATTATTGTGAAATGCGGGTATAAATAATATGGGTCGTAAAGCGGAGACGTCAGTTTCTATAGCCATTGCTTAATTTATTTTGAATGGTATAAATGATGCTGAGGTTTATCGAACACTGTTAGCAAGGTTGGATAAGCATAATAAATTACATAGAAAAGAACCGATAGTATGGATATATGGAGCCACATGTTCAAACAGCGAAGCCCGTTAGGAAATACCCCGATGGTTAAAAACATGACCGATAGTCAATAGCTCCACAGCAGTGTCAGCAGTGCTCCACAGCAGTATAGTGAGCACATCGCTACGAATTACCCAAAGCCATAGTGAGACATGTCGAGGCCAAATGTTATCAAGATGGTGGAACGTTAGGAGCAGTGTTGCATGATGAAATATGGCTACAAACTGAACTTTGAGAACAGTGAACGTTGTAAAATGTATAGAGGTTTTATTTTTAGTAATTTTGATTTTTATATTTCTTTCCAAGTTGTTCGTATTTCCGCGATCGATTGTGAGTGTTTGTTGGGAAGGGAGTTCCTCCGTGTGTTACCAGGAAACGGCTTTATGTTATTCGGTGAACCGTCTACACGTGAGCTCAAACTTCAATTTCAATTGAACCAATAATCAATTGCGTGATTTAGATGAAGCGATCGGTCATAGTGAAAATGAGGGCAGTAGAGAGTGAGGAGCGAACAATGTGTTGATGTTCAGATAATTGTAGGGTGATGATTTTGTTGCGTCGGTCTGAAAATTAATTTGATGTAGGTCCATTATTTAAGGAAAATTGTTTGGATTGTAAGTTAGAGTATGTGGAGAATACTCTTAGAACATTTTTAGATTGTCCAAAGAAAAAAATTCCACGTGTTCGGCATGAGAATAGTATTGGTCAAGAAGAAAAACGATCAGATATGAATTTATGTAGATTATAGGAATCTCTACTCGGTTTATTTGATTAAAAATTAGAAGTTTAATTGCACACAGATGTCAGTAAAATAGGATTTTGGTGCTACTTTCTTACAGCGACAGCTCAATGGTAGTTTATACCCGGTATCGTATTTTAGTAAGAGGACAACTTCAGTTAAGTAACAAACATTCGATTGAGGTGGAGGCATCGGCCGCTAGATTAGTGACAGACTGCCTATCGTTTAAGCAGGCTTTGGAGAAGAAAGATAGAATTAGTCAGATTATGCGTTGGTCAGCGTTTTAAGGAACTGGTGTATCAATACATTATGTGGATGCTGAGTGATCCAAACATTAGGCGTATTAAAGAAAGTTTTGAAAATACGTATGAAAATGATTACTATACGATAAAGGTAAATTTTGTATAAGATATCCAAATTGAAATTAATGTTGTTTGTTCACAATGTTGGACGAAGGTGGACATTTTGGAGCAAATTAAACTATTGATCTAATACAGCGAACATATTGGTCCTCAAAAATGAAAGCAAAGGTTGATGGGTATCGCACTTGTATATTCTAACTAAATCTACAGGTACTCGTGAGGTTATAAATCGTCTCAGCTCACATTTTTTTATGTTTAGTATTGCGATAAGAATTATAAGTGATCGCGGATCTTGTGCTGATCTAAAATCCTCGACAAAGACGTGGTTTACTTCAACTTACCGGACACTATGGAAGCCATAGAATCGTAAAATCTCGAATTTCGAGAATCTCTTCCAGCGGCGTAGCGGCTTAACAGCACAGCGGTGGGTCCTAAATACGTTTAATTCAATCCAAACAAAACTTGAATAATATCAAATATCTATAGTGTTCACGATCTTGGAGGCCAATTCACAGGTCCATTACGCGAAATTATGTATCGAATATTTCCACCAATGAAAACAATTGAGGCGTGCACTGTGTGACATGTTGCGCCGTCTTGTTGAAACCACAACTCTTCCACATTAATACCACTCAAATGGGGAACGAAAAAGACAGTAATCATGACTCTACAGCGATATCCGTTGACTGTAACGTTCTGGTCGGCATTATTTTTGAAGAAATATGGACTAATGACCAGCTCATAAAGCACGCCAAACAGTGACTTTTGTGGACAAGACGGCGTCTCAATAATGGCTTGTGAATTTTTTTCACTCCAAATGCGGCAATTTTGCTTGTTGACGTAGACATTCAACCAAAAATGAGCCTTAACGCTGAATAAAATTTTGTGGTAAAAATGAGGATCAAGAGCAATCTCGTTTTCGGTCCGTTCACCGAACCGAATTTGATGAAAATTTAACGATGAGTCAGGGATGACGAAGCTCATTTCGACTAAAGTGGCTTTTTTAATAAGCAAAATAGCCGTATTAAAAGGCCCCAAAATCTTGAGCACGGTTCACGGCCTTCAGCCCCTCGAATATCCAATAAATCATTTTCTAACTAATGGTTAATGGATGATTGATTTTCGTAAACTGTATTTAGAACTAACCCTTTGCTACATCTTGGCTGTACGTTTGCCAAATATGAACTGACAAAAAGCTACATACTATATATATTGTCAAAATGGTAGCCTCTCAAAGTATTACTGTTCTTTTTAATGGAATTCCATTTGAATGATCGAAATTCGATTTCAGGATTTTTGGAGATGAGGTTTTCGAATTTTGAGTATTTTAGCAGAAGAAGATGCCAAGAATGTAAACATTGAACCGTGTGATGCGCCAACAAGGACATGCGAACTGGTCTTACACGGTTCTTAATGAGACATGGTGGATACCCTGATTGCCTGTATCGTTTTGGCATGACTTGCCTTTTCCAATGTGCGAGAATATAGATCGAATGTTTGCGCTTAGGAAGTGAATTATATAACATCATGTTAGGTCATACGAAAAAAAGTGGGAAAACGACGCTTTTCAGTTCCGCCGTGCTAAGCATGTTTTACATAACTACAAAAAATGCATTTCTTTAAAAAATGTGTTTCTCAATTTAGTTTAGTATTAGCTATCAATTGGCATCAATAACTCAATTTGGCCAAAAATGTACTTATGAAAAATATGCTTGGCACGGCAGAGTTAGCCAACGGTTCTAACGTTTTACTATATGACGTAAATCAACCAGCGGTCTCATATTGGTACAAAAAACCAATTTATAAAAAAATGATGGTACTTATCATTATGACTTTGTAAAATAGAGATTGCTTTGATGACACGACTCTGTGTTGCCTTTTCGTATGGTTTTTTTTCAAATGAAAAAACGAAAACACAGTACAGAGTCGTGTCGACTGTTGATCGACTCTTGAATCATAATTACCATAATTGGAACCCTAAGCTTTAAGAAAATCGATGATTTGTCATATTTGTGCATTTACTCCAAAAATTAAAAAAAGGAAATTTCTGTCACACACAGGTCGGGTAAATAAAGAACAAAACCGAAATATCTTTGAAATTTGTATATATGTATTTTATTTAACAATTGTTATTTTCTTAAATATTTAGAATTAATTAGTTTCATATTTGTTTAATCACAATAAAGAAGTATTGATAGTAATTTATATTAAAATAAGACCTGATTTTAAAATCTAATGAAAAAAACCTTGCATAAAATTAAATAATTTATTTTATATCTACAGAATCATAACGTGATTTCATCATTTTCTTAATGTACGATTTGTAATCGTCACCAGGTACAAAACTAGTTGATTTACTACCGAGACCAGCGTTGGCTGCTCGACTCTCAGTCTGTGCGTGGCAAAAAAATAATTACATTAGGTAGTGTTTGATTTAAAAAAAAAAATTGAAACAAACATACCTCTATTATATTAGTTCGTCCCTGATTACTTCGCCCTAAACCTTGACCCTCTGACCAACCCATTTTTTGTAACAAACGATTTCCAACATTATTCTCCCCGATTGGAACAGCTGCTATACTCGATTGTGCGGTTATTGCAGCCTGCTGTTTTACTAGCTCACGCTGGAAACGTTCTTTGCAGCGATTTGGTGGTGGAGAATCATCTTCACCATATTTTAAGCGACGTTCCTTAGCACGATCTCGATATCTAAAATGAAATAGTTATTTTTAGATTTGAAAAATATTAAGAAAATTAATTTAAATATACGATTGTGTGGATGCTTCGCCAATATCCATAAATTCCTTGGTCAAATTGTATTTCTTAAGGTTTTCTAAATGAAGGCTGGACATTTTCAAATGCTTATTTAATATATCCTGTGATTGGAAAGCACGTTTACATAAAAGGCAAGTTAATTTCTCGAAATCAACATAGTCTCTGGTACTAATTGATCCCATCGTTGAAGCGTTTGGCGCTCTCGACTCATCCCCGTCATTTTCCGAATCCGATCCATAAGATGGCACTAATTTACTATTACTACTACTGGCTGCAGTTGGTGGTACTTTCGATATAGTCGTTGTTGTTTGTGGCAATTCAATACCAAATTTACCAACTTTTTCTTTTTTCTCCAGAATAGCAAAACCGACATCCGCATAACCATTGTCTGATCGCGATCCACTCTTTATCATTTCTTCAGGTTTACTTATTTGTACTGGCATCTGCATCATATCCTTCTTTTGATTTAATTGCTTAGCCCATTTTTCCATATCTTTCACAATTTTTTTAGCCACCTTAACTTTATCCTGCTTATTATTATCTTTCCTTTCCTTTCGTTCATCGTCTCGTTTCAAATCATTAGCATTTTGTGAACTATCCGAATTCACATCGAGCGACTGACTATTTGCGATACTACTACTACTACTATTAATACACGCCGCGATTGATGTTGCACTGGCCCCAGTTTGATTATTAGGGGCCAAAACATATGTACTATTCTCATTGTCCCAATACAAATATGAATTTGTTTCATTATTATAATAGTATTGGGAATTCGCGTCGTAATATAAACCAGTTATGGGATCATAATAATAGCCGGACGTTTCATCGTACTGATATAGCGATATATCGGGTGTAGCTGAACAGAAGAAGAAAAAAAAACAAAAAACGAAAACAGAAATTATTTAAAAACCTTATTTGCCATCTTTATCACAAATAAACAGAAATTACGATATTTTTTGCCATCGTTCCCTTTTGGCGCTTGAATCGGTTGGGTTTGCGCCAATTGGGCTTGTGACGGTTGTTGATGTTGCTGTTGTTGTTGTGGCTGTTGATTTAGTTGGGCTTGTGCGGCAATTTGTTGCATTTTACGATGTATTGCCGATTGTGCAACAGCCGCACCCGAATTAGCAGTATCACCACCGATTTGACTTAGCGTTGGTAAATTAGTGAATTGACCCTATACAGTATAATAAAAAATTTTTTTTTAGAACAATCAACAATTCACGTATATAATCATTCAAAAATTACTTTAGAGATTTGGGTGTAGTAGTATTGCGTGTAATACTTTAAGTAATGTTCATGTTCAACTGTGTTTGAAGCATATAAACTAGCACTGTATTCCGCCAATCTCCGAACATCACCCAGCGTGTATTGATAAGCAGATTGATAAGCGGCGTCTACTGCTGATGGTCCAACACTCGGTCCTACAGGTTTAACGGGCTGCCCTTTGATCAAATTTCGATTTTCCGAATCAACGCAATACGATATTAATACTGGAAAAATATGTTTTGCATAAATACTTGGAGTTAGCTATGCGGCTTAATTTCTTACCTTCTCGACTGTCAATAGTCAATGGTGGTTCCAATCCCTTTAACGCGTTATGCGTATTCATCGAATCAACCAAATTGTCGAACGATAAATAACATATTCCACGTGAAATCGAAGTTGGTGGATCGCGACAAATCAATATTTTAGAAATTTTTGATACTAGTGTCGGAATCACTTCCTGCATAGTGGTGAGAACACCTTCTTCGTTTGTTAATACGTCTAAATTACGTAACATAATTTCTGTGAAACAAAATTAAAAATTTATACAAGCACTTTTAAAAAAAAAAAAAACGCAAACATACTTTTTGTCAAAATATTGCTGACTTCATCGCTACCTTCGCCACCTTTTTCACTTTCCTCGCGTGATGCATAACATTTGAAACAGCTTTCACGCCGTTTAAAATTAAAAATGCCGCACTAGAAAAAATCAATCAAATAAAATCGAATAAATCCGGATTTAAGAGACAAACGGAACTTACTTTGCCACAAAACCAATCGGTTGCAAATAAATAAACTTTTGACGTTTCCTGAGTTCTTGACCGATAGCTTGTACTGTAGTCCATGACGGCTCGAAATTGGTCTTGCAGTATAAGTACCCCCTATAACAGCATCACACACCACAGAAAAAAAGAAACAAAATAAAAAATTCAAGATTAGCCCATTTCTTACGTGAAAAAACCACACAAAATTATTTTGTACGCCATTATTTTGGAAGCATAGTAGTAGTAGTAGAGCAGTAGTATTGTGGTCGGTTCAATTCACAATCACCTCCACGAGGAGTGAAAAGAATTTAATTCCGTCCTTCGTTTTCTTTTTTTTCTTAATTTTGCTTACTTATTAATTTATGATGAGTTTCTTGATTTTTTTAAAATTTTTAAAACTTTCATACCTTTGTGATTTCTTTTTTTTATTATTTCAAAAACCCTAAGCCCCTAAATATTTATTATGGCTCTGGGATGGAATATTTTGCAATAGTTTGTATTTTAAAGAAATATTTACAACTCGTATTTGTTTATTCTCGATCCGAATGTACTGCATTGTTTGGGAACAAAGCATTTATTTATTTTTTGATCAATTTAACATTTTGCATGGGTTACTTTGAATAATTTTTACTATCGTTAATAAAAAAAAATGATTCTACACCGAAGTCAGCGGTGGGGTGAAATGATGCAAAACGATTGTATAAATGCTAACTCATTCAAATTCAATTCAAACTCGATTCACAATTTATTTATTTATACAAATTTGAACAAATATACGATAAATGAGAATAACGCCAAAAAAGCAGTCGAGTTTGATTTGAATTTGAAAAATTATAATGTTTTTTGGGTTTGAAATATTGCATATTGAATTAGAATTTGAAGAGTTCAAAATTATAAGTTTAATGGTATTTTTATTTTTAACAGGAAAGTACGAAACTCTATTCAAATTAAAAAAGATTTTAGTCCATTTAAACTTGATAAAACTATACACAGGGTTACCATTTAAGTTGGCATAGCTACTTTAGTTTAAATCTACAGTTTCGGAAGAAAGTTGTTTGTTATTGTGTGAGTTAATTATGTAGATTTCGATTGATCAAATTGAATTGCACTCAGTGCAAAAGTGTAATTTTTTTACCCTGGAAATATTCGATTGACCAAAAAATATTGCACTGACAGCTACATCAGTGCAATTTCTACTCCAGTTTTTTTGGTAGTTTTACCCCTCTTTTTGGTGGTTTGGCGTCTATTGGAGGGGGGGATCAAAGTTGAGTAGATTAATCTACCAGCTCCGTAACCTTCCAATAGGGTGCGCATCACGTGAGCTGTTCTGGTCTGGTCATTAGGCAGCTGCGTGATGGGTACAATTGTGTAAGGGGTAACCTGTTCACAATTCGCAAGTGTACGTACTGCCTCCTCGTGGCAACCACTGGTAACTAAGGCCACTTGGCACATTTTTGACCATTTGACACAGGCTAAAGTACGGCGCTAAAGGAGAAAACCTTGACAAAAAACCCTAATCTAAGGTGGAACAGCATATGCCGGAAGATGAATGGCTGATAGGTTAATCAGCTCAAAATATGCGGACTCTGGATACCAGGCACCCTCCAGTTTTATTTAGCCTTCCTGTAGTAAAGCTGGGTGACCTACAGGTGATTTGCAATTCACAGCAACTCGTAAGAGTAAAATCAAATGGAATACGGGGCAGGAGTAGGAATATATGGCAGTGGGACAACCCTACCGTCTTTCTAGCGGAACTACATGCTGTAGTAAACATCTAGGAGGGAGAGCAATAAGCCCAGGTAGTATGTATTACGTACCGGGAGGCAGTATTGTCTGGTTCATTAAGAACCTGAATATTGACTGGACGGATAATTAAGCAGGGGCCAGCACAATAGATCTTTTAGGTCGCAGTGCGAAGTGGCTGATCGCCCGCATGCCCCCCCCCCCCAATAATAATAAATAATAATACCCCTCTTTTTACAAATGCACTAAACAGTACTGTCATTTTCGATTTGACTTATCGTTTTAATATGGTTTGACAGATGACAGAACGCAATTCGCTGTTTATGTTCGATTGACGAAGGAATTGAGGGTACACTTTCAAAGAGGGGTACAAAATCAATCGAAAACGACATTAGTTTGTACGATCTTGAACTGGCCAAACCAAATCAATTTTATTTTCCTCATTCAAACCCATCCATCTTAGAAAGTAGATGGTGAGTAAAAACTATAAGACAAAAATGGCGTTTACTTTTTGCGTATAATTAGATGCCGTTAAAAATATACAATAATAAACTTTATCTTGTTGTGACCTTGAAACGTAATTTCGACATCAAAAATAATTTAACAAGATTTCCAGCCGAACCCATCTTTTTCTGTTTCATTTTCAGTTACAAGGCGTAATTCTCGTCAAGTTAAATGTCTCACCCGGAATACCTAAATTTGAGTGTTCACTTCAAATAAGATAGTGGGACAAAAATTTGAATGGGAAAACTTTACGATAGAATAACCTTCCAATTTTAAAACAATTTTGTTTCTTGCCCAGCAAAGGATAAACGATAGACCTTTCCTGATCCGGATGGATGTAACTAAGAAAACAAACAATGACGGTGATGCTCCTCTAAACGGCTTTCTTTTGGGGCACTATTCTTAATATTGGTAGAAATTTTCCAACGGGGATATCTGTCAAAACTAAGAATCCCAATGAGTAGAAAATCCTATCGAAGAAGAATAAGGATAATGATCCGTTCAACAGATTAAGGCCGTGTCAAACAAGACCACCATCCGTTTTTTAGAGCTTGCACATTTCTCGTCTCGAGCTTCGTTTCTATCAAGGGCTCTTGCCGTTGAGATCTATATGATCCAAGACCTCAGAAATGGATACAATAAACCTAACCCAGACTTGGACAAAAAAAAATATGGAAGGAAATACTCTGTCTCGTAAATCTCCTAGATTATAATATTACAAATCTAAAACAGGCACTAAATAGATTGCCCATACTTGAAAAACCTAAATTGAGACTTAACACGGCATGCTCCTTTAAACGGACAAGTCTAGTAGGGCGTCTATCAAGGATCTAAAACCACTTCACCAGAGATGCGCAATAGTGAGCTAATTGGTCGCAGTGATACACTAGAAGGACATTTCTGAATAACATAAGAATTCAAATGTGTAAGATTCGTATTTCATTTAAATAACAAACGACCAAATCTAATTCAAATCATCTCATCCAAAGCCCCTTTCGGCTAAACCTCTTAAAAAAACATTAGAAAAAATAGTAATAATTCGAAGAAAACCGCAAGTATAATTGCTTTGCAAGATTTCACCACCAACGTTAGTTACATAATCGATCAGTTTAACTTTTACCCCCTAGCCCTACTTATCCCTGTTTAATATTGAACACAAACAAAATAAATTTAAAAAAAATAAAATTACCTACGTAAAAATAAGGCACGTCGAAATAATAATAATAAAATAAATTAAAATAGGTACACTAAAAATTAAAATAAAGCCCTTTCAAAATGATTTCTATAACGTGATTCGGACCGATTTGTTTAAAACGCGCCTCGACGAATTATTTCGGGCAAACTTTATTTTAATTTTTTTGTTTTATAATAAATAATAAATAAATAAAAATAAATAAACAAATACGTTTAGTCCCCCCGGACGGAGTGGGAGGTATTTGTCCAAATATTTTACGTTTACGCTATTATCAGCTACATAACCAATATAAATTTATAGCCCTGGTATTCTAAATTTATTTTTTATGTTTAGCTGCCGAGCACTTTGGAAATTGTGATGTAGGAATGTGATTTAACATCCGGTTTTATGATTTTTGTTTTTTTAAATTAAGATTTTTTTTTTTTTATGTTTTATTTAAGTGATAGTAATTTATCTTCGCCAGATACAATGATACCTGTTTATATTCCATCCAGCGAGTTGCTTCCTCTTCAGTATTAAACTCGACAAAAGCAAAACCTCTTGATGCACCTATATATTTGGGATAGAGCAAAACACAAAATACGATATCAATTTTACACATTTACAGTTATAGTTTTGTTCATCAGACATACAAAATTTTACTTTACTGTTCTTTAAATTTTCATTTTTTTTTTTTTATGATTTGTATTATTTTGTGTTTCTTTCGGTAACAGATTTAGGACAGTTTGACCCACGCAATCCAGTAAGCGATTCTTCCTTCGTATGTTGTACACTTACCTGAATGGGTACCGCGCCGCATCTCTTGGGCGTCTTCCACAAAACTTTCCGAAGTTTTGTTTGTTTCGATCAATCACAGATTCATTCATGCCACCCAAATCAACATAGCCCAATTAATTCACACACACACGCACACACACGCACGCACGCAGCTTTTACAATAAGATATAAGTAGTATCGTTTTATTTGTAATACAGTTGAGTCCGTATACATTTTAAAAGATACATACAAAAATAACTTAAGAATAAACTAATTAAAATAAAAATAAATTTTAATGTTGTCTTGTTTAGAAAATGTATTATTTTTCAAATGCCGGTTTCGGACTTAATTATATTACTAACAAAATATTAACAAGAAACCAAATTTATTATTTTATAAAACTAACAAATAAACCATTTTCTAAATATAAAACCTAATTTATTTTAATTTTAATTATATTATTGTGATAATAGTGATAGAACAACAAAATATAATGGGACATCCATTATTACAATGAAAATAAATTTCAGAAATATCTTTTACCTGTTTTCTTTTTCTTTATGACACGAATTGAAAGGGCTTTCAATCCGTATTGTCTTAAATCACTGCAGATCTAAAATCGGAAACAATACAAAAACATAAAAAAGTTAAAAATGTGTCTCCTTTACAAGTAAGTATTATTGGAGAAAAAATTTACTCACGTCAGCTTCCGTGAAGTGATGTGCCAATCCCCTAACAATTATTTTATTATTTGGAACCCTAGTACTGTAATTATTTTCTGCACCCTCACTATTATGGATTATTAAATAGAAAATGGTTAATCAAAAAAAAATAATTATATTTATGTATAACATTTCTTACCTGTCATGACTATCATTACTAATCTCCTCCAAATAATTATTATTTGGAGAGTAGTCTTTATTTTTGTTATTGTAGTCTCTATCTCTATAATAAAACAATTATTATTGATATCTTTTAACTTATAAAATTCTTGAATTTCCTAATCTCTAAAATATTTAAAATCGTCCCAAATTGTTTACCCCTAAATTAAACTCAAAATTTCTAAATTTATAAGTTTTCTTTTCCTGTTTTAACAAAATTATAAAATTCCTAATTTCTTAATTTCCCCATTGTAAGTCGCAAACAAAATTTTTTGTTGAAGAATTAGCACTTCTCCAGTGGGGTGGGTAACTACAAATTTCTATAGAATAATATTACGTTTAATTACTCGATCACCTTCAGCAATCGAGAAGAAATATGTTGAGCATGTCTTAAGAAAATACCTACTTAACACACAAATGGAAGGAAATCTTTTCACATTTGAATTCAAACCAAACACTAATATTTCTCCATTTTAGAAAGTAGTATTATCAAAATAATGCAGACAATGTGAGAATAATCCATCTTTATGCTTAAATAGTTCAAATCGGTAACGTGATCCACTTTTGGGTCAACGTATTCCTAAAAATGTCCGGTTTTGCAAATTTGAAAATGTGGTCTAAGCTAAGCTACGATTTACCTATTCTTGAATTTGAACCCTTGATAAATCCGTGAGACCCCACAGATGCTAAAACTTTAGATCCACGCCTCCGGATTATACAAATCTGATATTTTCGTTTAAACGACCTTTGTCAAACCTCGCCGGTTCATTAAAATTAATTTGCAATGAACGCAGTTTTACATGGTGAATTAGGTCGTGTAAAATAGTTTGAAATCAATATTGCCAAGAAAAATGTCCCAAAAATTAAGACAATCATCCTGACATTCTCGACCGTATTAAATATATTCGTCTGAGAGACATGTTGAAATATCTATCTACTGCTACTAGATGTAGATACATTACTACTACGAATAGCGTGTTAAACGGGGGATTGGTGTACTTAAACGTGATGTTAGAATAAGTCACCCCAGGTATGATATTACTGTAGGCTGTAGAATGGTAGTGTATTCTACTAAAGTGTGTGTTTAGTGAAAGAATTGTCTTTACCAAAAACTGGACCTTGGTAAAGATTTGAGTAGATATCTACATGTCTCTACCATCCCCTACTTAAAACTATGCACAAAGATTTTGGTAGAGTTAAACACCCCGTTAAAACGTAGCTGAATACAGAATGTTGCTCAAGCTAGCCCTGCTGGGAGTACAAGATTTCAGTCTTGGATCCTGCTTTTAGCTCTTGTATTGATTCGGGCATTATTGTGTCACGTTAAATTCAAGGAACTAGTTTAAATTTATTTATTCGCCTTTTATGTAGTGCCTGACATCTAGTAGTCGATATCAGAAACGTAAGCAAATTTCTCCTCTTCGAAAGCAAATCCATGTGTAAAATTTGACAATTTTCTTGATTTCGTTTCAAAAAAATGTTTTTCTGCTTTTCGATCAAAAATCTAGGCCGTGCCAAACTTGCAACAATTTATTGTGATAAAATAAGTCACAACCTAATTTTGATCACCTTTGGAGCCTTAAGACTGATTTACATTCAAAAAATTTTGTAGATGCAGATGTCATGTCAAAAATTCGTTTTCTTTACACATAAATAGTAAATTAAAACAAAAAAATGTCATAAACCAATGCAAATGATTGGTTTTCTTATTTATGTAATCTTATTATAGTTATTATTATTCACGCATAGACGATTTTACAGAAAAAAGATGAAACTCGACATCTGCAAAAAAAAACCAGACGAGGTTTTTTGGGTTTGTTTCTCGGGTTTCAATTGTCTTTTTTAAGTAGATGAATATTTTTTCTCTTTTTGTCTTTGTACTTTTTCCTATGTTGTTTCAATTTTTTTGCAGACTCGATTGTCGTTGAATGTAAATCAGTCTTTATCTAGATCATTTCGCTGCTTTAAAGAGGTAAATTCCCTTTTTCGTGTGTCTGGTATAATTATGCAGGTCGATATTAAACTGAAGCCAAAGGAATTAAGAAAACGTAAACAAAAACGACAATTTTCTTAAGTCGTTTTCAATTGACCAAAAAAACTAAATTCGTTCATTTTTTTACTATGTCGAGTTTAGTTTACATTTGGTCTACCGAAAACGACATTAGTGATTTAATAATTTTAGTGGATTTATAAGATCGATTTTTTGCCCCAAGGTACTTATTTCCGAGTTCCTAACTAGCCGAAATTCCTAGCAAGAATAAAAAATCGACCACGTGAATCAACCAATTGATTTGATTGACTAAGGATATATATTTTTATGGTTTTATTCAATATCGAGATCCTTACAACCTATTTTTCCTACTTGGTGAACCTACTTGAACCACTCATAGATTGATACGGATAATCTAATAGTATCCTCTAGAATGTAGTCTATAGGTAGGTAGAAAACAAAATCTCCAAAATTGCGCAAATTATCAATACTACTTACCTCCTACGATCCCGTTCACGATCCCTTTCCCGATCACGATTTCGATAAAATCCACCACCACCACGTTCGCCTCTATCCTCCTGATAGTCTTGATTTATTAAATCGCGATATAAATCAGGTGATCGCCTTGAATTATTGCGATCCCTACTGCGTGATCTTGTTCGGCTTCGTCGATTACGAGCGCCTCCCCTATCTTTACTTCGATTTCTGTTTATATTACTTGAGAGAATTATAAATAGAGCAATCACACATTTTATCGCCACCATTATGTAAAAATTTAAAAAGTAAATTACCTTGACCGCGATCTTGATCTACTCCTTCGGCTGCGGCCACCGCCGCCATGATCACCGCGATCCCGACGACTTTTATAGTGTGACGACGCACCCCCAGACGGATCTGGACTAGATGAACCTGAATCATTAATTTTTTTTTTGTTGTATATAACAAATTAATTATAAATAAAACACACGACTTATTATTATTATTCTTATCAATAAAGCACGTAATAAAGGCTGATAATAAGGAAATTTTTTTGGTGTTAAAAATTAGGCTTGGCTTACGTCGATCCATGATGTTTCGTTTGGATGTGTCTAGAATTTTTTTAATGTTTAAAAATATTGTTTTGTACAATAAATTTTATCACTATATTATTAATTCAATATAAAACTAATTTATTCATTAATTGAAGTAGGTTTTACAATATAATTAAAAGATTAATTTGCGTTTTTCAATTTTTTTCCACACGTAAAATTAGCAATACGTTCGACATTGAACCATAGAACTGTATTTTTATAATGGATTAATTTGACATAATAGAATTTCAAGAGAACGGAAGAGTACAATTTTTGAACAAAAATTGTTCTAAAAATAATAATGAACATTTTGTACTAAAAGTGAAAACCACCCGAAATTATTTTCTATTAATAACAAAAATATATTTAATTTAATTTACGATTACTACAGACAATATAGGTTAAAAATCCCATTCGAAATTGCCTCCTATATCCATATCACCAAACTCGCATACCAATTTAATTTCTTCCTCTGGAAAATATTCAAAATTAAGCCGTTAACTTTTCCGTCGACATTTTAAAGTACTCACCTCGAATTTTCGTGATATCCAGCATATCCATAATATTATGACAAAGTACAAACTGTTCCTGCAACGATGTATGCTTGATTTGCTTGAAAAAGCTGTGATTCAGCAGTTGTAAGACACTCGGCCGATTGTCTGCAAATCGCTGCAAACATTTTTCAGCAAATTTATGAAACGAATCAGATAATTTGCGTCCACTGTATATTTTCCGCGTTTGTTGTGCATAATCATTCACCTCCAAATCATTTTGTGTTAACATATCCTCTGGCGGGCATGTTGAATTATCAAGTAGGGTTGGTTGATTTCCGCGCACCTTTTCCGTAAACATGAACGTAGTGGGCATATCAACAAACGGTTCAATACCATTGGCCATTTCGCATGTCGTAATTCCTAACGAATACACATCCGATTTCTCTGTGTATCCCAGAAGATTTTGTTCAAGCACTTCCGGTGCCAACCACGTAAGCCCTTTTATATTGTTTGGGGGCAAATTATAAAGAGTTTTGGTGCGTTCCCCATTTGATATGAGGCTCGTACATTCTCGGAATCCACACAAGACTGCTTTTTTATCGTTCAGTAAGATGTGACTAGCCCGAATCGATCGATGTATGTAACCCTTCTTGTGCAAATAATCCAGACCGTTAAGTACATCACGCAATATAAGCGCGACTATAATCTCTGGAAAACCGGTGGAAAATGCATGGTTTATGACATCTTTACATGAACCATAGCACATAATCGGAGCAATCACATGTAAATCAAAATCATTCACGAATGCTGTGTAGAATGGCAACAAATTCGTATGATTAAATTGTCGCATCATAAGTATTTCGTCCCGTATAAAGATATTCTCCTCTTTTGCCTTATCCATGCGATATTTTTTCAGAGCAACCAATTCCTTCGAGGGAACATGCTGTGCCAAGTACACTACACCAATATTATTGCAGCACGATGATAAATCTGCTCTGATATCATACTCCTTCAGATCATTCCCAAACATTCTGAACTTGTTTTGGGATAAAATACACACTCTATTCTATTTATGCAAATTAGTTGTTTTATTTATTATAAAGTTTATTTTGGAAAAAAAAATTTTTTATTCCATCTCTGTGCGACACAAAAACAATTACACGGGAGGAAAATTATTTGTTTTGTATAAATCAGCTGTCAAAAAGGTTGGTGAAAATTTTGGGGTTGCTCGATTTGAATATCTAAAATATGTTTTTTGTGTTATGTCGTTAAGCGGCTTAACGAAAGTTTAAACATAATTTAGTGTATGATTAGTTGCATGATTAGCATAAATATTGTTCTTAGCCTTATTCAGTTTAGTTATTAAATATGTATTGTAAACTTTTGAATTTAGATATTAAGTTAATTTTAAATGTAGTAGTTGATAGTTTTACAGTCTTCAGATTTTATAGTTTATCTTATATATTTTTTTCCTCTTTTCTTTGCCTATTGTTTTTTCATGCATTGTATCCTGGCTTGTCATTGTGGTTGTGATTATGAGCTTTTTTAATAGTTTACCTAGCATTTCCCCGTTAGCGATAAATTGCTTGAAAGTATCTCATATTAATGCGCGTAGTGTTTCGGCGAATATTGATAAATTGAGAATGGAATTTAAGCACATTTCCCATCACATTATTGGAGTGTCTGAATCAAATCTTAAATCATCGCATACTTTTAAAAGTGTTGAAATAGATGGGTATAAGTTGCTCAGGAATGATAGAGTGGGAAGAATAGGTGGTGGAGTTGTGTTCTATGTACGTAGTGACTTTTTTAAATATTATCATGTGAAGATACATTCAAAGGGTTCTTCTGAGACTTTAGAGTATCTAACAATTGAATTTAGTATTAATTCTTTAAATATAGTTGTTTGTGTTGCTTATATGCATGTTCGGGACCTTCCTCTTAATGAATTGAGTGAGCTGTTGTCTAATTTAGTTGTGGATTTTGATATGGTTATTTTGGTGGGTGACCTTAATATTGATTTTTTAGACAGGGTTGAAAGCCGTGAATTAAGAAATATCTTTGATTCACTTAATTTGCATACAACGCAAACTCAACCAACAAGAGTTTGTGATACTGCTGAAAGACTTCTGGATTACATTGTTTCTAACACCCAATTTGAAACATCTAATTTTCATCAGTCATCCTTCACTGATCATGATCTTATATCAATTGACTTTAACATACCGGTTCAACTTGAGTTGATGAGATTAAGTTTGTGCGCAACTATGATAATATGGATGTTCCCAGCCTTCATTGTGATATACTTAATGTTGATTGAATTGAATTGAGTAGATTTGATACAATTGATGGGAAGTTTGAGTTTTTATATGATAAAATCTCGACATGGCTGCATCAGTATGCTCCCTTTAAAATGATTAGGAAAAAACTCAAGCCTATCCCATGGTTCAGCTATGCTATTAAAAATAAAAAACAACTTGTTGCTATGGCAAAAAATGTATGGAAACGATCTCGTTGTGAGGAAGACAAACCAACCTACAAAAATTATAAAAAAGAACTTAATAAGATGGTGAGATCGGCTAAGAGAAAGTTTTTGCGTGATAAGTTGGATCCCAAACTTGGCACTAAATTATTGTGGAAGAATTTGGACAAATATGGGTTTAAAACCAAGGATTCAGCTGAGGTTGTTTCTAAATTTTCTCCTTATGAGCCTGTGGCGTCGATCGAAAGTAAAATTGTCAAATTATAAAAATGCACCTTTAAGAATAATTAAGTACAAAATATTCGCACCATGTTTAGATTCCTAAAAAACGTAGCAAGCAACAAAAAAGGGTTTTTGTTTTTTCAAAGAAGTCAGAAGAAGTCAGAAAAAAAACAATAACATAACTTACGACTTGAGTTTCTTGGTGCAAATTGTATCTCCTCTCTGTTTTAGTAAACCAAATAAAAATAAAAGTTTAAAAGCTAAAGTACTTGTATTACTATAAAAAGCAATAAAAAATATATGTGTTATTAATCAAAAAACACACTAACGAATAGCGAAAGCGGGCTTCGCCTAATTGTGCTCGATAGGGAGTTGCCATCCCCGAGCCGCTAGAGGGCTTCGCATAAGTGTGCACGCTAGGGAGTTGCCATCCCAGAACCACCAAAAAGTGGTAACCACGACGTGATCTAAACACGCAACCTTCCGATGCAAGAAAATAGTGTCTTCACCACAAAATAGTGAATCGAAAGAGAGTTGTTCGCCCACGGGTCACGCCCGATTTCTCAGCGATTGGGGTTACAATCACCTTCCTCCAGCAGCAGACAACAAGGCGGCAATCATTAAACGTCTTCAACATAGCAACATATCAGAGACCGAGGTGACTCCATTTTTTTAACGAGTCTCTGCACCGGCTTTCTGCTAAATTTAAATAACTGTAAGTACTTAATTATTTTTATCGGTGCATATTTTAATACTCTCGCGCATCAAATTAATTATCTCGCAAATATATGTTTATATCGGTCTTAAATTAAAAATTATTTTTCTCCTGCACTACCTTCACTAAATTTTTCGTAATGGACCCGATAACAGGTACTCTTCTCCCACCGAGCGTCGATGATGAGGCATCAACATCAGACAATGCGGCAACAGGTTCTGCTCTTGTTACGTTGTCCCCAGCGCAATTGGCGGAAGTTATTAATGATGCAATTGCCAAAGCCGGCGGCATTAATAATACGTCACAAATGACGCAATTAAATTCAAATTTTTCTGTTGCGGGTGGGTTAATTGCTCGAGTGGCTTTTAAACCTCCGCAACCACTTCATAATCAAAATCCAAATGTGTGGTTCGAAATTTTAGAGCAACAGTTTTTAGTTGCGGGTATTACAGTGGAAACAACGATGTACGCACATGCGGTGGGGGCGCTGGATGCACGACTGCATGACACTCTCGCGTATTTGATTACCAGCGTGAAGGGTACACATCCTTACACCACCTTTAAAACCGAAGTGATCCGGGTGCTCGGCGAGTCAGAGAAGGCGAAGCTTAACAATCTGATGCATGGCTTGACACTTGGAGACAGGAAGCCGTTGCAGTTGTTGAACAACATGCGATTGAACGCTGGCAGCAATTTGAACGATACAACCCTTCGTCAATTTTGGATGAAAAGATTGCCGCAGAAAGTTCAAATGGTGCTCACACCTTTCGAAAATGACGTCTCCCTGGAGGTCTTGGCGGAACGAGCGGACAATGTGCATGAGACGATGACTCAGGCTCATGTTAATATCCTTGAGGCGCCTGCTTCTGTCCCAAATGTAAATTCTAATCTTTCAATCGATCAACAATTTTCAGAATTTCGCAAAACATTATTATCGGAAATTTCGGAAATTTTTCAACACAATTCTCGATCTCGATCAAATTCAAATTCTAATCGTCACTATAAGTCTCGGTCGCAATCCGGTTCTAATAATTCACGATAAAACTCACCGAATTTTCGAAATTCTTATTACCAAAATTCGGGTGATCCGTCTGCCGCAAATAATTTTACTTGTTATTATCATCAACGTTTCGGAGCTAAAGCGCATAAATGCAAAACCGGGTGTCTATTTTTATCTAGGTAGTTCTTCCGATAATAATGTGCCAAAAAGTCATTCGCAACTGGCGGAGTGCAATGACTTATCTAAATCCAGCCGCCTTTTAATTTTTGAAATTTTTCTGCAAACGAATTTTTTAATAGATACGGGCGCAGATGTCTCAGTCTTGCCGGCTCGCTTCGTTCGGAACCCAAGGGTCGACCCATCGTTCGGGTTGTTTGCAGCTAACGGCTCTACAGTAAACGCTTACGGAACCAAAATTTTAAAGTTTGACATCGGACTGCGCCGCGAATTCTCCTGGGAGTTTATCATTGCTGACGTGTCGATGCCTATTATCGGCGCAGATTTTTTGAGGAACACCGGTTTGCTCGTGGATATACAAAGATAAAGGCTTATAGATCCGTTAACCTCTTTGTGTTCACACGGAGCGCTGTCCTCCATCGATGTTTCTGCTGTATCAAGGATCGACAGGTCAGTGATGGACCCAGGAGTGTTCGACGTTATTTCAAAATTTCCGACAGTAATTTACGGCAACATCAACATCGACAATATAAAACATAACGTGACTCACAAGCTAGAGACGAACGGACCACCGATTGCGTGCAAACCACGACGACTGGCACCAGACAAATTCATCATCGCAAAGACAGAATTCGAAAACATGATGAAACGCGGGATTTGCAGACCTAGTAGCAGCCCTTGGTCGAGTCCCTTACATTTGGTGTTAAAAAAGGATGGAGAGTGGAGACCATATGGAGATTTCCGAGCACTTAATCGGATCACGATTCCGGATCGGTACCCAATTCCACATCTCCAAGATTTTACACAACGACTCGAGGGCTGCTCTATTTTCTCAACGATAGACCTTGTCCAGGCCTACCACCAAATTCCCATCGAACCGACGGACATTCCAAAAACAGCAATTTCGACGCCTTTTGGACTTTTTGAATTTTGTAGAATGACATTCGGTCTTCGCAATGCAGCACAGTCGTTCCAACGTCTTATGCACTCAGTCCTACGAGGACTTGACTTCGCTTTTGTGTATTTGGACGACGTGCTCATTGCCTCTAAAAATTACGACGAACATCTTGGACACGTTAAAATTATCTTCTCTAAATTAGAAGAACACGGACTTGTAGTTAACCTCGACAAATGCACTTTTGCAAAACATGAAATTACATTTTTAGGACACTTGGTAACTGGACAAGGTATCTTACCATCGCATGAACGTGTTCAAGTCATCAAAAATTTCGAACGACCACTGACCGTAAAACAACTTAAACGCTTTTTAGGCATGATTAACTTTTATCGTCGCTTTATTCCTGGTGCTGCTGCCGACCAGGCATTACTGAACGACTACCTAAAAGGTTACACAAAGAACAGTCGCGTTCCAATACAGTGGTCGACAGCAGCTATAGAAGCGTTCGATAACTGCAAAAATAAACTTACGGACGCTACCTTACTGATTCATCCTTCATCATCAGCACCTCTGGCCATCATGGTCGACGCTTCCGATACGGCGCTATGGAGCAGTGGTTCAGCAGTGCATTTCAGATACTTGGCAACCACTCGGGTTTTTTTCAGTACGTCTCAATGATACGCAAAAAAGATACAGTGCTTATGATCGTGAACTTCTCGCGGCTTACTCGGGCGTCAAACACTTTCGCCACCTCCTCGAAGGTCGTACGTTCACGCTGTACACCGATCATAAACCATTGATCTACGCTTTTAATCAGAATACGGAAAAGGCATCTCCTCGTCAATTTAGACACTTAGATTTCATTGGTCAATCGACCGATATCCAGCACATCTCAGGCATGGACAATGTCGTCGCAGATACTCTCTCACGTATTAATCAAATTTCTATTCCCGAAAGTATTGATTATGCGGTCATCGCAGATGCTCAGACCAATGACGAAGAACTTCAAGAAATCTTAAGGAGTAACTCTGCTCTCAAATTCGAGAAATTTGCGGTTGCGTTCAATTCAAAAACCTTAATTCATTGCGATATATCAACTACTACACCTAGGCCATTCATTCCGCTAAATTTTCGGAAAAATGTTTTCGAAGCGTTTCATAACCTTTCTCATCCTGGCGTCAAAGCTTCCATTAAACTTTTGAAGCAGAATGTCATTTGGCCATCGATTAATAAAGACGTCCAGAAAATGGTTAAAAACTGTGTAGCTTGCCAAAAGGCTAAAGTCTCTCGACACACTAAATCTCCACTGAGTACGTATAAATTAACCTCTCAACGCTTTTCAAATATTCACCTCGACATCATTGGTCCGTTACCGGTTTCTGATAATCAGCGGTATTGCGTCACATTGATTGATAGATACACCCGCTGGCCCGAGGCGGTTCCAGTTCCGGATATAACTGCTGCTACCGTCGCTTTCGCTGTCTACTCTCATTGGATAGCTCGCTTTGGTGTGCCAGAGTCCATTGTCACGGACCAAGGCACGCAATTCGAATCACAACTTTTTCACGAACTGGCTAATTTACTTGGTTTTGAACGAAGGAGAACAACTAGTTACAATCCAAAATGTAATGGCATGATCGAGCGTTGGCACCGTGTAATTAAGTCTGCCATTATGTGCTACAATCGAACAGATTGGACTAATGTTCTTCCTGCAATCTTACTTGGACTACGAACAACGTACAGTGACGAACTGAAATCTACGCCAGCTGAGCTTGTTTTCGGACATACGACGCGAGTTCCAGGAGCTTTTTTGGAAACTACGAATGATCAAATTTTACAGTCAGACTTTGTAACGAACATCAAACGACACTTCGACGAAATTCGACCTGTACCGGCCTCGCGACATGCTACGGACAAAATTTTTATTAGTAAAGATCTGCTTACTTGCTCGCACGTTTTCTTACGAACTGACGCAGTACGCAGATCACTGCAACCACGATATACAGGACCGTTTTTGGTTATCGTTGGTACATCAAAATTTTACACTTTAGATTTGAATGGAAGACATGTCAAAATTTCCATCGACCGACTTAAACCGTGTTTTACAGGGACAACCAAGACACGCAGACTACACAAACTGGACCACCTGTACCGACTCACGAAACACAACTTCCAATTTCGGCTGACGTATCTAAATTACCTACTGTAGAGTCAAAAGTTTGCAAGCAGGTTCGCTTCGATCTTTCGCCGAAATCTGCGACTAAAACTACGAGGTCAGGTCGTGTGTCCAGGACTCCCATGTGCTTCGAGTGAAGTACGATAGATCTGCGATCTCTCTGGAAGGGGAGTATTTGTGGCGTCGATCGAAAGTAAAATTGTCAAATTATAAAAATGCACCTTTAAGAGTAATTAAGTACAAAATATTCGCACCATGTTTAGATTCCTAAAAAACGTAGCAAGCAACAAAAAAGAGTTTTTGTTTTTTCAAAAAAAGAGAAGTCAGAAAAAAAACAATAACATTACTTACGACTTGAGTTTCTTGGTGCAAATTGTATCTCCTCTCTGTTTTAGTAAACCAAATAAAAATAAAAGTTTAAAAGCTAAAGTACTTGTATTACTATAAAAAGCAATAAAAAATATATGTGTTATTAATCAAAAAACACACTAACGAATAGCGAAAGCGGGCTTCGCCTAATTGTGCTCGATAGGGAGTTGCCATCCCCGAGCCGCTAGAGGGCTTCGCATAAGTGTGCACGCTAGGGAGTTGCCATCCCAGAACCACCAAAAACCAATCTCCGTAATTTACGGAATTATTACAATATGAAACTTTGTAATAGTATTGAATATTTCTAATGGCCGTAGTTATATTTTGCACAACCGATGAGAAGCACTCCTATTTCCATCGTTTCTCTTGTTCAATATATGCCTGGGTCTACAATTCAATAAACGGTGTCTCGTTTTCAATGTTCGCGTGGTTTAATAAAAATCACTTTTAAATCAATATGTAATTTTCGCGTTGCTTACTAGGTTGTAATACAAATAATTTTTTTTTTTACTCTGACAGTTCGATAACAGTTAATAATTTTCATACTTCCCCAATAACCACCGTGTTTACAAAATTAAATTCATTTTTATTAAAAATTAGTATTATATGATTATATTCTTAGCGAAAAATTCGCTTTCTTATGTCACAAAGTGATTACGTTATGCGAACATAATTATTAATCCAACCCTACCACAAGTACAAACCAAAAAAAAAAATTGTCATCTGGTACCACTATTTCGGGGTATATTTCCAGAATTTATCAAATATAAATTTAGTTGTGAAACAAATTCCGCTTAAGTGAGTTATGATATTTACTGCACAGCAGTTACAAATTTTCAAAGTTAATAGTTCCAGAAGAAAAGTAAACAAGTTGGATTTTTAAACATGCCTTCAATAATGGATAGTAATCGGTATGTACCCAAAAATATTTTATGAATTAAATTATTTTTCTTTTAATTACTAGGCCACTTATATTGTGTAATAGTTTGTAACGAAAGTTTGATGTACTTCTTCCATCCTAACTTAAAAGTGTAAATTAATTCATATAAAAATTAATCCTTTGACCATGTGTTTTATTGATTACAGTTAGTTTTGCTATGTGTTGTAAAAAATATATGCAATATTTATTACAATGTATATGTTGCGTACAATGTACTTATTTTATGTAAAGTAACCGCCGCCATTTTGCTAATTTCTATTCTCGCTCTCGCCTGTTTTTCTTTTGTGCCGAAATTTTGAACTGTACTTTTTTTTTTGTGACGTCAATATTTTTATCTTCTATGGATTTATTTGTTTTTATTTTTGTTGTAATAAATACGTACGCATCTCAAAAATAAATGCTCAGATCAGCCAAATGAGGTGATTTAAATTTCCAGCTAATCGAATGAATACAAAATTTCGCAGAAATATTTGACCTCATTTTGTTTTCACAACTTATATTTTTCATACGTGACGTGTGAGCTTTTATACGGATATGGATTTGATTTTCTTGGCGTACTACTCCGCTGCTTTTTTTACGTTTTCCCTTCGCTAAATTTCCTAATGTCGTTTTCGTTTAACCAAAAGACACCATCATTTTCTGCTGTGTCGAGTTAGTTTTTTTGCTCTATCGAAAACTTTAAACTGTACAAACATATTTACATACATACCAGCAAAATAGTGAAAGTAATGTTTGTTTTTATTTTATAAATCTCAAGTCAATAACATTCAGATGATTTATGTGTGATGATTTATACCACGTTTTAAGCTATAAATAGTTGTTGATAAGCTGAGCCCATAAAACAATTTGCTTGTAAAAGTTTATGATTAATCCGCAAACTGTTTGATTTACTTTGTTTTTCTTTATGTTCAGATAACATCATAATAGTAATGGAGCGTATGATATTTGAGTGGAGGGGCTCAATTCCTGTTTTTATTTGCACAAATTATTTACTTTTTTCAAACTTTGTTTGGAAAGAGGGAGTCATTCACCCTTAATTTGATTGTCGTGTTCACGGTCAGTTTGCCTATGTCGACTTCTGTCGATGACATTTTAGCATCGGTAGAAAATGGTAGAATCGATCGTCTAAAGTTTATCGAAGTCGACATATCGCACGTAACAAGAATAGAAATATAATGTAAAAAAACAAATTTTTCAGCAGAGCAAAAAAAAAGTTTTAATTTTGATTTTATTAAATTATTCTCTATAGGCGTCCAAGAAAGAAAGAACGACACATTAAGCCCTCTCGAGAAGGGCTTACATGTTAACCCATCTAAGTCCAATCTAATTGTCTTTCTTTACCAAGGCGTAGAGATAATTAACCTCGTATCTGTTCCCGTTTTTGCGAAAATGATTTCTAGATCCGAGCATGTGATGCATCTTGGATAGTAAACTTTCCTGGAATTACCACCTTGATTGTAAAATTCAGAAAGCTATTAATCATATTTTTGCAGTGTTGCAGAGCTTTCGTTGGCATGTCGTCAAATTAAAGTCTTTTTTAATCAAAATTAAATCTACAAAATATTGCTTCTGTTACTGGATGAAGTCTATTCTGTGTTTGCCTCAGTTGAACACCTTCATTCCTGGCACTGCTGGGCGGGCCTGCGGCCTTTTTGGGACAACTGTGGGGCGTAGTTTTTATGTCCATTTTAAATACATCTGTTTGATGTCAATTTATATTTTAATTAATCATGTATCGACTTATTAATTTGATTCTGTCCAATTATGATTAATTTAATGATTTTAGTGAAATATAATTTACACTCCAATTCCGATAGTCGTGTCATTTCAAGTCATGTGACTATAGTCGTGTCACGTCACTTGAAAATTTATATTCAAGAATTACATATCTGTACATATTTAAGACAGTGCAAAAAATTATTCAAAAAACACACAACATTTCTTTAAAATGCGCATTTTTGAATTAAATCAAATTTCATCAAAATCATTAAATTAATTAAAATTGGACAAAACCAAATTAATAAATCGATAAAAATTGGTTGCGTCCGAAATGAAAAATGTGCATTTAGCGAAGACACATTTCAAAAAGTTACGTGCGATGTAGTTTTTATGTGCATTTAAACGTTTGAATTTATTAATTCAGAGTTGTAAAATTTCAATTAATTTAATGATTATAATCCTTTCCTCGGAGGCCAAACGTGATAAAAAATATCGCGATACTGTACGTCAATTACTTATGACCCTAGCTTTATTCCGTTAAATTTTACGTCAAACCCGAGGAAACGACCAAAATGAAAAAAATAAAAGTTAAAATTAAATGTCAAACAATTTAATATTAAATATAATTTTTTGTAGTATTTGAAACTTAAATATTTCCAGTATGTATATATTATGGAAATTGAAATAAATTAATTTATGAATTGAGTTTCTTTTACATAAAAAAACAATATTTTTTGACAGGTAAAACCAAAAAAGTTATAGGATTTTTTTGGTGATAAATGAGTGCGTTTTATGGCGAAACGTGATAAAAAATATGATATTTTTTATAAAATTTGCCCGTGGAAATACGACCAATGAAATTTAATTTAACTGAAAAATGCCCATTTTAAATAATGTGCATTTAAATTCGCATTTCGGATACACCCACGCATAAAAACTACATAGCATGCAGTTTTTTAAATGTGTCCTCACTAAACGCACATTTTCCATTTCGGACGCACCTAATCTTTTAAATTATGTAAAATAAAATAACTGCGTCTTTCCATTTTGTGGTATTCACCTGTCAGTTGCCAAAAATCAAGTGACATCTGTCGTACAAAGTGACTTTAATTGTAACAAACGACTAAATAGTCATGAAAAATGACGTGACACGACTATGGGGTGTTAATTTAAAAATGCGCATTTTAAAAAATGTGCAATTTAAATTTTCATTTCCGACTTGGATTTATTTAGATGCCGAGAATTCAATTCCTAATTTGCAATTTTTATTTTATTTCTATTTGTTGTACGCTGTAGTGGCAAATTTCGCGTTAACACAATCATTGTTCGTTTATTTGATAAAACTTTATTTTTGCTTCTGCGGTTTTGTAGGGGGTGTAAATTATCTATTGAATTATTCGAACTTGGCTACGTCGGTGTCGGTGATCAAGTAAAAAAAAAAAAATGCCGAAATTTAGGATCGTTTAATACTAATTTTCCAACCTACGATAAAACTAATTTTCATCCATTTTGTAGAATAAAGAGCCTTACATTTTTTTAATTTCAAACATTTTTCATTATTCTCTCGCATCTAAAACATTTGCAATTCTGTTTAAACAACAATTCAGCCGTTTTTTGGTGTCACTCGCGCAGCAAAAGGTAATGGAATCCGGTCGACCTTAGTACTTCACTTGTTCGATAAATACTTCATGTCAATAATGCAAAAATATAAAAAATTGAATATAACATTTCGAATAATCAATTCGAATACTGTACAGATCAAATAGCAAGGAATTTCAAAATTTCGATAAAAAATTCTCGGGCGCCACAAATACCACTAGCAAAACGTGAAATAAAACAAATTGTTTCGTAAGCAAAAACTTTGGTTACAAAACACGTGAAAAAATCTGTTGGAGGCATGTAACATGCAACTGTACATTATTTTGCTTTTCTAATATTTTTATATTGCGATCTCTACCTGTAGGATTAAATTAAATTTTTGTAGAAACCGAGTAATTAAATAAACGAAATAGTGTACGTTGCAGATTTATTCTTGATAAAAAAGACATAATAAACAATCGAACATTGGAAATTTTAATATTACAACATATCACTATCACCACATGTAACATGACACATGACAAAAATTTACTATTTTAAGTCCAAAAAAGTGGAACTAAACGCTCAACTCAAAATAATTGTAATTAAATTCGGAAATAAAAGAGAATTATTAGGCCCGATTTTGCCTTCCCAAAATTTTATGTTGTTATTTTTGCTTTTCAATACAAAATCAAATAGAAAGCGGGAAAATAAAATAACTATATGAATTTTATCGCGCCAGAATCGGGCCCAATATCGGGCACAGAACTGTGTGTTTCTTACCATTTTTTTTGGAATTAAGATTCTAATTCGGGGGTTATTGCTGGATTTTATTTCCATAGGTTGGCTAAATGTTACCTTTCGACCTCGTTTGACTGCAGCGTCAGTTTTTAAAGAGTTTCTTGCTATTTTCACGTAAATTTCTTTAGTTTTATTTTAATTTTTGTCCTTTCCCGGAATTTAGAGATTTAGAATATTTATTCTCCTTTAAGTATGCTACATGAGGTTTGTGAGCCAAAGGTGATCAAAATTAAAGCCGTTTCAATTATTTTATCACAATAAATTGCCACCTGGCGTGGGACATTAATTTTGCTGACGGCGAACCACCAAGAAAGTTGGTGAATTACGTATTTAAGTTAATGATCCCCTTTGGCTACTATTCGTAAAATAGCTGCAATTTGATTAACACGAGCCGCGGGCTTTTTAATTTTCAGCCGAACGGTAAAGGTTTCAGAAATCATAAAACTGCGTAAACATTCTATTTTTTTGTATAATCTTGAGTAAAATATACAAGTAGTAAATATTTACATTGTTTTTGATGGTACAAACTGTAAACAAAACAATAAAAAAAATTTGTCAAAAGCTTAAAGCTTGTGAGTCACTTATTTAACAAAGATATCGACTGGTAACTATGACTATAGGCCAATAAATCAACCGTTGCTCAGTGTAAGCATCAAATCGGTCAAAATTTAAGTTTTGCAGCCCAATCCTCGTATTTACGTATCACTCTAAAAGGCTTGCAACAACTGCAGATGCCAATATTTCGAATACTATTTTTTTCTAAAATGTTTATATATTTTTAAAGATGTAAGGCTGTTTTCAAAAGGAGTACTTCTTTGATTCTCGTACCTATTGACTTATTTGCCGCCATCTTAAATAAGTACCAAACCAAAGTCATTCCAATCGATGTAGCTTAATTATTTTGACAGCAGCAGCAGCCAAACGACATTTTATTTTAATTATCTATATTTTAATTTTGTTATTTGTGAAACATTTTTTGACATTACAAATTAGATTTTTTTGTAAGAAACAGATAGAAAATAAACACCTCGCCAGGTTATTTTTTTGAATAGCTTACAGAACATTCACAATGAAAAAAATTTTTAATTTTGACTTACAGGTTTGTATGAATTTCCAACATAACGGACAAAAATTTTTGTTCGTAGTGTTGAAAATTCATACAAACCTATAAGTCAAAAGTAAAAAGTTTTTTCATTGTGAATGCCTTGTTAGGGCACGGATTGGTTTTAGCTGTCTCACTTGACAGGCGACGATGGCAAATTTTGGAAAAGGAAGATTTAATTTGTTTTTAAATTAAAATAGGAATTTACTAATGTTTATTCAATTGTGTATTATGTTTGTAAATTTTGGAAAAGGAAGATTTAATGTTTTTTTAATTAAATAAACAGCGATTTTTAGTTATTAATATTTCCACACCAAGAAATAAATGGCGACACTTTGATTGAGACTGCTAAAACCAATGCTAGCCCTTGTTAGATTCTACAAATAAGTATTCGTTTGGAAGGAAAACAGATTATTTGTTTATTTAGTTTGAAAAGCTGTATAATTTCTACTAAGGGCGGTGGGGAAATTTTTAGGAAATTTATCGAATAACTCGTTAAATCGAAAAATCCGATTCGACTGGCATATTGTTATTATGGAATCAATCAAATTGTAAAATATAAAGAAAGAAAATTTGAAATTAGTCGTTTTGTGTTTTATTTTATCCATACAAAAAATCGATAATATTTTAATAATTTTAACGTATATAAATAAAACACTACTTCGATGTAAATAAATTCAAATCAGCTGTCATTCGTCAGCTCGATTAAATTCTCAATGTCGAATCGGTCGCTTAATAACGTTATTTTTTTAATTGGTTTGGTATTACCCAAAGTATAATTAAATTGGTTTGGATAGTATCTTTTCTTCGAATATGAAGAGTGCAAATTAAAACCAATTAAATTTTATTGAAAATGTGTTCATATCGATTTTTGTATCTGGTCATCCGTTTAACCAATGTACAGTTCGTTGTTATTTTCTTGTTATCAGTTGTTATTTTGTTTCGTTTCCTTTGTAAAACTTATAAGGAAGAAAAGGGTAGATATGTTTCGCGAAACTTGCATCATATTTTCTAATTTCTGATTAAAACAATTTTTTGTTTAACCCCTAAATAATGTTTAAATTTTGTTAGACGTAATTCGACAATAATATGCGTTTCACAAATATTTCCACATTGGATGTGGCTGAAATATTAAATTAATTACAACAAATCTCTGAAACGCTGATGTTAGTACTACATAAATATAGCTAACATATTTTTTATGTTTATTTTATGGAATAGTAGTTAATAATGTGTTGGAATAATGTTACCTCAACGTGGTGTGTGCATTTTGTTTTCAACGAATATTTTATTGACTAGAGAAAACGAAATGAAATTTATTCAAAAGAGCTTGAATGGAAATTTCCATTCCAAATTTTTTATGTTTGTGTTTTCCATTAATTTGGTGTTGTTTGCCATTATGTACAAAGCAGATTTTACAAAAGAGTACCTATGCAAGAAGAATAATAGAAAAATGCTGATTATGTTGCCATTTCTTAATGCAATCTTGTTTTATTTTATGCCGTATTCGTCACGTACAATACAATAAACTTTTAATTTATTATATATTTATGACTATGGTGAAAGAAAAACGCAACGTTGTTAAAATTTCACACATCTGATGAAACCCTTTGATTTAATATGCGCATATTTCAGACACAATCTAATCATAACAATGACGATTGTGAATTTTGTTTCGAAAATTACTATACATATGTATATTCAAGTGCACACTTTTTAAATAAAACAAATAATTTGCACGATAATAATCTTTACTTTGATTTTTTATTACCGTACATGTACGTATTCTATTATATATAATTTAATGGAAAATTTTACGAAAATTTGTTAACCGAAAAATTGGTGATGAAATAGAAAGATTAAACTGTTTTTGTACGAGTTATCTATAAATTTTATCACGCAACCAACCAACTAGGTACGAACCCCAATATGTTATTTATCGTAATAATTACAATTGTATGTTTTGTTTACACTTTATAAATAAAATTTTAATGGTTTTGTTGACATCAGAATTAGAAGCTTACCATATAAATTCCACAAGGTAAATCGGTTCATGGTTCTCGCATACAAACAACAACGGCTTACTCATACATTCATTGTTTATGTGTACTTAGAGTTTATTTTAAGACTATAACTACGTAATATTTTTTAATATTATGCCAACATTTTTATTTTTAAGTTTCCCCCAAAATACATGACAAATTATTATTTGTTTTGGTATTCGAATTTGTTTATATTTTGGTTATGCTTCTCTATATTAGTGGCACAGCGGGATATGGGTTTTTCTAAATTTATAGATTTGCAGAAAATTCGAGTCGTCGGTTTGTGGCGAGGTGGTATCATCATTTACATGTATATAATATGCTTTTTGTTGAATTTATTGGTTTAATGATTACATAAGGTTTGTGATGGTGTGCTACTAATTATTTCACTCTATAATTGATTTTGTAATATATTTACATATCTGTATTTATGTAAATTGATGTTAATTAATTCCAAACAATGTCAAATAAATTAAAAAAATTCTTTTTTTGTTTTCTATGTTAGTATTTCTTACTATATTTTACGTCACCCATAATAAATTACGCAATATTTAAACAACTTTTTTTTTTACATAATAATCATCACCTACGACAAAGGTCAGTTTGCAAAATTCTAAAACTATTTCGGTCCCCACCTGCAATCTAAATTAATTTCGAGAGAACTGAATTTTAACAAATGCATTTTTATTATCAATATTTTATAACCATGTGATCTTTCCCGGACGTTGACTTTTGAAATCAGCAAAATATGGTTAGAATATAATTCAATTTCCTCGTATAATTTGCCTAACTAGTTTAGAATGAATCTATTATTTTTTTAGAATGCTGATTGTTTCACCCTTTGAATCTCCTCTACATTTAATAAATTTAAAAAAAATTAAAATTTCTTAGTTATGTAATTTGCGAAACAATTAGCTAATTAATTAATATAAAATCTAATGACAATAATAAAACAAAAATAAAAACATTAAATAAATTTCCCTCATCGATTCCCGCCCGGTAAGCCATTATCACGTGACTATAATTCAAACACTTTTACACATACATGGTATGTATGTATTTACAAATTTTTGTAGTTTATTATTAAATTGATCGCGCGGTGCGGTGTGAGACGACAACGAGTTAAATATAAATATTCAAAAGTTTTTCATATATTTCCATTGTCTTGATCAGACTGTGCTCGAAGTAGAATGACCTTTAAAAAAAAATTGTCTTTTTGAAAGAAGAAAAAATAGTTTTTATTATTTATGAATATAAACAATAGATCCGAAATTGTTAAACTAAAAATTTTGCTATAAAAGAAAGTGTTAATAACAAAATGTGATTTTGTGACTTTTCTGATAATAAAAAAGTTGGTTTTGATAAAAATTGATAAGAGACCATATTGTGATAAAAAAAAAAAATTAATTTGGATATCTTTGTTTAGTTCAGTGCTAAGATTAATTTTATTGTTTTAGTATTATTATATTGTACAAGCCTACATCTTGATTGTTGTGATTTATTAAAGAGTTTATTTATTTTGTTGTTGTGATCTTAAAGTAAATTAAATAAAAATGGTATCAAATAATCCTCAAGGATCTTTTCTTTCGTGAGTAACAATAAAAACTAATTGTTTTGACTACATGTTTGATAAATTCATTGGAATGTTTTTTACTTCATTTTTATCTGTTGTTGTTTGTTAATCTGAAAATAATCGTGTCTTGTGATTTTGTGTTTGAATTGCGCGTTGCTAATTCTTCGTTAATCAATGAAACAGTCTATTCAATAATAATATTCAATTAGTTATTTCGAATTCAAGGTCGACCTACCACGATTGCTCTGTTTCCAACAAAAATTGGTAATAGGTTGTAAAATAGGTCACAAAATCAATTGATTTGATCAATACAGTGGAAAAATGTGACGCAATCGATGTCACTCTCATATTTCCAAACTAGTCGAAAAACTTGCTTCATAATATTGGAGAAAATCCCTTAACTATACATATAATTAAATAAAATTGGATTGTGGTTTGGAACAGTTATGAATGTGTATTTGTGACATACAAAAATGATCTTTAACCGCATTATTTTCTGTTAAAGCGAACTTGCTTCATTTTATCTATAATTACGGAAATTAGTGTTCGTTACAGGCTGAGAAAATTTTGATTTTTTAATTTGCAAAAATTTTAATCTGTGACTGAAACATTCATTTTGTGTGTAAACAATTTAATTTATTGATTCGATTAGCATACTAATAATAAATATGTGGTACACAAAAATCACGAATTAAAATTCATTCAATTTAAGAAATGTTATAAATGTATACGATTTCTGTTCAAGACTGATTTATAAATAAATAAAATAAGAACGCTTTAAAAATAGAATTTTTATTATACAAAACCTTTTTAAAATAATTAAAATTATTTTTGGTCGAAATATTGAATTTAGTCTTAAAATCGGTGCTAATTTAAAAATATTCTGATGATGTAATTTTGAATATTGAAGCTAGACTTGGATCTCAAGTTGAAAACTAGGTTTCGAGACATTAAAATATGCATTTCGTGACAAATTTTTAGTCTACAAAATAAGATTTGTTAATTTATAAGAACATACATTCATTTATTTGGTCAGTATTCACTTCAGCTTTGAGGTCTCCCTAGAATAAGATTGGAAATGGTTTTAACAAACAAATTATAAAAACGCTAATTCGAAAATAATTAAATAAACGCTCATGATAAATCGATTTGCGTCAATGCACACATACATAGCTAGAGATGAGAGATGCGCCGATATCAATTTTATAATCTGTAGTTTCATAATATTAATACGACACGTGCCATAAACTTAAGATATTTTAACCTTGGAGCAATTTATTGATTTTGCATTATGCAAATTTTAGCAATAATTTACATTGTCATATTTTAATTTGGATTTTTTTGTTTGTAATATATCAGTGTTTTTCAACCGGTGGTCTGAGACATATTTCTACTGTTCCACGGGATAGTCTACAAAACTTGGTATTGAATTTTTTTTTTTCTAAACCTAATTGTAAATTTCGAACATAAATTACAAGAAAAACAAAATAAGCGAAATTTAGCATATTAAACTTTTAGCTAACTAAATTTTACGTCAAAATTTATATTAGATCGATCAGCTTATGTAGGGACAGGCGGGCTCTAAAATATGTTGGAGTTTGTGGAATGAATTTTGATTGACGATACAGATTATCGGTCAAAGAAAATACGTTCCAGATCAGATATTTTAAAACATCATTCGAAAATAATTATTAATACTAAGATAATTATCTTTGAGCAATATTATCCGCACAAAGATACAATTTTTTTAACTTGGGAGGGAAAATTCTCTTTCGTTTTCAGTGATTTGTTTGGTTGAAAACGCGGATAAATATTTATCCACAAATTATCTGCATACAAGCGGCCGCCTTTATGTCTATTTCAGGTTATTCGGGTAACTTTTTTGACTTTAATCGATAAAATTTCTGTTTTATTAGTGGAGATTTGGCTGGGGAATGCCAAAATGATTTATTTGTGATAGTTACATTTTTAAGTGATATTCGAAAAAATCTGATAAGGTTATTGTGTAACCCTTAATTTATTAACGTAAGAAAAAAGATGCATAGACGTAAGGGTTAAATAATTTGGATTTCGACCCCGGTTAAGTATCGATGATGTTTTAATAGAATTTTTATCTAATGTTTACAACATAATTAACATTAAACGATGTGGGGCCATTTTTCTGGATTTGGCAAAATCTTTCGATACAGTGGATCCCAATAAATACCCTTGCGATTATTTTGTATGGTTAGGATTCAGAGGCGTTGCTAACTATTGGTTCTGTTCTTATTTAGAAAACGCCGGGTAAATCAATTTATATTAAATAATTGTTTGAGTGATAGGGGCGTTTATAATGTAGGTGTTCCGCAGGAGTCGGTCCTGTGGCCATTGCTTTTTCTAATTTATATTAATTCAATAGCTTTGGTAAAATGATAGCGTTCGCGGATGATATAGCGATAGTTTATTCTGATGAAGCTTACCATGAAGTTGAAGTGAAAATACAGAAGCTTGGTTTTTATATCATCTATGTTGTTTCATTTTACCAAAGATATAATGCCATCCAGTATAATTAGATTCCATAAAATGAAATGAGATTTTTCGGATTCGGCGTGCGTGAACATATGCATTGAAATAGAATCCAACTTTCGCTGTTTATGTAGGTGTTGTTTTGGACAGTAAACTTAATTAGAAGGAACATATAATTTATTTAACTAACGGTTGGTTAATTTAAGAATATTGACGATTGTAAAAGCAGAGAAAGCGCCTCGAGGAAAAAAGTTAAAATGAGGCTACTGACAAAATGACACTTCTCACAAATGCGACGAAAGATAATTTTGCAATCCGGTAATTAAAAATTATTAGCAATCCGGGGCCCTATTCTCGAATTTCACATCCATTTTCCACATGTGGACATCTGTCAAAATTCATAAAATCGTTTGGAAATTTAAATTCGTATATAAAACACATGGGGCATGGACATTTTCCTTTATGGGGAATTTCTTCCACCTGCTTATACCCATTCGGAAATATTCCCTTAGTGCCAAAAAAAAATCAATTTTTATGAATTTTGACAGATGTCCACATGTGGAAAATGGATGTGGACTTCGAGAATAGGGCCTCTGGTAAGTAAAAATTGTGTTTACAGTTCAAAATTGGAATTGTTTACAACAACTTCGAACGTCAAATTATCAGCTAGCTCAGTTTAAAAATTTTGCACTAGGTGGAATCTGTGATGCTCCAATCGTCAATTAGAAGCTTATATTTAATGAAATCATGCTCCAATTATGTTGTTCTTAAAACATTCTACTTCGAGAATTTACATTCGAGAATTGAATATGGTTGGGGTTCCGTTATTCTACATTACAAAAGCCTATTGTAACCCTTCAGAAGCATGCTGTTCGACTGATTAATTGTAAATCTGCTCCTTTATTAATCCCATCTGCTCCTTTATTAATACTAGTGTTTTAAATTTAAGACAATTATATATTTATAAAGTATTAAAGCAATTTTCTAAAAGGTGTGGAAATAGTAACGTAAGGGTCAATGAACTTTACAGTTTTAGAGTCCATAACACTTGACAAACGATGATTGCCAGTTCGGAAGTTTGTAGAATCATACCCATACAATAGGATTCCGATTAACTTAAAGGGGGACTCTTCGTTGAATTTATTTTTGAAAAATTTGAAATCTTGGTTATTTGCTAATCCCCATTCATTGAGGATTTAATTGAACTGCGAACATGAGTTTTCTGTCACAAATCATTCGGTATCATTTTTCCGTTCTTGTCATCTTATGCCATCGTATACCTATTACACACACTGCCGTGCTAAGAAAAAAAGTTAGAAGCGCAAAAAGTTGAAAAATGTGTTAAGAGCATATTTGGATTCTGCAAACAAATACATGCATGCTTTTTTTTTAAATGCCAAATATCTTTAATTAATTGCTATAAAATCACGTTATTTTGTAGTCAAGTTTCATAGTAAGACGTGGCAAACAAACAGAAAAATTGAAATTACTCAAAACAACAAAAAAGGCGATTTTTTCTTAGCACGGCAGTATAGTAATAGTATTTTTAAATTATTGTGCAGTTATAAGTTTAATTCCGTTTGTATTCTTCAAATTTTAATTTAAATGTTTAATGTGATTTACTAATTATGAAAATATGTGAAGCTATTGTAACACTGTTTTGTTACAGCACAACAATAGCTCTTACCAATCTTTGTAGGGTTTAATGTGATTGGTAATAAAATATAATATAATAATTTGTTATGTATTTTTTGATCATAATATGGTTTTCGCACATGAGCAAAAATACTTTTCCACACAGTGACAAGGCTACCACATTAATAGTGGAAATCTAAATCTCTTTCATGTTCTTTATTAATAATAACGAATAATTATATGGTCACATTGCAGGAAAGTATTTTTTACACATGGGCGTAAAGCACTTTTTTGCTGTTACCAAATTGAGAAATTACGAAGCAAAATGTAACAAAATATTGTAGAAAATATCAAAATAGGCGCCTATTACTGCCGTGCTAAGCATATTTTCCTTAACTACATTTTTGGCCAAATTGAATTATTGATGCCAATCGATAGCTAATAACAAACTTTATCATTAAAACTAAAAAAAATAATTAAAACTAAATTGAGAAACACGTGATAAGAAAAATAGTTTTCATTTTTAATGCAAAATACACTGATTTCAAAACTTTAACATCAATTTTCTCAAAATTCGTTTTTTGTAGATAAGTAAAACATGTTTAGCACGGCAGTATAGATGCCATATCACCTTCTATTGCCTGATAAATCTGAAATTGTTGATATAATATTCTAGAACTACCTACAAATGTACATATTTTATTCGTTATTATTGATTTTTTGATAAGATGGTTTATTTATAGCTTTTTTATTACATAAACACGCTTTACAAACACATGCCATTAATACAAACAGACCAATAATTAATTTTTCTTTTGTTTATTTTTTTTATTGCAGTGAGCCAATTTTCAGTAGTAGTAATAGTAGTAGAAACAAGGCACGTACTTTGTCTTCTTCTTCCACTACTTCTTCCGCCAATGAAACCTGCTGTATCTCTCTCGGTGTAGGGCCTCTGTGGTGGTCCTGATGTAACTGGAAACAGAACTGACCACGATAGGGGGCCGTCGCTTCTAAATGTTTACAACAATCGCAAAATATCAATTGATTCAAACACTTCAGCTGATGATTACTCGGACATTGATTTTACTGATATTGCCTGCGATGATGCATCATCTACAGCCTCTGATGATGAATGTGGCGAAGTTGTAAAGAGAATTTTAAATTTAAACCAACCATCACGGATTACTTTAAAATTACATATAACTGAGCACACATTTAGCATTTGGGAGACCGTAAGAATATTTTTAATTTACTTATTTTGTGTTTAATTTTTGTTTATAGTTGTATATTAACGGTGGAAAAAAAAATTTACTTATAGGTCCTACATCCAGCCAACAACATCCTTTACGTTGCATTACCAGCAATTTTATTACCAGAAGCTTCTAAACAATCATTTATTACGCTTTTGGAATTTGCTGAAGAAAAATTAGGATGCAGTGCTGTTGTTCTTTGTATGCGCAAAGATCGACCTGACCGTCAAGTTCTGGTTCGCACATTTTTATTTTTGGGATTTCAACCATTGAACCCAAATTCATCATTGGCACCACCGCAACACGCTGATGATCATAATCTATTTCTTATCTACAACATTGATGATTAGAGAGATTGTGGGCGAGTGAGATACATCCCAACCAAAAAAAATTTATTGGCAATTCAGACAAATCAGTGTCTAATTATAAATCATATTGATAATATTTCATTAAAAAAAAAAAAATCAATTGAATATTTCGACAAATTACAAATATTTGATTTTTTTTGTTCATTGCAACATACTAACACAATATATTCACATTTTATTTTTATTATATTTAATAGTGTTCTATTTGATTTTTATTTGCAAAATTTTAATTTTCTTGACTTCCCCCGCATTTGGGTTGTCGAGATAATGTTAAAAATTTGCTTATAAAAATGAAAATTACATTGTATTACTATAAACAAATTATATATCATTATTATTGTAACTAAATTACTAACACACACAAACATACATACTTATTATTTTTATAAACATATTACAAACATAAAATTATTACGTATTTATTATAATTTTTGCGATTATTGTAATCATTTATTAACGCGTATGCTAATGCTATACATAAACCTATCTATCCATTATATAACGAAGTATAAAAAAGCAAAAAAGTACAAAAAAATTATAAAAAATACAAAAAAAAATCCACAAAAAAAAAAACTAGTAAAATTAGTAGTTTTTAGTTTTTAATTACAAAATTATTATATATTTTTATCCTACTACTACAATATATTGTTTTGCCTTATTGAATAAAAAATTTATATAAGTTTTGAGTATATTTTTTTTTTTCGTATTTCAAGTATTTAATGATTTATTAACTATTTTAACTTTAACATATATACATACCTAATTTACATTACATATTGTTTAAAAAAAAAAAAAAAATTAAATAAATAAAATTAAAAATATATATTTTCATATACAAAACTTGATTTTTTTTTTGAGTTATTCAAAATAAATTAATATAATCTTATACATATACATATTATATAATTATGTATTAAAAAATAAACTTAACAAAATTAATTAAAGTATATATAAACAACATTATATTCAGTTTCTGTTAAATTTTTGGTTTCAAACTTAAATGTTTTTAAAAATATTTATATATAAAAAAAATAATCTTATATAATATAAATGTTTTTTTAAAAGAAAAAAAAATTAAAGGAAGCAATATCAATAAACATAAATTTTTTAAATAATCTCTATATTAATTAAAATCACGGAAAAAACTATCACCATTATTTTATTTATTTTTATTAATTTTTTGTTTTGTCATTCCACAAATTTTTAGTTTATTAGTTAAGTTTGGGATTTAAATTTAAAAAACGGGAAGGGATGTTTTTTTATAAATTGCGTTTTTCAAATCGATTGGTTTTTATTTATCCCTTATTTCATTTAGTTTTTTGTAACTTTATTTTTTTAATCATTTGATTTCATTTAAATTAATAAATTCATTAAAAACATAATTAAATATTACTGAAGAAATACAAATATATTATGTGTACTTAAAATTAAAAACAAACAAAAAACTAGAAAATGTTGTATTTTTATTTTGGTTTTTCTCTTAGCGGCTTGCTTGCTGGAGTTGAATTTTTAAAATGTTCGACGTTTTTTTGTTTTCGATACGCCGAATTAAATAACGTTTTGGTCAATATTTGGATCAATGGTAAAATATCTTAATTTTTGGGCACTTCTGTACGTATATGACTAATTTTAAATCTAAGTAGTTTTCAAGGTAAGTAAAACTGCGATAGCTGAAAATTGCATTAGTGCAATACCGGTCAAGAATTTGGCCGCTGCGCAGTTTATGCTGCATAAAAAAATGTAAAAGCTGCCGGCAGTTGCTTGATTTGAAATCGGGGCATCGGAGTCGAGGAGTCTGAAAAATACTGACCGACTCAGACTCTGCATTTTTTATTTCTCTTAAAATGCACCTTAACGTGAGAAAACGACTCCTTATCTTACCTCGGTCAATTTTATAAAGTATGGCGCAGCGTAATGTTTCATTTTAGTAAAAGTCGCAAATATACTCGCAACAGAAATAAAATCGTTGTACATATAGAGAAATTGCTCCGCTTGATAACGAGATATTATTGACCCACCCCAATTCTCAGTCGTGTCATTTCAGGCGACGTGACTTGAGTCACGTCACGTCGCATGAAAATTGATATTCTTGAAGTCTGTTCAAGTGACACGACTGTAACTAAAAGATATAGGTTAACACCCCAATTCCCATAGTCGTGTCATTTCAGGCGATGTAACTAAGTCACGTCACGTCGCATGAAAATTGATATTCTTGAAGTCGGTTCAAGTGATACGACTGTAACTTATAAAGATGTGGGCCAAATTACACAATTAAAAACATTTTAAAAAAATATTCGGACGAAAATTTCACCCTTCTATTTTGTTGTAGTCGCCTGTCACTTACAAAATTCAAGTGACATCTGTCGCGTAAAGTGACCTTAGGCGTAACAAACGACTAGGAGAATAGGAAAATTGATGTGACGTGACTATAGTCATGAAAAATGACGTTATACGACTATGGGAATTGGGGTGTAAATTAGAAATAAAATCGTTTTAGAACAAAAAAACTATTAATTTATTTAAACTAGTGAACAACATTACACAATTAAAAACATTTTAAAAAAATATTAGGACTAAAATTTGGCTCTTTCTCTCATTTTATAGTAATCGCCTGTTACCCACAAAATTCAAATGACATCTGTCGTATAAAGTAACTTTAGTCGTAACAAACGACTAAGAGAATCGCAAAATTGATGTGATGTGACTGTAGTTGGGGTGATTAGTCCTCAAGGTTAGCGTATTATTAACACCCCAATTACCATAGTCGTGTCACGTTATTTTAGATAACTATAGTTATGTCAAATCAATTTTGCCATTCTCTTAGTCGTTTATTACGACTAAAGTCACTTTATACGACAGATGTCACTTGATTTTTGTAAGTGACCGACAAATACCACAAAATGGAAAGACAATTATTTTATTTTATATATGTATTTTAAAATGTTGTTTTTTGAATAATTTTGTGCAATCTTTTAAATATGTTGTTGTTTAACATAATAATATTGTTGTTTTAAAACGATTTTATTACTTATTTATCTAATATATTTCAAGTTGCAGTCGTGTCACTTAATTCGCCTTCAAGACGACTATAGTCACGTCACTTGAAATGACACGACTATGGGAATTGGGGTGTAAAGTGATGAATGATGATCAACAAAATAGAGGTAAATCGGCTATACGTAATTTGACAATTGTTTAAAATGATTTTTAGCTATTACCGAAAAGTTCACATATTAACCACCAAAAATTCTGATGAATTCGAAAAATTTCTAGATGATCATGAGAAATCGAAGAGACTTCGAATTAAAAAAATTCTGATAGCTTCTTGAGGCCTTGCTAATTTTAAGAACAAATTCTTAATTACCTAATTTAAATTGTTGAAATTTTTTCTTTTTCTTTAATTTTTGTTATGTTTAAATTATGTTCTTATGATGAAAGAATTTGAATACGAGCAGTATTATGAATTTAATAAATTCATATTTTGATTACATGTAGAAGTTAAAATCGGGTAGTCAATCTTTTATAGATCGTAGTCGATCAATTATTTCCCAACTCCGCAGCCCTAGTTGTAATTATTGGAAATGTAGAAAATTTATAAGGCGAGATCAAAAGAGCAGCCAATTTTTAATTCCTGCATTTTAATCCGACAGAATGCGCAGCTTTCGCTGTAAAACTTAATTTATACTGCGCAGCGGTTGAATTCTTGACCGCACTCGATATTTTTTTTGTAGTACCTAATCATCGATTGTTTATAGATCGACTGTTAATTGGCGTATCAAAGGATACGACCGATAATTGGGGTGATAATTTTCTTTCGGTGAATAAAAGGATCAGTACCGCTAATCCGGTTCGATGAAAAATAACTTTATTTTTATTTCATCTTATAAGATTGCATTGCAAGTCATTTCTCATTCTCATTTGGCAAATAAAAATTGAGTGAAGGCTTACTTTAGGCGTGTTGCAGGTTGAATTAAAATTTTTTGGGCCGCTGGATTGGGTTTAGATTCCGTGAATTCTGGTGATGGAAGGTTTTAAGAAGTTCAAAACAAAAACTATTGTTTAAAGTATTTGTTAAAGCTTGAAAGATTTTAGTCCTAAAATGATCAACATGAGTCAGACTGGTCTCCGACATGCTTCCATATATTTTGTACGCAAAACTGCCCAAATCAAAATTTATTTGGGAATAAGTATTTTTTATTTTAAAAAAACACTAGAAGGTGCGAGCCTTTCAAAATAAAATCCTAAACATTCTTGGCACCATCGGAAAACGTTATTGACCCTGAGACAAATCGAAAGGTCTGTGAGTTCAATCACAGACGGTACGATACGGATTCGATAGAAATGATTTGCAAGATTGGTTTATTGATGCGTGGCGGATCTCATTAGAATTGGGGTGACAGTTATAGCAGAGACAACCGTCCGTTTTACCAGACTGCAGGAATAGCGATTTTTGAATATATTTATGGAAAACAATTGCTTTCCATATATGTTTGCCATACGATGAGCAGATAGTGCTAATTCGAGGGTGCGACACCAATAAATCTGTTGAATTAAACAAAATTATATCGCATTTAAACTTTGAGTTATGTTTTTTGAAAAATGTTGAATTGTTTTACATATTGCATTTATGTTAAACGTTTAGCATACTTTTTATTAATTAAAAGAGAAAAATAATCTAAAATACTAATCAATACTAACAATAAGATATCTTAATTTTGGCTTTCGAAATATTGTTTCGAAAATTTTGGAAAATTAATCAGATCATAAGGTAGATTATTCAATGCTTTGAATTCTGGAATCTGGAACGAATGGCACTAAAAACTGAAAAAGTTTTTTTACAGATATCCTATTGTTGTTTAATTCCACAGAAATGTCTACAATGCATAACCACATTGGTGAGACAATTTCTGTACAAGCTGCTGACAGAACAATTAAATTGTGACGACGGTGCCGCATCATACGCCCATGCCAATAAATAATTTTAAAAACAGTTTTGCCATTCAAATTCTAAAACCGTGAAATAAGCTCTAACATGATTCATCACAAAATAAAGCGGTAAACCGACTAAGATGCGTTGATAATCTGTTAAGTGAACTTTACGCAATTTTTAATAATATCGAAAAATTCATTTCTGCCAATGTCGAGAAACTCGAATAAAATCGAATAATCTCGAAACGCTCGATAATCTCGAATAATTCGTGAACATCGTCTCAAAAAAAAACGGCACAGTGGTTAAAACTGCGGCGTGTGGATCGGGAGGTACCGGGTTCGAATCCCGATAGGGGCGGGATGCAAAATGGATGTTTCATCATCTGATTACGATCGGTTCATGTGATGACAATGAACACAACTATGACCCCCCGTTGAGGGTTCAGAATGCATGGGCCGACCTATTTTTCATGTCAAGCACTATAGGCTGGCATGAAGCAATACAATGTGAAGGTGGCTTAAACAAAAACGGGTCTAAAGCCGTATGTCCTCGATTTGCATAGATGAAAACATAGAAAAAAACCTAAAATAATCTTGAAAAATATCAAAGCTTCAAAACAAAAACATAAATCCTGAAAAAATTAGCTGGAAAATCTCAAATAAGGTCGATAATTTCGAATAAATTTGATGTCAACTATTCAAATCCCGAAATTCAGATTAATCCAAAAATCTCAAAACCTCGGACTTTGAGAATCTAAGTCAGATTTACGCATTGTTAATTTCAACGCTTAAATCAATACGAACGGATAAAATCGAAAACCTTGAATAATTTCAAAAAATCTCGAAATACGAAAGGTACGTAATCGACACCCAGAGCTTATTCTAATAGGTAGGTTAATTTGACAAATATAGGATAATAATAACTTCAACTAAATAGCTGTGAAATTGAAGTGGGCTGAGAATTTGTATGTTGATTCTTAACATTGTTTACAAGATTTAATGTAAAACCCATTATAAATTTTACACTCAATAAGAACTGGTTAATATTGGATCGAATAACCAAATGGTTTAGATTAATCACTTAGCCCTAACCGGTTTTGATTTCCCTAAATCGCTAAATCCACAGGAAAACGAAAAGCTGTAATTCCAAAATTATTTTATCTAAAATCTGTGTTACTTGACCGAATGTAGCAAACAATACTATTTTCAATTTACAAACTATTGAATTTGCTGAGACAATGGAAATTAAATTTTTCGAGTCTAAACAATTTTTTTCGGACGAAAATAACTAAAATATATATTTCTAGGTCAGTTAAATTTTTTAGAAATTTTTGAAATTGAAAATAGTACGCGTGCTTCAGTCTAATTCTAGAAGATATTCGCTAAAATAAATTAATAATTCTGGAATTATATAGAAAAAACAAAATGCAGTTTTCCTATGGATTTAGCGCTTAACAGTAATGTCTTCAGCAAGAATTCGAATATGTTTTTCCAAAGTATCCAAACCAACTAGTGCGTAATAGTCTGGTAGATAGCTGGGTTTCTCATAAAGTATGTTCGCAAGTTCTTCTGTTCGTTTTCCAGCAAAGAACAAAACAATTTGTTGCAGAAATGTCAAATATGCGATCAAAATTATTTCAACTTCATAAAGCTCTTTTTTTAATTAAGGGAAGATTTGTTTTTAAAACTTATACAAGAGGCCAAGATAATTCCGAAATCGATAAGGGCTACCAGATATAAAAAAGAGAGCAAAAAAAAATTATCTGGTTAATTATCAGCCACTTACTCAATTTGAACAAAAATTTGAATTTAAGGCATTTCTGCAGCTGTGCAGCCTTGCCGGACAGTAATTTACTTTGAAATCGACACTCTCAAAATGTTTATCAATAAAAGTATGCCTGTAAGGCCATTTTTGTGTCTATGCCTGGTCCCAGTGGACCGCCACCCAAACCTAACCTAGCCTATGCCTGTTAAAATGAATATTCCCAAACCTTTGTTGAATAAAGCCAAAGAAAGGATTTGCAAATATTGATTTCCCGTGTATAATAAAGAAACAAGATGCTAAATAAACCTCAGGAAATGAGGTAAGTAAAAGCCAGCAATCTCCCAGAATATAAATTATTAACAGCTGCCACTGGCAATATACATCGAGCAAAGGTGGGGGTTAAGTGCGGATGAAGTTGCTGGGAAAAACCAAGTTCTAGCTTTAATCTTTAATGCTACCTCTGTATCGGAAATTCTGACGATAAGATCAGAGTCCTTTGCGATTTTTGCAGGAATCCAACATGTTCCTACCATGCACAACAATGCTTTACAATAATTTATTTTTTATATCATCGTGTTCATGCAAGTGTATTACATTTACATATTATTAATTTTTAAGAGAGGCGTGTAAAGTTTTTAATGTTAAATTTGGCTTAATTTTTTAAAATAAAATTCTTGCCACATTTTGTTCAAAGGATTTTATTAAAAAAAAAAATTAAGTCCAAAGTAAGCTCCAAAAAATTAACGATTTGTAGATAAAAATTAGAGGAAAAAAGTACAATTAAAATACATTCGATTAATACTTTATAACGTAAAAATGAATTATTATTACGATAACATTACCAAATGTGCTGTTTACATCGCAATTCTCATAATCGTGTCATGCCATTTTATTCGTCACGCCGCATCAAATTGTCGATTATCATTGTCGTTATTTGCTACGTCTAAAGTTATTTTATACGACAGATGTCACTTCTTTGTTTCAAGTGACACAACAGACAAATGCAACAAAATGGAAGGTCGCAATTAATTTATTATATACATCTTAAAATGTTGTTAATAATTGATTAATTTTGTACACTGTTTTAAATATGTTGTTATTAAATTAATAATATTGTTTTTATTGATGGAATTTATTTAATTTGCCTGATATACTGCTAGTTGCAGGCTTGTTGGTTCGTTTTCAAGAAAATTTTAAATGACGTGACATGATTAAAGTTACGCCTCTTAAAATGACACGTCTATTCGAATTGCCATGAAACACTCAATTTCCGGTAATTGTAACCTTCGTCAAGTCTCCTTCTATAAACTCTAGTCGGATGCTATGTAAAACATCATATTAAGCCCATTTTAGCTTTAGGTCGGCTCAATTACTAGTTTCTTAAGCAAAACTCGTTTCCCAGAAGAGTCAGCGCTCTAAATTATGAATTCAGTCGTTTGTTTTATAATATGTTTCATACTGCGGAAAGAGTACCCTTTCCCATTATTTCTTTTTACAACCAAACCGGTTGATTTTTAAGCGAAATAATTTCAATTTATCCATTTAAAGATCGGAAAGTTTCTTGCACGTACTAGTTAAAGCAAAACTGTTATAAAGTTCAAGGAATGAGTCAAGTTTAATCCACCCTCGCGTTTAGTTTTGTCGCTTTACTGTTTAATAATTTTAAAGCGTAATAAGCGATTAAATGTACTAATAAAATATACAAGACAATTATTTTTTTTTAGAGTACATGTAATAAAATATGAAGCAACGACTGATAATATTTGTGTTATAAGATTACTTACGCCAAAATGCAGTTTAAGCAAATTTTTGTTTTAATTTGGTTCAGAAATTGACTAACACATTTTATTGTTCTAAGATTTGGTATCAGCACTTCATTACTGTACATAATTTTAGACATCAGGCAATTGCTGGTCCATGGTCACTAAAGGATTTTAATTAATGCCAGCTGTTTTATTGAATAATATAATCACCGCTCAACAAATACAGAAATCGTTTCGGCCGATGATTACATCGAAGATTACACAGTTTCTGTTTTATGTATCGATGGATGGCAAGTTATATGCTCCTCCACCTCGTACTCTAAGCAGCTGTTTCTGAAGGAATTTATGATTATGGTTAATTTCTAAAATGTATCGCCTGATTCATTCGTGACCATGGTGGGGTCAATGACATCATCAACGAAATGCAAAATATTTCTTTGTTGCGAAAATCTTCAATACAAATTTATTAGTTAAATTTAAAGCATAATTTCGAGAGTTAGTTAACAAGACTTTGGAAGTTGCATAGCAAATGGCAAAGCTGTTTGATTGACTGTCTAGAGCAAACCTGTGATCGTAGAATAAATTTGTGATTGTTGATTTTACAAAATCGGTAATGCCTCATTATATTGTCGAAAGTTTAAGTGAACACCCCATTCGAGTTTGACACTAAATTTACAGGAATTAATTATTGGGGTTTCAATCATTCGGGGATCTCCCCGAGGTCAAATAAAATATGTTTAATCGAGCACTTTTTCACAATTGTCTCAATCAATATTTTCTAGGTAGAACAAGTCTAGCCTAAGCAACTGTTCCCTCATCTTTCAAAAATGGTACGAATGATGAAGGCATATTTAATCCATTTTATAAATAAAGTCGGTGAGTGACTTCTTTCCTGTATAAATTTGGTGGGTTTAGCTTAAATGTTAATAAATTCTTATAAATAACCAAGCTCCCAAAATCGTTTCAATAAGTGATCAATATTATATAGTCTATCGGCCCACCTTTCTAGATCTTATCGAATATTTACATTATAGAAAAATATTCTAGAAATTGTATAAACTGTGTTGTAACCATCAACTCAAATATAATATACGAGACATTAAATAAATTCAATTATTTCTAGAATTTATTGTTGTTTACGAAAACGGCAAATTACTTGTGTGCTCGTTGATTTATTTAGAATGATTTGGAATTTTCTGGTGTCGAATTTTTTAATTATTTTGCAATAAAAAAAATTTACGCTGATTGAGTGAATTTTTTGAATTTATAATATTTTTATATTAATGTGCAGTTAAAACCTTCATATAATGAACTTTGTATGACTTTCTTCAACGAAAATTATTCCAAAAACTGCTGTAAGATTTATTATCTTACATTAGGTACAATAACAAACATTTTTTTTTTTTGAAATACAAGATAATATTTAATCTTTTGTGAGATTTTTTGTTGTTCCTTGTTTAATCTTTAATTATTTTGTGTTATCACAAAATAATTTTGCGAGAGTTCACGCGCGCTATCAGAATCAAACTGGTTTGGGTACAAAAAAATATATATTTGTTTACTCGGAGGGATCTTTAAATTTTATTGTTTGGATATTAAGGGGAGTCTATCGTAGACTAGCAACAAGCGTCACTGTCTTAAGAATTCAATAGTTATGGTCTGGTGGAATTTTTGCTTGATATTAAAAATGTATAAAACTGTTGACTATTGGTAATTTAAACATTAGAAATATATCAGGCAAACTAGAAATAAAATCGTTCTGTATCAACAATTTATTTGAAACAGTGTACAAAATTACTAAAAAAAACAACATTTCAAAATATGTAAAATAAAATAATTGAATCCTTCAATTTTGGTATTCGTTTGTCGCTTGCAAAAATCACTACCCCAATTGCTGGTCCAGCATTAATAGTTGATTCGATATTTGGAATCAAATGCAACTAGAAAATGTGAAATAAAAATCTTAAAAAACTCTTAGTACGTCTTAGAAACCAGAACTTATCTAAATATCATTTTAGAATCCCATTTCCTTTGCAAACGTCAAATTTCACCAACAATCGGTTAAGAATTTTCGAAGTTCCATCCTAATCGGCTGTATTCCATAAGTTCGCAAGTATAACATTTAAGTTATCCACAGTTTTCCTCTATTTTCAAGTACCTCATCACATTGTACCCATTTGCTTCTTTTCCTTTGATTGTGCCGTATGTCCGTCTTGTACGTGCTTGCACATTTTAGAAATTAATTTAGTGCAGTCTTTACCGTTGCACATAGATTATAGTTTGCAGTTTAAGGAGACTTTCCGAAGTCATTATGAAAACGGAATTCGCCCAAACAAGTTAACTATGTCCACCATTTTTGTGAAGGTGTTTGAGAAATTTTGTTAAATATTGATTTCATCATTCTAAACGCTGATAATTTTCAGTGACTTTTTAGGACAAGTAGGTTGAACTCCGAAAGGAGTAACTCATTAAAAGTTAAGTAGTCATCTCTGACTGTTAAGAGGGATTTTGATTCTAAAGTTATTTTCTATATTACCATTAATTTTTAGTGTCTTATTAAAAGTTTCTACTAGGGTTTCTCTAACGAGATCCTGCGATCCTGGTCTCGAAAGTATGACAGGGAAATCCCGGTTTTCGATTTATTTATTTTATATTCTGTATATTACAGAAAAATCTCGGTTTAAGAGACTAATTGTAGATTGGCCTGTCTCTTTTTTCGACTGTCCCTAAGATCCGAATGTCGAAAATTTGAGTATGTCGTTCAGAAGTTTATCCATATATAGCATTTTCAAGTCAAATTCAGGCCAATTAGGATGTGATCAAAGAGCATGTAAAATACCAAGACGTTTTAAGAACATTTACTTTGGAAAAAGTGGTCGAGTCGGTGTTTCGAGTCCGCCCTTTTGTTTGCGGGTTATTAAACAAATATTTTAAAAATGTTCACTTCGTAAGAAATTTTTGACGTATCAGCAATCAGGTAATTGGATATTACAATATTAACCCTTTGCGATCAAATGTCGCCATACAAGCGACATCACACTTCTATTTACTATGTCGAATGCCGACAAAAAATAATTTCGTTATTTAAACTGTCATTACGTTTTTTTTTTAATTTGGCAATAGTTTATTGTTGCTATTATGTCCTACACTATAATCCTCTACTTTTTTGTTTCATGAACTGCAATAATTAACAATATGAAGCTTACTTGAAAAACTTCTTGCAAAGGATTAATTTATACTTCAGATGGAAAAAGGGCAAAAGGATTTAAGCCAATTATTTATTTCACGTTAATTTTTTTAATGGTATAGTCAAAGAAAGCATGTAATAGAACTTCTATAATATTTTTGGTTAGGTTTTAGATTTTAACATTTAAAATATTTGAGTGGCTTTTGTAATTTGATGTGAAATTATAAAGACTGAATTTTTGTTATCTAGAATTCAGCGGCCTTGCGGCCTATGCTTTTTAATTTTGGCCTGAAGAATTTTTATTGAAGATATTTTTATTGAAAGTTAAAATAGAAATGTTGCGATTATAAAAAATAATATCTAATAAGTAACATACTGTGGTTGTTGTGCAAGCCTGCCCCCTTTTTGCTAAAGTTTCCAATGACATTTTTATACAATTGAGGCTGAATTTCAGTGGAATGCTTGAATTCCATTTGAGTTGCTGAATTCTTTCATTAGCATAAACCTTACTCGTCAGGAGATCACTTAGGAGAAAACCCAATGGTGTCAAATCACAAGATCTAAGCGGCCAATATTAACATCTGTCGAAACTACGAAATTTTTCGATTATAAAAATTTTCTTTCAAAAGGTCAAGTATCGCAATGGCACTTAGCAAAGTCCTGTTGGAATATAGTCCATATATTCTCAACATTAGAATCGCTTTCAATTCATTCCATCCGATACCTGTCCCCTTATATAGGACAGCGTTGTCAGCTTCATTTTAAAAAAAGTTAGGACCGATCACTACACCAGGCTACAAATCACACACAACAGTTACTTCTTTTGTTTGTTCTATATCAAAGATGAAAATGAGCTTCGTCGCTAAAGATGATCTTGCCGGTCAGTTAATTTTAATTGTTGAGCTAACTGAATCTTGGAAGCCCTTAAAACTCTTATATGCAAAATATTGAATAAAGCCGTTGGCTTATTGTTTAATTGATGTGAGCCTTGACGAATTGATGTGTGACGTCTTCAGTAATACTATAGCACTAACAGCTTCAGTATTTTCTTGTACTATTTTCCTGCCGAATAATTTTGGCATTTTCCTTTCATCCTTGAGCTTGAATTAAAGTAAAGCCCATATTTTTGAAGAAATTGGGTATTTCTATAAATCCTTAATGTTTAATAAATTTGCTGTGTCATTATTATTAATTTACTATATTCAAAATTCTTTATACAGAAATTGTTTAAACACTTATTTAAATAATTTTGATTGATCGCTATTTTCTTGTTCGGAATTTAGAGTGTATGAGGGGATTTTATATGTGTCCTTTTTCTTCACAAGGTGGACAAGTTTTTACGATGTGCAAATTTGGTGTGCAGTTTTTCGTAGAACCATTTGTACCAAATAATCTAATCTATTTCCGGTTCGTGGCCAAAATCGACCCTTACTGTGTCTTTACTGAAACCTTTCGAAACGTACTTATAACAAGTAATAATCATCCCTCCTACCCATAGCTAACAATTTTACCCCAGTGCTGTCAAAGCAAAGGCAATTGGTATATGCTATAGGTGTTTGACGGGTATTAATGTACAATGTGTTGGATGGTTAACTGGTATTCTTATGTTTTATTGATATCTAGTTAAATAAAGCAAATTCTTAGTTGGAAAATAAAAAATTAAATTAAATCCTGAAATATTTTTCTAGCTTCTTATTTTTATTCTAATGTATACTTCAATATAGTAATTTCATCAATTAATCAAAATTCCGAATTTCAGGATCCTAGAAGTGTTATGTAAAGCGATTTTCGAATTAGTCCAGTGGTATCTATCAGTATTAATAATTAAAATAGCTTGAATTTTCGAGTCAACTTGTAAAAAAAATGATTGCGAAAGAGGTAATTTCAAGTTTTTCTTTGATTAAAGTTTGGGTTAAGTTTTATCACCTTCAACTTATCCCAAACTTTCATCCAAGATTTTGTTTTGGTTTTATTGGAAAGAAAAAGCGCGTTTAGTTATTATTGCAGATTGCTGTACTTTTTTTCTTGAAAAATAACAAACATTCAACAACAATATTAATTAATTAAACCAACATCAACAATTTTAATTTCGCTTGACTTTTATTTATTTATTTACCGACCGATTTCGATCCAAAGATCATTTTGAAGATATCGGTTGCAATTGAACTATAATTTAAAATTTGTTGAATTTAAACTTCAAAATTGTTATTAATGATAACTACGTTAAATAATAGATTAATAGATATATATGCGTCAAGTTTAAAAGGCTGTTGTTTTTTCGCTAACGGCATCGTGTTGATTTTGTCGATTTTGTGGTTCAATTCTATCATTATCAACACAGAATTTTTTTCAGTTTAGAAATGGAAAGTTGGATGGTCATTTAAAGTTTGGTATATATAGAAAACCCACCAGTAGTTGTAGATATATAATTAACGAGACTATTTCTCATGTAACCGAACACAAAAGAGCAGCATTCCTTTCTATGGCCAACAGACTGTTTAAAATTCCTATGGAGGAAGAAGATTTTAATAAAGAAATGGGGTATATTGAGGAGGAAGCAGCCATTAATGGGTACAACAAAAAGTTCATATTCCAAATTTTAAAAAAGCACAAACGAAAATTTATGAGAAATTGTCTAGCTACTTTTAGGTCGGAAATCACGGAACCCTTACACGTAGCTTACCATTTTACCCTCAAAACACTTATTAGAGCTTTTGTTATTCGTTGCTTTGAAATGGTTGTTGACACCCACATGAAACGGTCTATATAGCATAATTCACAATCAGTGAAGTTCCCGAAGAATTTTCCAAAGATGTTTTTTTCTTTAAACTCACATGGCGCTTCTATTAACTATCTGAATATTTGCCATTTTGAATATTTTTTTAATGCCATTTATGATGTGAGGGTAAAATGGTAAGCTAATCTTGTGTAAGGGTTCCGTGATTTCCAACCTAAAAGTAGTTAGACAATTTCTCTCAAATTTCCGTTTGTGGTTTCTTAAAATTTGGAATATGAACTTTTTGTTGTACCCATTAATGGCTACTTCCTCCTCAATATACCCCATTTCTTTATTAAAATCTTCATCCTCCATAGGAATATTAAACAGTCTGTTGGCCATAGAATAGAATGCTGCTGTTTTTTGTGTTGGTTTCTTGAGAAAGAGCCGTTAGTTATATATCTACAACTACTGGTTGGTGGGTTTTCTATATAATACCAAACATTAAATGACCATCCAACTTTCTTGAAATTATTATATCCAGACATGGTAAATTTTCATCCTTTTCCACTTTTTTGTAAATTTAATTGATGGGAACTGGGAATCGAGCGTTCTCCTATAGTTGTCAGTTTCATCCAATTTTATTATAGCTAAAACATCGTCCACGTAACGTAACCAAATTTTAGGTAACTGATTCCTTTTCTTTAAATTTGAATGAAAAAAATTCTGTGCCATGGACGCACTTGCTATTTTCTTAAATGCAGTAATGATAGAATTGACCTATAAAATCGACAAAATCAACACGATACCGTTAGCGAAAATACAACAGACATTTAAACTTGACCTTATATGAATCTAATGAACGTAGAAGACCCACTAATATTTTCTAACTTATTTAACGTAGCTAGCTACCACTAAAAACAATTTTGAAGTTTAATTTGAAAAAATTTTAAATTATAGTTCAATTGTAACCGATACCTTGAAAATGATCTTTGAATGAACTTCATAAGCGTTCGGTAAATAAATAAATAAAAGTTAAGTGAAATGTTGTTGCTGGTTTAATTAATTAATATGAATTTCGCTGTGGACCTCGTGAGAAATCAATTTGTGATTCAAAAATATGAGACAAAATAATATGTTGGTCGATGTTAGGAAATTAGGCAGTTGTGCTTAACATTAATAACAGTGTTTTTTGTTGAATTCAGTATCCTAAATTTATTCCAAATTTATTTATTTAATAATGTTCAGTTAATTATTGTGCCGATTTTACAACTAGTGTGCAATTACAATTATAAAACAATTTAAGCAATGAGTTGAGCTTGTCACTAACAATTTCCGAGGTGATACCTTAGTTTTGTTTGTTTTTCTGATAAATCATTTCGAGGCTTCCCTCACGGTGTGCCTGAACCACTTTTAAATGGCTCGGAAAACCACGTCTCTATTTTCTTCAAGGATCGAAAGTTCCATGTTTGAGAAGTCCAAAAAAACAAAAATTAGCAAAATCCCCGGAGCCGTTTTGAAAAAAACGCAATTTCAATTTTTTTTCTGCGACGATACGAAAATTCGCGATTTTTTTTCATAATTCGGTAGGTGTAGCCAAGATATATGCTGAAATGCTTGAAAAATAAATACATCACCATATCTGTCTGCGTACAGACATTGTTTTGTTTCTTTTCACGTAAATATGTTTGTTGTTTTCAAATGTTTGCTTCAAAAATCAGCAAAAAGACAGACTTAGTTGTCGCAATATTAGTCAAAACAGTCGTTGACAAACCGGCCAGTAAATAACAGTTATTAGTAATAGACGAACCTATTACCTACATAAGAGTGAAACAAAATGTCACGAAAGACAAAGGACCATGCGCGAACTCATGAAGAAAACCGAGGCGTGATTTGTTTGTTGTGTTTAAGAAAGAAAGATAAGATGTGGGATATTGTGGGCCCATTGAAAATTGAGGTAAAAAATGCTGTAAATATTAATCTTGATGATATTCGTTACCCATCTGCTGTCTGTATCAGTTGCAAAATCATCATATACAAATTCAATAAATAAAATTCTAAAGAAACCACATTAGCACTACCGGACTATTCTGGTTTTCTGGAACTCTCATGTGTAACACGATCTAAAAATAAGATACTTTGTGACTGCATGTTGTGTGAAATTGCGAGACGTGCACCAGACAAACAAAATTTGCACTTCACCTAAATGCATCCCTATTCTCACTGAATTGATTTCAAAAAATTTGTCTACCAAAGAAAAGGAAAAATTAGCTTCATCAATGCTAAAAGATATTCTACACGTGCCAGAACACTCAAACAAAGAATGACAGTTGCGGTTATCTCAAAGGAGAGGCAAAAAACTACCAGTTTAAAAGCTCAAGAAAAGAAACAGTCGCAGTTATATCGACATATTGAAAAAAAGTACAGAATTGGGGTTGTCTACAAGAATGACACATTCTCTAACTGCTGCTTTGCGAGTTGGCAGTAAGAATAGGAAAATGTTTCAGCCCAACTTGAAGCAGGACCTGCTTTTGTTGAATCATCAGCTTGATTCGTTTTTTGAATCTCGTGTTTGTGACGTATTGAATACCAAGAAGTCTTGTGTAATAAATAGATCTGGATGCTTTGTTTGTTGTAATAAAGTACAAGGTTTAGTTACATATATTCGAGAAAAAAGAGGTTTGCAAGAAGTAGATTTGAAAATTGGGCTTGACGGTGGTGGAGGGTTTTTGAAGATTTGCTTATCCATTCAATCAAGATTCGAAGGAGCCGATAATAATCCACATTTCAAAGAGGCCAGGCAGCATTATCATGATGGAGTACACGCCAATAAATTTAAGGACACGGGTGTGAAAAAGTTATTCATCCTTGGTATCATTACTGATACACAAGAAAATTATGTGAATGTTTGCACTGTGTGGTCCTCTCTACATTTGAATGACTTAAAAGTCATGACCATTGCCACAGACCTAAAAATGGCCAATATAATAACTGGGATCATGGCTCATTCTTCTCATTACCCGTGTACGTGGTGTACTGGTGTACTGCATCAAAAGATCTCTTGAGTAAGTGTGGAAGTTATAGAACCGTTGGTAGTTGCCGTGAAAATTCAGACGCCTTCAAGAATAGTGGCAGTAAAAAAATTAATGCCAAGAATTTGTACAGTCACGTATCTCAACCTATTTTTACAGGGAATCCAGAGACAGAAATCATCGATATAATACCTCCACCTGAACTGCATCTAATGCTCGGGGTAGTAAACACGTTGTATGGGCACATGCTGAGGGAATGTGAAGACGATACTGAGAAATGGGCAAAATCGTGCAATGTAAGCGCAGGCAATGCCTGCAAAAATTTGTTGAACAAGATAGATCTGCTTCGGGCAAAATGTAGTGTTCATTGTTTAAAATATGTCAGATATTGTATTGATTTTTCAAGTGTCGTCAATTCATGTTTCTCAAGTAGTCTTGACGAAAAATTTGAGGTGTATATTTCAGAATTTCAAAGAAGTTATTTGGACCTAGCAATACCAATAACGCCAAAAGTTCATGCTGTCTTTTTCCACGTTCCTCATTTTTGCCGAAAAATGGAGAAAGGACTCGGGAACTACAGTGAGCAAGCTATGGAGTCAGTTCACCATGACTTCAAAAATACCTGGATGAATTATAAAGTCCACCACACACATCCAGATTATAGCTCCAAACTTCTAAGAGCTATACAAGAATATAATTCTCGCCATGTTTAAGGTTCAAGGTGTTTCTTGCTTTTGTTCCACAGCCTTGAATAAACAATGACAGTCAAGAGAAGACATTTTTTCGTGTAAGGACTATATTATGATTTGGGCAGCCTAAATAAATTTTGCCTTTTCATTTTGATGTCTCCATGTATTTCATTCAATAATTTTGATTTTCGTAATTTTCCAAATAAAGTTGCCATTACTTAATTCGATAGATTTCGTCCAATATTACTGATTTGGTCTGGAAAAGTTGATCTTTGTTGAAAATATTAAAACTTTCTATTCTCGATTCTTCTTTCTACAAGAGAGAACAAACAAGCTGCAAAAAAGTCGTAAATTTCCGTATCGTCACCAAAAAAAATTTGAAATTGCGTTTTTTTCAAAACGGCTCCGGGGATTTTACTAATTTTTGTTTTTTTGGACTTCTCAAACATGGAACTTTCGATTCTTGAAGAAAATAGAGACGTGGGTTTCCGAGCCATTTAAAAGTGGTTCAGACACACCGTGCCCTGTGTAAATTCGAAAAATTATTGAAAGACTACATAAGAGAGTAGGTAGACGAGTCATGTGACGTCAGCTTAAAATCTCAGTTAATAGAATACTCTGGTAAACTTTAAAAAACTTAAAAATTCTCACAGTCCTAAACCCATAAAAATTGAATTTATTGAATTTAGAGCTTCCACAATCCTAATTCAAATAAAATAAAGTAAACCAAAAAATTTAAAAAATTTAAAATTTTAGAAAAATATCATTAAAAAAGCATAATTTTGTATTTTGTTTGATGAATTTCAACTTGTTGGCTGACTCAATTGCATACATGTATTTTTTTATTGGCTCTTATTTAAATACAATCTAAAATCTGATGATCGTTTTATTCGAAGAACTTTATATAGGCTGAACATTTGTTAAAAGGTAGTTTTTTCGTCACTAAGAATAGTAACGTCAACCTGGCTGAGCAGTTCCGGTCCTGAGTTAGTCCAGCATTTTTCAAAGTTGCATTAAAATGAAGGAATTTTTGATTACATGTATTTTAGACCTATTTAAAGTGACAGGCGACTTGGCTGGGTCTAATCTGTTGCCGGGCGATTGTAAGGTTGCCTTTGTTGTTTTTCAATTTTTCACAAATTTTCAGCCGGTATAAAACCCCCCCTATTACAAATTAGAACTATTTTTTTATTAATTTTGTCATTGCACTCGTTAGAATAAAATGTTTGCGATGTTTATAAGTACGGTAGTATGTGGGTGCGTCGAAATTATATTTCATTGAAATCATTAAATTAATTAAAATTGGACAAAACCAAATTGATATATCGATAAATTTGCATTCATATGTCTTCGCTAAATGCATAATTTTTCATTTCGGACGCACCCAATGTCTCTGTCAATCAAAGCAATTTTAATAAATATTTGAAATTTTAAAAATTATGATTTAGAACAAAAGATAGAACAAAATAAAATTCACCCACGTTTACACCAAGTAGATTAAAAGTATGTAGTAAAAAAAGTAGCATGATGTAAACGCAAAGTAAAATACTTTAGTACTTTATCGAATACTAGATAAAGTATTAAAGTGTTGTACTTTGCGTTTACAGGATGTACATAAATGTGTAATGTGTTATTAAATTAAAAACACAAATTTGTTTTGTTATTCTTCCCATATTCATTCCATGTCCATCACAAAATGATACATATTCCAAATTCTACTAACAACAATTTCCCATTTTTATTATGTTTCGGAGATCGGAGAAGATAATCAGCGAGTTTTAAGTAAATAATGTAGGGTTTGACCGTATACGACATGAGACGTCTCTTTGTATGTAAATCTTTTATAGTTTTTCCTATTTCTTAACCGATTATGATGAAATTGAGCAGCAATTAGGAAAAAATTCGGTTATTTCTAAACCGATTGTAATGAAATTCGATAAATGCGATGTGGAATCGATAAGGAAATTACCGAGGTCCTGCTTAATCGGTTATATTCCAGACCTTCACCCAAAGCTCATTTTAGAATACCATTTTCGCAATGCATGCAGAATTTCATCATAATCTGTTAAGAAAGGGCCAAGTTCTTCCAAATGGGTCATTCTCTATAACTTTGGATGTGAATTCAGAATTTCATCATAATCGGTAAATAAATCACCAAGTCCCTTCGTAATTAGCCATTTTCAAGAACTTCATGTAAAAATCATTTTAGAATTCCATTTGCGTCGTATGTGCCGAATTTCATCATAATCAGTTCAGAAACGGTCAAGTTCCTTCCTAATTGGCTATTTTCCCGAACTTCACACTTTTGGAACAAAAACGGGGTACTATCCAAATTAATAGTCGAATATAATTTCGAAAACTTTTAAACTGTAATGTACTGCTTCACTAGATGCAAGCGTATAAAAATACTCCCACCACACCAGCGAAAAATCAATAAACAGCTTTTTGCTGTTCATCAAACAAATTTTAGAGAAAAAAATTCTCGACAATATGTAAATCACTCCAAGCAAAAAAGATCTTATATGGTATACCTCTCTAAAATGGTTTACTAAATCGTTGATCGCATACGATTAAACTTATCGCAATTGACTGATTGATGTATACCATAGCTATATACATTCTATTTACTCGTATAATATTCGCAATAAGACAAAATTAAAAATGTACATAAAATTTAATAAGAAGTAGAAGAAGCTCCATAAGACGAAAACAGCAACAACAACAATAGAAAAACAACAAACCAAATATGTAAATAAAATATCGTAGACGTAACGAAAAATCAAACTTAAAAATTTTCAGTATACTGCTAATTTTGTTGTTGTGTAGTAGAAACATCAAATCATATGTTCATAATTCCGGGTAATCACTTAACACACAGCAGCATTGTAAAAAAAAAAAAATTCCAAAAAAACCACTTACGTTATTTATTTAAAAAAATAAAATTTATGAAAAACTCGTAAATAAGGAAAGTTAATTATTTATATAAATTTTAGCATCTTAAGTAATTTTTTTGTTGCATTTAAATTGTTGTGACTTTTGTTAAATATTTTGCTGACGTTAGTTTAGCACCACAATAGTGTACGGTTTTGTTATAAACTTTTTTTTTTTTTTTTTGAATTATCTACTTTAATTAAATTACATAGTTCGTTTGTTTCAATTAAAAAAAAAAAAACCCGTGTAATTGTAGTAGTGTATTTATAATAATAATAAGAAATACAGTAAGTGTTTTTTGTGTGTGCGAATTTTTGCCCAATCGATCGGTTATAAAATACAAATGAATTTTTTAAAACCTTATAAATTCTTTAATGTAAGTGTTGACAATTTTTGTTGCCATTTATTACTATATTAAGACAAGTGTAAATATTTTTGGATTCAGAACGATACAGTTTCGTGTACCTGTGCTTCTTTACCAAATTTTATATACGCGACTGAGAAAGTTGTGGGTAGTATATGCCTTTAAGAAGTTTATTCACAAAAGACATTAACATAAACGGTTGGTTACGTATTTGTGATATCAATATTTTTCTTGTTTATGTTTCTTTTTTCAATGTCACTATCGTATTCTTAATTCAGTGTAGTATACAGTGATGGAAATAGTATAGCGTTGCCTTTGGTTATGCAAGAACCGCGAGTATCAAAAAGAGCAACTTATAGAGGGATGAAATAGAGCGCTCAAAGTCAATTTTTTTTTCTTTTTTTTGGTCAATTTTCAACAGCAACACATATTTTTGTTACAGATTCAGACTCTGGCCATTTAAAAAACTTAGTAAAAAATTTTAATTTTTCAATTTTCTAAATTTTATTTATTTAGCAGACGGCTAAACCATTCCTGAGATTCGCTTCTTTATAAAGGAATGGCGTTCTTGGTAGATTTCTGCGGCAATTCGTCCCAAATGATTCGTTCAAATGTTTTACCTTTCGAATTTATACACTTCGGTAAACGTATAAAGTTGACTATACACATAATAAAATTAACGCATAATAAAATCCGTGAAACACAAATAATGAACAAATAATATAACATCTAATAAATCTCCAAAACCGATAAATCCCCAAAAATCTCAAGATTGAAAATTTTTTTGATTAGTAAATTTTACTTTACTAACCTAAAAGAAAGTAAGGCTACCTTACTAACAGTCAGAAAAACTTGTCCATTTAATATAGATTCAACCCCGGTAAACACATATTCAGAACAAATTGTTTTGACATAAAATCATCACATTTCGGTATACATATAGCGAGTCTCCTCGGCCTTTGCGAAGTGATACGAAAGTTACCAGCCGAAAGTAAAACGTCGATAATGCAGAACTCTGTTAATGTCAGCCGAAAGTAAAAAATCGGTAATGCAAATTGTTTTATTCCAGCCGAAAATACAAAATTAAGTTGTAACAGTCCATATGGATAGGTTGTATGGATATCATTGAAGACTTCTGTTAATATTATTAGGTGGCAAAACCAGCCTCCAGTTCCTCGTGGAAAATTGTGAAAAATTCAAGAAAACAAAAAAGTTATGTCAATAGCTAGCGCAAAAATAAAAAAATTCGATAAAAATTTCCCGTGGAAAATCTGGGAAAATTCGGTTATCCAAAAATCATTACAATGTCATGTCTGGAGATGGATGGACAATCTTATGTCTGGAGATGGATTGGATTGATGTGACTTGTAAATAGCTATCACAGGGAAAAAATCAATTCAAGGTTCCCGTAGAAAATCTGGGAAAATTCGATTTTCCTAATATCATTTGAAACATTATTATGGTGCATTAAACCGGGTAGGATAAACCCTGTTATTTATTTATTTAGCCACTTAAAAATTTACAAAATTTGTGGCACACTCCATTTTGAGCTTTTGCTCACTCTTAACAGAGTATACCAAAATATGCGAATAACCTATAATAAATCAGACGCATCTGAATTTTTCTGATTAGTTTTTGGTTCTTTTCGAATTTCTGATTCCCCTGGTGCTTGACATATCTGGCAGGCGTTCCCCAATCTGCCTTTTGCCAGGTTGTAATCAGTAGTTCTCCTTGAATGGAGCTAGGACTGCTGCTGATGTTTCATACTGAAACAGTCTGCCCCCATTTTGTCTGACACACCCAACGGAAACCAAGTTATATAAATATTTCCATGCCGCCACTATCGGTTGGCCTAGTTTTGGTCCACCCTGGGAACTTCATTTCCTCAAATTTGAAAATTAAAAATAAAAAAAAAAATTGCAGAAAAAAAAATAAACGACTATTAAGGACTATTATTAGACAATCTATCTTCAGACTTAAAACTGTAGAGGCGGATTTTATACAAAATTTCTAATGATTTTTGGAAAATCGAATTTTCCCAGATTTCGCACATGAAACTCCAGAGACATAACTGTTAGAGGCTGATTTTATACAAATTTTCTAATGATTTTTGTAAATTATATTTTCCCAGATGTGCCACGTGAAACTTCAACTGAATTTTTTTTCTGCAACGGTTATATACAAATCACAGATTACAGATTTCCCACGGGAAACTTGAACTGAATTTTTTTTCCAGCGATATCTGCATCTTCAGATTAACACTATTTTCCGATATTTTCCACGAGTAGGAGGAACAAGGTTTTCCGCGTAAGACTATTTACAAAAGTTTTACTTGTAATCTATATGTTTACTTTCGGTTGAAAAACACAAAACTTTTTATTTTCGGCTGAAATATTAATAACGCAATCTGCATTATCGATTTTTTCACTTTCGGCTAACTTTAACTAGGTTAGACTGCATTGAAAACTTTTGTAAATACTCTTATATGGAAAACTTTGTTCCACCTACGCGTGGAAAATATCGGAAAATCAGAAGAATCTAAAAAATTGGAATAAAATCAGCCTATAGAGTGTTTATCTGAAGATAAATCGTTTTTATGTCATTTGTCAATAGCTATCGCTGTAATCTGGGAAAATTTGATTTTCCAAAAATTATTATAAAATATTTATAAAATAAGCCTCTAGAGTATTATGTCTGGAGATGGATTGAATTGATTTAATTTATCAATAGTATCGCAGAAAAAATTCATTTCAAGTTTCCCGTGGAAAATCTGCGAAAATTTGATAACGTTTCCACCCGAAAGTAATATATGAATGTATAGAATTAGTTTGTAGAGTGTTATATCTAGAGATGGATTGCATTGATGTCACTTTCCCAATAGTTGTTACAAGAAAAAGTGTCAGCCACAGTTTCCCGTGGAATATCTTGGAAAATTCGGTTTTCCAAAAATCATTAGAAAATTTTATCAAATCAGCCCTAGATTTTTTCCGGATTGCATTTATGTGACTTGTCAATAGCTATCGCAGGAAAAATTTCAGTTCAAGCTTCCTGTGGGAAATCTGGAAAAATTCGATTTTCCAAAAGTCATTTGAAACATCATTAGACAATCCATCTCCAGACATAACACTGTAGAGGCTAATTTTATACAAATTCTCTAATGAATTTTGAAAAATCGAATTTTCTCAGATTTCCCACGGGAAACTTGAACTGAATTTTTTGTTGTGATTGATAGCTATTGACGTAATACTCTAGAGGCTGATTTTATTCCAATTTTAAATATAATTTTTTAATTTCGCGAATTTGTTACAATTTTCATGAGGAACTGCTATGCCGGCTTTGCCACTTTAGTATATTGACATAAGTCTTCAATGAAATCATTGTCATCCAAATACCTTTTTTGACTTTTTCACTTCGAATTTGTGTTATCTTTTGAGTGGTGTAGTGTAATGCCGTGTACCTTGTCATTGCATTTTGTCCCTCTACATCTCCCGCTCTATTTATACCTTCAGTTTATCGCCATGTGCAGAACATAGAAGAGACGAAGCACGAGAGACAGTGGTAAGGGATTCCTTACTTTATCAAATGTGTTATATGAGGTTATACAGATATTGTGTTTTGGGCTCATTGGAAGCTCCGTTAAATGTTCCCAAAATTCTGAAGAAAAAAAAATCATGACAAATTACAGACAAATCAAGAAAAATCAATTCTCTCTTCATGCCATGGCGGCTGGACAGATTGTACCACAATTTACATTCTATATAATTATACAGAATGTACTTTCCAGGTTGTATTAGCGAATTACACTAATACAGCAAAATCCTCTTACAATTTTTCACATATCTATTCCTGTGTAAGCTAAGACTTTAATTTTGAATGTGAATTAATTAATTCGTGTAATTTCTAATAAAGAATCGGTCCTAAGAGCATTTTTAATGTGTCCAGTCGCCGTGGCCTGATGAGAGGATTACTTTTTCAATATTAGATAAGTTTCTTCCATCCAAAAAGCGAAATACTTAAATCTTTAAAATAGCAATTTAGAACTTATCGGAAATTTTACGATTATAGAGTGAATTTCATCTACACTAGATGTACACAAATGAATGTTTTAATCCAGTACGTACATAGGATGAAACTGGTAACACACTTTTATCATTTTTCGACCGAAAGCCTTCGGCCCTGTTGTACTGTTAGTCGCACTTTAAGCTTCTTTGCTCTTTCATTATTTTCTGCATGTCAACCGTCAATTAATCAGATCGACCACTCCGTAAATAAAAACATGTTCTTCCGAATTGGTGTGAATTCTAGTAGTGATTTTGCTTCTTAGTTCCTATTGTTCCTTTGGTAATGCAGTTTTGAAATCATTTAACAAATGTCATCAATTACCACGATGCCAACCTGGTTTGAAGATTTCTGGATTATAATACAAATAAAAACGTACCCGTACCATAAACTTTACTTTATATTTACTAGCCTTTTATTTCCACCATTTTCATTTTATTTTTAAAGTTTTTAATTTTTTTTTATTTCACTATTTTCACTTTGCTGTTTGAAATGGTGCCGTGACACTCACGAACACTATCCTCATTTTTTTTTTCTGGGTGATATGTCTCTTATAAATGGACATAACGCCAAGAAATTGTTTCGAATTTAAATTTAAATTTCTGAATTCTAGCATGAATTCTCAAAATATCCAAATATCTAATTTTCCAAACTTTCGAAATATCGTGTAAAATAAAATGATTTCAGAATTCGTCCATACATTTTCTGAATTTCCAAAATTGTAACTTTAAGTTAGGATCTCTAATTATTTAAACCTTTAAGTTAACAGCCATCAAATTAAAATAATTAATTTTTAATTTTTGATTACTTTAATTCCTACTTTAATGACAGACATTCATATTTTTTATTTCGTAGTTTTGTTTTGTTAAATTAAATTTCCAAATAACTGTTTTCAGGGTTTAAAAATTCTGAATTCTTTACTGGACTTATTAAATTTCAGAATTCCAATATAAATGGATGTACTAGTTTCATCAGATGGATGTAGCTTACACAGAATTCAGTAAAGCATTGGATTCTATTTTTCATCGTAATGCCATTGATAGTCTTCAATCATTTGGATTTTTTTTTTCAAATTTGTAAAATAGTTCAGCTCGTATTTATCAAACCGCACTCAATATGTGTTAATTGAAAATAAAAATCCAAAGTTATCTGAGCGGAGTTCCTCAAGGATCACACATTGGGCCCTGGATATTTCTTGTTTTCATCGACCGAGTTACAGAGGTTATAAAAAATTCTAATGTGGTCATATTTGCAGATGATATTAAAATTATCCATGGCATCAGAGATAGGTGCGATACTGACCTATTCCCTGTTAGACAACATCATAGCCAAAGCAAACTCACTGTTTGGGTTTATCAAACCTCGGATTAGTGAATTCCAAGACAACTCCTCATTATTGACACTGTATTTCGTCTAAGTAAGATCCCAAGTAAATTATGCGGCAACTGTCTTACTATTCAATTCATATTAATAGAACTGAAAGTATTCAAAAAAAAAAAAAATTCCTCTTGCTTCAATGAAAAAAAAACCAACTGGTTTTACGACTATGATATACATTATCATAAAAATATGGCACGCCTGCCTAAAATAAGACAAATGCATCCTTGAAAATGGAAGAGTTCTTTTGGTTATGGGAAACCTCTTCAATTCAAGTTCCAGGGGGCCTATTCTCGAGTTCCACATACATTTTCCACATGTGGACATCTGTCAAAGTTCACTCAAAAACGTTCGAAAATTGTAATTCGTATATAAAACACATGCGGCATGGACATTTTCCTATATGGGAAATTTTTTCCACCTGCTTATACCCATTCGGAAATATTCCCTTAGTACCGAAAAAATTCAATTTTTATGAATTTTGACAGAAGTCCACATGTGGAAAATGGATGTGGAATTCGAAAATAGGGCCCCAGGTATAAGAGACGTTTTATTTATTTATTTATTTAATTATACACAAATAAGGCATAGCCTTTTTACAATATCCAGGGATATATTCCTATGTGTATTCCAGCAATTACAAAGAAAAATAATTAGAACAATAATTAAAATTAAATATAATATAATTAAAAATACAGAAGAAAAGATTAAGAACAAAAGATAAAACATTAGAAGACGTGATAATGGAAAAAAGAAAAAAGAAAAATAATGGAAACGAATTATGTGCCAATCAGCCCCTCGAGGTACAGTCCCTTGAAACCACGCAAATTAGATGCTGCCTTTATAGACGGATTCAGACTGTTCCAGAGCTTCACTCCATGGATAAAGAAAGCACGTTGTCTTGGCTTAGTTTTGCATGATGTAGGCAAATTTAAATTTAATGTCCTCTGCGATTTCGAGAATTTCAGTTTATCATAAAGGTAGTTCGGAACTTTATTTTTAGTCAAACCAAACATCACAGTCAACACCGACAGTTCCAAAAACTGGTTCAAGCTTACACCAAATATCTGTTCAGAAAGGTTCGAACTTGGTTCGCCCCTTCGCTTCAAAAATATGTATCTAGCACAAGAATTAAAAGCAACATTTAACTTTCGTAGGGACTTCTTGGAACATTGCGAATATATCGAAGAACAATATGAAAGTAAAGGTCCCACAAGAGTACGAATGATATGACATTTCACATCACTAGAAATAAATTTCGCTGTGCACCACAATTTACCTAAGATACCATAAATTTTACCACATAGGTTATTAACATGGGTACTCCAATTTAATTTAGTGTCTATGATCAACCCCAGACTCTTGATTACGTCACAAAACTCAATTCTGTGATTGTCAATTAAAAGACTGTTTATCGGTAAATTTATACGTTTTTTGTTAGTTATTAGTATGGCTTGTGACTTCGCAGGATTGATTTGAAGTTTGTGCACTTTGGACCATTCCAAAATATTACATAACGCTTGATTTAGATTATTAATCACATCGTCAACCGAATCAATCGAGTTTTAATCGATTTTTGGATCTCGAACACCGCTCCACAAACTACGGGGAGAATAACCCTATTAATAGATTGGCCAAATCATTTAACGTTACGAAACATCAATTTGATTTCAACTTATCTAAATCAGCTAATAGATAAAATAAAATTTGCAGAGCTAGGCTAGATAAATTTAACGTAGCTAGGCTGAAATCTTAAATGTATTTACAAAATCGATTTATTTAAATTATAAATAAATAAATATTCTCAATTTATAATGAACCTTTAAGTTAGGAGTTCTCGAGGTTAATTTAAATTCGCTTATATTTCCTAAATTTCCAAATTTTTAATTTTCTATACCGAATTTCAGGATTCTCATATGAATTATTCAATTTTCAAAATATCTAATTTTCAAAAATTTTGAATTGTTGAATTTTAAGTTAATTTCGAATTATCACATAAATTTTCTAAATTTCTAATTTTCTAAACCTATATAACCTAGGAAATCTCGAATTTAAATTTTATAATTCTCTCATAAATTTTCGAAATTTTCTAATTTATATTTTCCTAAAGATTGAAATTAGTAGACCTCATAGGTTTACGTTAGGGTCTCTTGAAGTACGTTAAAATTTTAGAATTCTAGCATACATTTAATTAATTTCCAAATTTCTAAGCCTTTAAGTTAAGATCTCTCGAATTTTATTTTAACTTTAGAATTAAGGCATACATTTTGCAAATTTCCAAATTTAAAATTTTTTAAACCTTAAGGTCAGTAGAAATTGATTCTATTTTAATGATAGTTCAAATTTTTTTTATTTCATCTTATAGTATTAGTAAATTAAATTTCCAAATTTCTATTTTCAGAGTTTAAAAACTCCAAATAACTTCAATTTCTAAATTTCTAGAATTCCAGCAAACATTTTTCTGAATTTCTATTGAACCTTTAGTTAGGAGTTCTCGAGTTTAAATTTAAATTCGCATAAATTATTCAAATTTCCAGATATCTAATTTTCTAAAACTTTGGTCTGCGACCAAACCCTTGTTTTAGCTTTATTTAGAGTAAAGAATGTCTTGTGACTTTGGTTTAATATTCAATAACAATATTTAAGCCAATCATCGAAGTTCAAAATGATCAAACGAACAAAAACCAAGTTTAATCGAATAAATTCGAAAAGCTCGAATAATCTCGAATCAACATAAAATTCTAAAATAATTTCGATATTCTCAAAAAATTTCGAATATTCCCGAAAATCTCGAATAAACTTAGTAACTTAGTACTTAAGCAAGAATAGATATGTTTCCTAAAAATAATTGAAAATGGACAATTTTGAATAAAACCCACCCCCCATATAAAGAGCGAACCGGCTTGCTCTTTCTGCTGTCAAACTGTTTGAAAAGTCTGATTTGTCAAGAAAAGTCGCTCGGTCGAGCAAAATTGTTGTTATTTTACGAATCTCGATTTTCTGGCAGATTTACTAACACAAACACAAATAGAACTGTCATTTTGAAAGCGTCATTTGGGTTTTGTGTTTTTTTTTTGTGTTTCTGTTTATTTTTATATAAATATTTCATATTAATGAATTAACTTTTTGTTATATTGTTATATATTTAACATAAGAATATGAGTACCGATCTTTTGTAAAAATTATAGGTTATATTTATATAAACGTCGGAAATACACACACATATATAATACGGAGCAACTGTTCGATTTACACAGCATAAAATATTACTCCACCCAAATCAATCTCGAGCGCGGCAAAAAATCATATAAAATATCGAAAAAATCTCTCATCCAAATTAATACGCTATTAATTAAATTTTATTTTTAAAAAATATACAAAACCAGATAATCCTAAAATTGGGATTCCTGATGGGCAATTTTGTAAGCATTATACGAATTTCTATCTTTTTTTTATTTTTTTTTTGAAAATGCGACATAATGCTTACATAATGGCGCTTTCTCCCAATTGAGACTATGTCAATTACGAGTTCTCGACACTTGTAACTCGAAACACGAAAATTACGTAACCCTAGCAAATTAAATTGAAATGGATGATGTAAAATTGAAGTGCAGTAGGCTGAGAATTGACCTGAAAAATGTTGTTTTCCCCAACCGAAAGCAGGTAAGCCTGTATTCCATGAGAAAAATTGACTGACAGTCAAAAAAAACGAAAAGAGAAAAATAATCTGATGCCCCATATAAGAGACAAAGACAACGGTTTTTATTTTATAGAAAAACAATTTTACTGTAAAATAAAAAATAAAATAAAAAACGATGTCCTTGTTTATTATATGGGGCATCAGATTATTTTTCCCTTTTCATTTTTTTTGACTGTCAGTCAATTTTTCTCACGGAATACACGCTTTTATGCACAAAATACTTAAAAAATGAATTCGATTTATCGCATGCTTGAAAATTTAAATCGGCAGCCGTCACTGGAGGTATTGTCAACATTTATATGGAAAAGTGTGATAAAGAATTAGAATTTTAGGTTTTTTGTCAAGGATAAAATAAAATTTGCAAACTTTACGTTTGAAACAAAACGATCTTTCTTAGCTTTATTTTGGGTGTTTTGGGAATTTTATTTTCGGGCCATCGTAGTGATTCCAGTCTTTTTAGAATTAGTTATTTTATGGGTATTAAGTCTCTTTCTATTTTTTGTGAACCTGTTCTAAGTGGATGATGATCCCCAAATTTTTTTCTGGCCTTTACATCCCTTTATAATGGAGTCCTAACCAGCAGCGCTATGTTACGGCACCGATTGAAACACAAATGATTTTAGCTGTTTTTTTATTCGCTCCGGATAGCTGCTATCGAGAGCCGACATTTTTATACGCCTAAATTTAAATTTGATGCGCTATTTATTGGTAAACTAAACTTATTTAACATCACACTATCATTTTTAATTCAATTGTTTAGCGAAAACTTGATATAAAAAATATTTGCCTCTACCTATTTATACGAAGTGCTATCGGGAGCCACTTTTTATATGACGGCTCTCGATAGCAGCTACCCGGAGCGAATAAAAAACGCAGCATATCTTGCCATTTTTTGTGTTTATGAACAGACTTTTATATCGAAACGTTAATGAATCACGAACACATAACTTCAAGTGTATCTCGACGCTTACTTTACCACTTGGTGGTCCCAAGTCCGATTCGCAAAAAATTCTCCAGGTTGAGTAGATCTTTGCTACTTCTATTGTGCTATCTGCAGAGAGGATACTTTTTTTTCTGTAACATTAAGTAATCGATGCCGATGCTCTAACCCTTTATTTTGTAATCTGTTCATTTTGTACAGGAGCAAATATGTTTTTGTTATTTTAATTTGATTGCATTATAAAATGCATTATAAATATCATAGAAAAAAAATTCCTTAGAATTTCGTTTGGTTTACCTTTGACCGTGCTTCAAAGAGTTTTAGCACAAACCGAAATTATATCCTGTGGAATCAATCAACATAATTTATTCACAACCAACAAATAATTTCCAAACCCCGTTAGCTAAAAATTTATCACTGTTATCTTGGAACTGGGTACGAATAAGTAATAAAACATGAAAATATGAACATTAATAATTAACTTCGCAAAAACATCCCACCTTAAGGCGATTTACCATTTTTTTTATGTGAATTTTCCTTTCTGTCGGTTTTTCGGTAGAGAGTATCATGCACGTGTTATTTGGCCATGAATTATAAGAATTTATGGTTTTTTGTGGTATATAGTTTTGTATTGCACTGTACAGTAGACATTTTGTGGTTTGGTGCAGTAATACCTGCATTTCACCTCATATTGATCAAACAAAATAGTTTCAATTTCAAAAGGTTATAAAAATAATCAATAGTTTAGCTAAAACTATATAATGTACGAGAAATATATAAATATGTATGTATGTGTAAAAATACTATTCCGCTAATGATGTTAAAGTGTAGTTTTAGCAAAATGCAACAGCTTTTGAACTTCATCGTTCGTATTTTTAATAAACAAATTGCACGCGCAAGCAAATTGGTGATAAGGGGTGCCACGAAAAAGGATTTTGGGAATTTTATGGAATTTTTCAACTTTGTAGTACATTCTCCTTTGCTTAGCAAAAAATCAATATGATTTGACTGTAAACAGTGTAGGTTTACTGTGTATAATATGTATACCACGTAAGGAAATTTTCCTTTGTTTTATACTCGCATATTGTTGTTTTCTTGCAGGATGGAAAACTAATTTTTTGGTTGCCCTCTGGGCACCAAAGAACTAGTTTTCTTTAATACATTTTTATACTCCTTTTATGAGATTTGGATTTTTATTTTATTCTTATCTTTTGATTAGATAAATAACATTTTTGTAGATGATTGGTTTTATGCGACAAAAGATGGGATTCTATGAAAATTATTCGACAGTTGAACAAAGCGTGCGACACAGATCGACACAGTTTCTTGATAAATTACGGTGAGCCGGGTACTTACTTTGCTTCCCATATTTTTGGGGGTAATCGGCCGATTTTGTAGTTAAGGTGTGCCGCAAATTTTAATGTCAGTGTTGAAAGATCGAATATCGAATGGCCGAATGTCAAAAGGCCGAACATCGAATGACCGAATATGCCGAAAGGTCAAATGTCTAATGACCAAATGAGTCGAAAGGCCGAATGTCTAAAGGCGAGAATGGGTCGAAGGGGTGAATGTCGAAATGTAGAATGGGTCGAATGGCCGAACGTGTGGAATGGCCGATCGGGTTGAAAAGCCGAATTTGCATTTACTTAATTTATTGAAATCAATATTTTTTATAAGCATTGAATTTATTTCTTAATATAAAATGATTTACATAAATTGAAAATTCGTGGTAAATCCTCCGCCAGTAGCTTATTAATGTCATCAAATTTTGTTGGCAAAATGTGTATCATTTTTTGTGTTTTTTGGTTTATTGCTTGCAGGCGATGTGTTAATTTTTTTATGACCAAGGGTTTTTGTTTGTGAGTATATCTTACCACCTCTTGTAGTAATTGAGTAGCTAAGAAAAAATTTATTTTTATTTTATGTATTTCGCGGGATCACTACATTTGGCTGAAAAAAACAAAAAATATAAAAATATTAAACTGCAGGCTAGAATCCCGAAAAAACAAATCTAGAAATTACCAGAATAGCAATCCAGAAAAAATATTTTGTTTAAAATAAATAAAAAAAATTTATTTAGAATTTTAATTTTAAGCCAGCCACAACACAACTTGAAACACTTCTGGAAGGAATATCACTAGAGGCGATATGGGCGATACAATTCATGGATCTGTCTGAAAGGTTGACGAAGCTATTTCCATTATCACAAATATTAAGGCCTCTTTTGGCTTATTTAGTTTTAACATGGGTGCGGTCCAAATTTGATAATTGTGTTTCTGGATTTTAGTTTTCTGGTCGAATGTCGAAAGGTCGAATGCTGAAAGGCCGAATGCTGAAAGGCTGAATGTCCGAAACGAAACTCTAACATTTATAGATCTATGAATTGAGATTGGAGCATTTTTATACAGCATTTTAATCTATGAGTTTGAATGCTTTTATTTTCATATTGTAGTTAACAAAAATTTAATCCGGTCTTCTTTTCGATGGGGCACTTTACTTTGTAGTTTTTGGGATTTTTTCTTTCGGGAATATGATGCTATCTTGTCAATAATGTCTGAGACTTGCGTGTCATGATTTTTATTCACTTACCTACTAGAAGTAAAGCAACTGTTTAATTACCAAAACAAACAACAAAACAATTCTTGCTCTCAAGTCTCATTTTACGACCAAAACTCGTGCAGTGGTCATAAAATGAGACTTAAGAGCAGAAATTCGTCATTTCCTTTGGCTGTGAACTTCAAGATTAATTATTTAGGCCACAAAAGGTTTTATATTCATCCTCAAAGTACTCCATGGTTCGAATGGTATGAAATGATTTATTGGTAGTCTCATTTAAATAAAAAACAAAAAAAATTTAATCGCGGTAGTACCAGAGGAAACGCACATTATCTTCGCACAAATTTATAAAGATTTATGATAGGAGAAGACATTTGTCAGTGACAAGTCATTTTTTTCGTCTTAACAAAAGACAAATCTCAAGTTAAAGCCGGTTTATCTGTAGAATTATTATTTATGTTTGTAAATATGCAGACATACAATATAATTTATTTATATAACATATACGTATACGTATACGCTTACAACATAATTTATTATGTACTACATATTTATGTTCTTATTTTCATTTCAGATAAAAGGGTATGCTTTATCATCCAGCTACTGCTGAGGATTCATTATGTTACATAACATTGACTAAGGTTTTACACATAAGAATGTAATTTTGATTTTTTTGGATGGATCTGTAGGCGAATAAAATGGTACACATTTTTTTTATTACATCTAATGTGTCCATAAATTAAATTATTATGTTTTTATGGTTTTGCTAAAATTTATGGTATTACTTATAAAAAGGTGAAATAATTTGTATTATCGTTTATTTCATTGATAATCAATTATTAACACTTAATCAAAAAGCGAGGCGTAGATGTTTTATTTAGCAGAAGATTCTTATCTTTTAAAATCAACCTGTGGTTCCCAATAAACCTTTGAAGAAAATTCAAGGTCAGAAGCATATATCGTTTCCACTCATAAACAATGACAATACCACATAACATGCTATAATAATTGCAGCTCAGCAGCTTTTTCGAATTTGTTTAACCTCGATTTGCTACTTTATAAGGTAGGACGTTAAAAGTTATTTTGAAAGAGTTAGTTAAAATCCGGAATATTTAAAACCTTGAACTTTTAATTTGAAAGAGTTTGTAATTTCTGAATTAGAATTTTGTTTCATGCGGGAATTTTATAAGTCCAAATTTAAAATTTTAATTTAGAAATATTAAAATTTGTAATATTGAATTTCAGGATTATAAAAGAATTTTAATTTTAAAAATTAAGAATTTTTAATTTACCATTTGCAAAATTATTTCTTAATTTTAAGATTTTAAATTTTGATTCTGAAAGCAATTTTATCTGATAAAAAACGTCGATTATTGATATTATTGACATTACGCTAAGCGAATTTTTAAAATGAGTCATGAAGCTGAATACATTCAAAAACTCAGTTAACCGCGCAGATTTTGAAGCTTTGCATCCAAAAATTAAGTCTGCAGCAAAATACTCGCAATTCGATATTCAAATTCAAATTTACTAATGCAGCCATAATGCAGTTTTTGCTCTTTTTAATTACAAAAAAGAAAAACAATTGAAAAATTATATTTCTTAAAATCTCCTTTAATTAATTTTTGGTTTAGTTAAGAATTTACACCGTAATTATTTTTAATTCTTAATATTTCATTGAACTATTTTTTGGTATAGGCTCTTTATTTTAACTTATTTGAGCTTGAGCTTTCAATCCCAATTCGGGATCATTGTCAAAAGCATAATTAAAATTATTTCTAAAATTGTCCGTTTATATAAAATTTACACATAACAAATTTTGACCCAAAAAATTATAAAACTAATACTAAATTTCACAAACAAAATTTAAAAATTCTAAAAGATACATTAGTCTTAACCAATATCCCGAAAATGTAATAAAAAAGGTAATTTGGAAAATAAGAATTTTTCACAGAAATCCTCTAATATAGACCAGAAAATGAAATCACAAACCGTACGACCATTCCCTTACATACACCTTTATGAAAAAATAAAACGGCTTTTCCCTTATAATTTTAAAATTGTGGGATGTGCAGCCACAAGCTTAAATGGTAATATTTTTTCCAAAATAATAGACAAGGTACCTTTAAAAAAACAATGAAATATGGTTTACCAAGTCCGTTGTAGTTGCAACGCGACTTATATCGGACAGACAAAACAATTTTTGGAAAATAGAATGTACCAACACATATATGACACCAATAAAGATCTAAATTCAAATTTTAGTGCATTTATACAACATCTGAAAAATTCAAAACATTTAATCAATTTAGATAACGTCAACATTCTCGATAAGCAAACCAATTTTAGGAAAAGATTTTGCAAATGTTACTAATTCGATTAATATTGTGGAAGATTAAGCTTTTGTTGGCAACCCGTATGATTTATTTATTAAAGTTTTTTGTCTCATAATCAATTTATTTTTATTCAATTGTACAACTTTTCTCCATGAAAACGCTTTAGAAAAGAAAATTTTTCGGAAAATTGTCTAGGGTGTGCATTTTCGTGAAAAATCAGTTTAAGCCTGTATTTCATGAGAAAAATTGACTCTGATACCCTTGTAAGAGACAAAGACAACGTTTTTTTTATTTTTTATTTCATAGCAAAATTGTAATGCCGGCAAGGGCATCCGACAGCATTGACAAAAATGAATTATTTGCTAAAGCAGTTAACTTATGTAAGAGTCTCAATTTATGATCTGGTGCAAAAGTTATTTTTATTTATTTATTTATTTAACAACCATCAGCATCGCTAAGCAAACAAAAAAAAAATTAATAATTATCAACAGTCAAAAAATTTAAACAACTCATTTCTAAACGAATTTCTTGTCATGTTAAAATCAAAAACATCGTAATCAGAAAGTGCAAAATTTCCAGAAACAGCATCAGTGTGTAGCAAACGACGGTGGCGCAAACAACATGTTGGATCGTAGATATTGAATCGAGCAAGTAATTCCTCATAATCTATTCGAAGGGCATACAAAACAAATTGCTTCTGAATGCTCTCAATTCTATCTGAATGGCACTTATAAAATAGGCATCAGATTCTGTATTCTAGAACAGAACGAATAAAGGGTATATGCAAAGTTTTCAGTGTGAGCGAGTCACACAAATCTTTACAATTGCGCTTAATGAAACCTATACCATAATTTAAGCGTTTGTAATAACAAAATGTAAAGGGCTGAAACCTCACGAGGTGATCAGAGCTTCGGTCTGTATTACGTGCGTTCGTGAGATTATATCAAGTGAACTCGAACTAGCTCCCGAATCAATCAATCCCTAACTGAATCCCTCAATCCCTTACTCAATCTAAATTCAATCTCCAACTGAGGTACAGCATCCACCATCACCATCACCATCACCATCACCATCACCATCACCATCACCATCACCATCACCATCACCATCACCATCACCATCACCATCACCATCACCATCACCATCACCATCACCATCACCATCACCATCACCATCACCATCACCATCACCATCACCATCACCATCACCATCACCATCACCATCACCATCACCATCACCATCACCATCACCATCACCATCACCATCACCATCACCATCACCATCACCATCACCATCACCATCACCATCACCATCACCATCACCATCACCATCACCATCACCATCACCATCACCATCACCATCACCATCACCATCACCATCACCATCACCATCACCATCACCATCACCATCACCATCACCATCACCATCACCATCACCATCACCATCACCATCACCATCACCATCACCATCACCATCACCATCACCATCACCATCACCATCACCATCACCATCACCATCACCATCACCATCACCATCACCATCACCATCACCATCACCATCACCATCACCATCACCATCACCATCACCATCACCATCACCATCACCATCACCATCACCATCACCATCACCATCACCATCACCATCACCATCACCATCACCATCACCATCACCATCACCATCACCATCACCATCACCATCACCATCACCATCACCATCACCATCACCATCACCATCACCATCACCATCACCATCACCATCACCATCACCATCACCATCACCATCACCATCACCATCACCATCACCATCACCATCACCATCACCATCACCATCACCATCACCATCACCATCACCATCACCATCACCATCACCATCACCATCACCATCACCATCACCATCACCATCACCATCACCATCACCATCACCATCACCATCACCATCACCATCACCATCACCATCACCATCACCATCACCATCACCATCACCATCACCATCACCATCACCATCACCATCACCATCACCATCACCATCACCATCACCATCACCATCACCATCACCATCACCATCACCATCACCATCACCATCACCATCACCATCACCATCACCATCACCATCACCATCACCATCACCATCACCATCACCATCACCATCACCATCACCATCACCATCACCATCACCATCACCATCACCATCACCATCACCATCACCATCACCATCACCATCACCATCACCATCACCATCACCATCACCATCACCATCACCATCACCATCACCATCACCATCACCATCACCATCACCATCACCATCACCATCACCATCACCATCACCATCACCATCACCATCACCATCACCATCACCATCACCATCACCATCACCATCACCATCACCATCACCATCACCATCACCATCACCATCACCATCACCATCACCATCACCATCACCATCACCATCACCATCACCATCACCATCACCATCACCATCACCATCACCATCACCATCACCATCACCATCACCATCACCATCACCATCACCATCACCATCACCATCACCATCACCATCACCATCACCATCACCATCACCATCACCATCACCATCACCATCACCATCACCATCACCATCACCATTACCATTACCTGGCTATAGAAATATTTACCAATTTTTTATATATGCTGGTTTGAATATTGAGTTGGGTATTTTTGGGGTATTGAGTTTGGGGTTGAGTTGGAGGTTAAGTTAGAGGTCAATTCAAACAAGGCGAATTTCATAATAATTGGCTGAGAAATAGTCAAGTTCCATCATGCTTGGCCATATTCCAGAACTTCATCCAAAAATCATTTTAGAATCCTATTTCCAATGCACAAACCGAATTTCATCATAATTGGTTGAGAAATAGGCAACCATCGTACTTGGCCATATTCCAGAACTTCATCCAAATATCATTTTAAAATCCCATTTCCAATGTACAAGCCGAATTTCATCATAATTGAATAAAAAATAGGCAAGTTCCGTAGAATGGAAGAGTAGAATCCCATTTCCAACGCACATGTCAAATTTTATCATAATCGGTTGAGAAATATACAAGTTCCCTCATATTGGCCATAATCTAAAACTTCATCCAAAAATCATTTTAGAATCCCATTTCCATCGCGGAAGTCAAATTTCACTAAAATCAGTTAAGAAATAGATAAGTTCCATCCTAATTGGCCATTCAATTAATATGCTAAAGGTTTAATTTAAAATGTAAAAGGTTCAATTTAAGGTTTGAGATATTAACAGTGACCTTTCTAAAGTCTTAAACAATATTTGTGCAAGGTTTGGTTCAAATCGGTCAAGTCGTCTGGATTTGTTTAAATATCATACACATATGTATGTTGTACAAACAAACAAACACCCACTTTATTTTATAGATTGCTCAATTGCTCACTAAACGCTGGTCCAACACTATCTCAACCCCAATTCAACCCGCAAATGGTCCCCAACTCAACCCTCAAACCAGCAAAATTGGTCAAATGCTCATTTTATCTTAACCCAACCCCAACTCAACTCCAACTCAACTTGAACTCAACCCGAAAATTGACCCCTAACTCAACCTTCAACTCAACCCCAAACTCTATACCCAACTCAATATTCAAACCAGCATACATAACAAATTGGTAAATATTTCTATAACCAGCAGGGGTGCTATTCTTGAACCATTACGAAAATTTTCGCAACCGAAAATTTTCGTAATGCTATTTTCGTAATGGTAATGGTGAGATCATAATTTAGTATTCTTGAAACCATTACGAATAAAGCGAAGAGAGGAAAAAAGAAATAATAAAATTTCAAGAGAGAAGATGAAAATGTAAGTTACTAAAATGGTATTCTTGAAATCCGGATTACGAAAATTTTCGCAACGGAACGTTACTAAAATTTTCGGATGGTTTTTTTGTTCCTTATTGCATTTCGTAATGAAATCATTTAGGTTATTGTTTTAATTATATTCATATAAGGATGTTTATAGAACTCAATAATTTCTGTTGATGTTTAAAAATAATATATACGTATTTACATTTCGCTAAATATTTATTATTTTATTACCACAAAAAAAGGGTACCAATTTGCTTGTGGTATGTTTATTATTTTCTTAAAAATAAGGGTAATAGCTACAATGCTAATTGACAATTTAGGATGTATTTTTAATTGTCGCGTGTTGTAATTGGAATTGAATTGATATACTGTCACAGGCTGCTAATACTAATGGTACGTAAAGTCATACAATCATACCATCATACCGTAATAGTATCTTACGACAATAAGATCTAAAATCATATCGCCATAGAATCATAGGACAATGCCACTACATAAATAGCCGTGATACCAGTCTACAAAAGTCAAATCTCCAATATAAAGAGGGGAATAAAGATTTTTATTTTCCTATGAAACGTAAACAAAATCATATGGGAATTATTTTGTGTTGTCTTTATTTTCAATTTAAATGAACACTTTTATTAATTAATAATTTTAAATTAAATATATCGACCACAATTTTATTTAAAATTAATAAAAGTTTAATTCACAATCTTGCGTTTTAGTAAACTGATTTTTATTCTCAAACATCGTCAGGCTCCATGCTTTTTTTTACAATTTCATTTCGTAGATTAGTTTTATTACTTTACCAATGCTACATAAACAGCCATGATTTATAATAAAACTAATCTAGTAATCTACGAAAAGAAATTTAAAAAAAAACACGAAGCCTAACGATTTCCCTAAATTCAATTTACTAAAATGCAAAATTGTTAATTAAAATTTTATAATTTTTCAATTAAAATTCTGTACAAGCTGCAAGATATACAATGTGTTTCGTCGCCAAGTGCCCGGCCGGAAAATTCGGAATATTTAAGTAAAATTATCGCAAAAAATCCTTTAAAGTGGGTGTCTCCTTTTTATTTTCTTTTACTCTAGTAAAATAAAGTATAGTAATCATGAAAATTTTGGACCTTGAGATTTTTAGAGATTTATTTGTTTTGAGGTCCCCTGAGTTCGAAAAAGTGGGTTTCGAAATGGGGTCTGTCTGTCTGTCTGTCAGTCTGTCAGTCTGTCAGTCTGTCAGTCTGTCAGTCTGTCAGTCTGTCAGTCTGTCAGTCTGTCAGTCTGTCAGTCTGTCAGTCTGTCAGTCTGTCAGTCTGTCAGTCTGTCAGTCTGTCAGTCTGTCAGTCTGTCAGTCTGTCAGTCTGTCAGTCTGTCAGTCTGTCAGTCTGTCAGTCTGTCAGTCTGTCAGTCTGTCTGTGTCCTCTCTACAGCCCAGATGGTTTAACCAATCGAACTGAAACTTCAGATTTAAGCTTTTTTGATAAATTGGGAGGTCCCAGTGAATTTTACTCCAAATCGGCTAACCGGAAGTGGCCACTCCCTTGGTCCAGAAAATTTATTTTGCAAATATCTTTAAAAGTATAAGGTTTACAAAAAACTACTTAAAACAAAATGTTTCCAAAAATTAAAAACAAATAAAAATAAAAATTTAAAAATTAAAAAAATAAAATTTCTCAAAATTATCTGTTCGTAAAAGAAAGTCGTGTGTTGGCCACACCTCCATTTTAAGTTATGGGCTTGATTATAATTCTGTTTGCGGTTTTTGAAAGTATGAAGTTTATGAGTCACTTTATTTGATAGTTTGCGCACTTAGCCAGGTTTTTTTAAAGAATGTAAAAAATTACGGGAAAATAACATTTTTTTTACTAAAGAAAACCTCTACTTTTTAAAAAACTGAACTGTAAACCGTGAAAATGTCCCATTAAGTTAATTATTTTAATTATTATTATTAATCTACAGCATAATATCTACATATTCACAAAACTTTGTTACTAGCTAACTCTTAAAAATACCGCGCAAAAATCACCTAGAGAAAGTAGGGAAATTAAACAAAAAAGATGTTTAAATTAAATTCAAAGAAATAAAAAATTACTGTTTTATTAATAATCAATAAAAACAATTTTTAATATAAATTATTAAACATTTTTAATTAAATGACATACTCGAAATGCTCTCCACCCTCTTGTAAACAAACAAGGGCTCTCCTGATCACACTAGTTGTTGTCCAACGCAATTGTTAAGGGTTGCCTCTTGTTTCTGCTGCAGCAGCGAAAATTATTGCTGTCAGAAATAAAAATCTAGGGGCGTAAGATCAGGGGACCTTGGCGGCCAGGCTACAGCACCTCCTCTACCGATCCACCGTGGATAATTTTCATTCAAATGATCACATATTATCTTTGCCAAATGTGCTGGAGCTCCATCTAATTGCAGCTGCATTCGTTTCCTCAACAATGGCACTTTTTCCATGGGCAAAGACAACGTGATTCCTGAAAATTCTAATAATACGTGTTGATCAAGTCTGTTTGGTAGCACGTAAGGTCCGATAAGTTAATCGTGGATCATTCCCGCCCATACATTTATAGAAAATTGGCTCTGGAAAACTGTCTCCTTTACGACGTGATGGTTTTCGACGGCGCAAACATGGAGGTTTCTATAATTTGTTATACTCGCCCTGGTGAAAGTAGCTTCGTCTGTCCACAATATTCTCCTTATAAAATTTACATTACTTCTTTGCTGTGAAATTATTCAGTTACAAAAAACTGATCTGGCACGATGGTCCACATCTCCTAGATGTTGAGCACGACGGAAGTGATAAGGATTAAGGCCTTCTTGACTTCGATATGCCTAATCTTATCGACAGGCGACTGATACTTGTTGTAGGGTCAGCGCGTATTAATCGTAATTAATCCTGTTCCAACGTGTATGTTAATATTCACGCTGGACTCGTGTTGTTGTTAGAATAATCCCTGTTCGGAAAAACGTCGATGTATTGCAATGAATGTCCTATACCCAAGTACTGGCCTGCTTGATATCGACGCCTGTATTTTTCGACAGTAGTGCGTGCATTTCCATTACAGAACAGGTTTACAAAATGCATATCGGCTACATGAGAAGGTCATTGCACGCAAATGTCTCATTGTAATGATTAAGCGTTTACTTAACACAAACTGTCTTGTTAATTATCACACAAACTTAAAATTGTTAAAACACAGAACACTGAGAGTGCATAGTGTTACACGATCGGTTAGTGAACAACTCAACTATTTATTATTACTTACCAATTTGAGTTTTCGATCATTTAAAAGATTTGGTTAGATAACATCACTATATCTAAACGGCTACAAACGCCATTTTATCGACAAATTGCTGTTCGAATGTTTTATGAGTTAGGTAGTAACAATTTTTTGTGAATTTGTAGATATTATGCTGTAGATTAATAATTATAAATAAAATAACCATGTCATGGGATATTTTTTCGACTTACAGTTAATTTTTTTTTTTTAAAGTAGAGGTTTTTTTTAATTAAAAAACTCGTTTAAGTAAAAAAATGTGATGAAAATGTGGTGAAATTCTGTTCGCCTGGTAAAATAACAAAAATTTGTATGCGATTTTTCACCAAGTCCGAATTTATCAGTAGTATTTTAAACGAAAAACTGAGTGGAAATTATGTATACGAGTAGATGAGTGGTTGGGGTAAGATGAAGGAGTGTTGTGCGAAAGGTTTGGGGTTCGATTCTTCAAACTTCCGACTTTATTTTTTTTTTTTAACAAAACATTTTATTTTTTTTTTATTTCCACGAATTTTATACCAATTTTTTTTTTGTAGCGATCTCGATCCCGATTAATCTTCTCGGATTATCCCCAATTAAACATTTTTCATCTAAAAACAAATTTTTCGTTGGCTTTGCTTAGATTCGAACTCCAGACCTTCTTCACTCCACTCCATCACCTTACTACCTCGTCTATCGTATCATATACAAGTTAATATACATTTGTTTGTTTTATGAAATCAAAACAAATGTGTCTATAATATGTCGATATGGTGACATCTCTGTTAGGGCATATGTACTACATTTAGTACACAATGTTTCTGCTAAGTGCTGAAATATTTGGTTTTGCTTAAAAGAGGGCGTGTGTTTTACTTTTGTAAAAATGTATGAGGCTCGATTTTTAAATAATTAATAATTAATTACGTAACATTATTATTGCATTAACATTTTGTTTTTAAACATTATTGTTTGTTGTTAAACATTATTATTGCATTAAAATTATATGGAATAGTTGTACTAAATATTCTGGTAACGAAATCGCCATAAATTCAAAAAGCAAACTTCTCATAAAATTTAGCAGGAGTAGCTGCGTGCAGTCAGAAGTACTTGTGTGTACTTTGCCACGTTAAATGGAACCCAGCAATTACAAAATATAAACAATTATTGATGAATATGGATATGAAACTGATAAATTGGCCTTAGCACTCCTTGCCAGAGATTTGAATTCACTTTCCGATAGTACATGTAGTAGCTGACCTACTACTCCGTTCATCGAGTCCAAAAACAACCCCCTATCCAGGGGAATAAATTAGTTTGGAAACTTTAGGTATTGAGATTTTAGCTGAAACTGATAAATGGGCCTTAGCATTCCTTGCCAGAGACTTGAATTCACTTTTCGAGAGTACATGTAGTAGCTGACCTACTATTCCGTTCATCGAGCCCAAAAACAACCCCCTATCCAGGGGAATAAATTATCCTTGACACTTTTTATACCAATTGAGATTTTAGCTGAAACTGACAAATGGGCCTTAGCACCACTTGCCAGAGATTTGAATTCACTTTCCGATAGTAAATGTAGTAGTTGGCCTACTACTCCATCCATCGAGCCCAAAAACTACCCCGTATCCAGAGGAATAAATTCGTCTGGAAACTTTAGGTACTAATTGAGATTTCGTCTGAAATCGTTCATTGACCGTTAATACCTACTACTAGATATTTGAACTTGGGATCCGATAGTACACGGAGTGCTTGCTTAAAATTGTGGTCCTTTATGCCGATTAACTATTTCTTAAACTAGAATTAATTTAAGGTATACATTTTTTCTGGCGATTAAGACTAACAATTGTTAAATGTTATTTACGCCACTTGCCTATGGTTTGGATTCATTTTCTTATGGTCCATATATTATTTTGACTAAATTCCACTAACATTGCCTCTAAATGGTCTTACTTTCACAGGAAATCACTTTTATTCGAAAGATTTTGTAATGAAATTACATTTTTAGTACTAAATATTTCAATATGAATCGTAATTTTTTCCAATTTGAATTTAGTTTAGCAGTGTGAAACTAATACATATATAGAATCTGTGGATTTGTGGAAAACTTCACATCTATATTGACCCCGGAGACCGGCCATTTGATAATTTTTACGTCTAATATAGAGAAGATTCTAGGCGGCGAAATTTCGTACAACAGTTGTTATTTATTTATTGTTCGTGAGTTATTTATATGACTGACCCCAGGAACCGGACATTTCACAATTTTTACATCTAATGCTTATCACCAACATTCCAGAAAAAATAATTGACTTTGGGACTTTCAATTTTTGTTAAACAAAATCCATCTGTGGGACTTATCTGTACAGCATTTGATGCAAAAATTGTTTTTTTATTTATTACTGACCCCAGGAACCGGACAGTTGATAATTTTGGGATTAATTGCATACTATACGACAAAAATCATTTGACTTCGGCACTTTCGATTTGGTTTGTATATTGCTTGTTATTTGTATGACTGACCCCAGGAACCGTACATTTGATAATTTTTGCATCCAGTGCTTAGCATGGACATTTGAAATTTAGGCACTTTCATCATTTGTACAAGACAAAATTCGAAATTTTTAAACATCTACGACATAGACAAAGCCACATGTTGCACGTTTGACCTATTTTAGATTTTTGTCTTTTTTGGTGATGTTTTTAATTTCAAGCACAGACTGGCAACGTATAGTCGTCCTTAAACTGATAACATTTTTTGTTGCTTTTGAATAAACGAGAATGACAAAGTTATCAAGTTAAGATAAATTATCAAGTTAAATTAAGTTTCTAATTTTCCGCATCCTTGAAAAACTAAGTAGTTTTTTTATCAATTTTCTTGAAAAAGGATATTATATTATGTACGAGTATCTTATTTGTAAGTAATACACTTATTGTTCATTTCACACCAAACAGTTTTGATATAATGAAATAAAATTCGTTCGGTTTTTTAAATTTTCCATTCTGCATTGTTAAAAATACATAACCGATTATCTACATAAATTAAAATGTTTCTATTTTTCTTTATTTTAATTTTCCAAGCTTTCAAAATTATTCAATCGGATCTAACCAAAATTATATCATATATACACAAACACACACAAATCAGAAGATAGAACGGCCACTTGGGATAAGGAAAATGACGTACAGGTATGCAAATTTTGATACAATATATTTTCAATTTCAGTGTGTTGATAAAAAATTTGTCTTATCTACCCATATTTTATGTTTTTTGCCATGACCAAACCAATTTATTCGAACATAAATCTTACATGATTAATTTCAATGTAAATATCTGCATATATACGCAGGATCACTGTTTGTTTATCAAATATTCTGGATATTATTAAAATTTTAGCTTCTGCATATTTAAGCAAAAAAGTGTGGGAAAACCCAATGAAAAATTCATTGAACCAATCCCTAAGATAATTTTTATATGTATGTACAAATAACACACAAAAGCAGTCAACACAATTCTTTTGGGAATTTCCAACAATAAAAAATAAAAATGAAACTCCGCAGTTTTATTTTGCCATATTCTTGACTTATCGACTTCAACAAGAAAACTAACTACGTATAAACGAGCACAGAAAGAATCGATAAAATGAAAAATATTAATTTAAAATTTTCCATCTCGATTAGACGTATGTGTAATATAAACATATACGGAAAATGTATGTACGTACTCGAGAACTGTTTTGCCATTAATAATTCGCAGGTAGAGCATGTTGATTTTTCATAGGTCATGTTATTTTCGAAACGTGCATCGACTTACGTATATGTTGATAAAAAAATTGTTGGTTATATTTTGACACGTTAAGTTGATTTGGGATTGGAATCGAAATTTGTTTAAATGGTATTCAGTCATTTAGGTAATGGATGTGATGTTGCTATAATATATAATTTCAGATATTATGCTAAAATGTATTCCGTGTGGAAAATGGTGTTATGATAAATTGTTACGATTTTGTGGAAAATATTTAGGTTCTCCAAAAAATATACCGAGTAAATATTTTTTTAGCCCATGCTCTAAATATAAACTTGGAAACAAAAAAAAATTTGTACTATACACTGATATGTACATTGAAATCCTTATCAAGGATCCTTTCATATTTCAGTCTCGCTTAAACGAGTATTTATTTAAATTTGAATTTTCTATCTAGGAAATGTTTCGGCACTATTTTAAATTTTTATGTTTGGTTTAAGGTTGTCATGTGATACGTTTCGCATCAGAGGATATAAGGCGTACCTCCGGCCTATTAGGCAAGCTTCAACTATGATCCTCTCCTGGATAGGGATTCCGACTGCATTTTGGATGATTTTCTTAAGCATTATTTTCAGCCTTAATTTAGGCAATCAATATAAATTTAAATCTTTATTAATTGCGTGCCTATCACTGAAAATGTAATAAAAAAATTCTTTTGTTATAATTTCTACAATATTATTTTATGATCGTTGTTCGAATGTATACAGTTGACCTCCAATTTACAAAACAAATTCGGTCAAAAGATCCCATCGTTTAGTGAAATTGTCTTAAATTGAAACCAACATTTCGTGAATATTGTATAATTCATTCTAAGGGTTCATAAACAAATGAAAGTTATTGATCATTTAATTGGAAAAACCCAAGTTAATAAGATTTGTCTCACATAGCAGACATAACGTAATATAGGGGTTCGCCGTATATATTTGAGATATAACGTGCATAGTTAAGTATGTAGGTATTTTTTTTTTGCTTTAATATACATACATACATATATTTGCATTCAAATTAATTTATCAATATTGTAAAATTTTGGTTACTAAGGTAAATTCTCTTAATCTTTAATAAGACTCAATTCCCTTAATCGCATTTTGATAATTTATGCATCTTGGTTGGTGTTCTTCATATAAAAATTTTACTTACAATATAGGTTTGTCTTGCATTTTAGATGGAAGAATTATTTATTATAATACACCACTAAAACTCAAAAAAATTGTATGTGGTATGTACTTGAAATATATTTAAAAAAAAATATGAACCGCCGAAATGTAGGCTAATGAATTACATATCATGCGTTACACAAAAAAAATGCTAACCAAATTATAAAATTTTAGCAATACCTTTCGAAACCACACTGCAAATTTAAAATTAATACCTTAAGCGTAAATCCGCAGAAAAACCAAAATAAAAACTGGCGTTCGTTTTTTCGCGGTTTCAGAAAAATGTTTAATTGGTTTGGAAAATTGAATTTTAATTTTTTCGGTCAGAAAAACATATTTGATACAAAAAAAATTGAACTCTCATTTTCTAGTAGATTCGATAAATTTCCAGAAGATTTTAGGGTCAAATAAAGCAAAATTTGTGTATGGATTTAGGTTTTATTAAAGAACACTAAATTAAAGAATTTTCATAATATCAAGGTAACTCGTGCTATAAATATAATTTAATAGTTGTAAATAAAAAAGACGGATTGTGTCAACAAAAGTATGAGATGAAAAATTTGAATATGAAAACCCTACTAAAGCTGGGTTTTTTTATTCGCTCCGGATAGCTGCTATCGAGAGCCCTCATATAAAAAGTGGCTCCCGATAGCACTCCGTATAAATAGGTAGAGCCAAATATTTTTTATATCAAGTTTTCGCTAAACAATTGAATTAAAAACGATAGCGTGACGTTAAATAAGTTTAGTTTACCAACAAATAGCGCGTCAAATTTAAATTTAGGCGTAGAAAAATGACGGCTCTCGATAGCAGCTGCCAGGAGCGAATAAAAAAACGCAGCTCTAGTTTTACATTTTTTAATTTTTATACTTATTTATGGTCGCTCTTTCGAAAAAAACGTAAACGAGGTGTAAATATTCGAAACATACAAGTTTTTTTGGATTGCTTGGAATGCTTTGCTATAAGGACCCATCACAAGGGAGTGTGTATATAAGTTGAGAGTTTCTTAACTGATTCAACGTAACGGGGAGCCTATTGAGCCGTATGGGTGAAATTTATATATTTTTTTTTAAAATGACGATTGTGACGATATTATAAAAATGTTGGCACCGTACAACCATAAAACACTCAGATAGATAAATCCTAATTTTAAATTGAATTTTACATTTTGGAATGAGTGCCGTTAGCTGTATTGTGTCTTGTCGTCGAAGACGAAATAAATTGATTATTTTTCATAAATATTTACGAGACACTATGGATCTATTTGACATTTCGGAAGCTAGGTAAATATAAGAATAATAATTAATAATTATTATTACAAGTGACATATGAAGCCTGTGAATCAGGCACCTAATTACCATATTACAAATCTAAAATAAAACATTTTTCACAAAAATAATTGTACAATAGGTTCTTAGAAATGTATCGGTTACCTACATCTATTTCCATTAGCTATTACAGATTATGATCATCGGAAGAAAATTCCTTTTCATCTAATTTATTAGATTAGGTATTGATTTATTTGGATTTTGATTAATAACGTTCACATATAAATTATTTATATTTTATTTTAATTTGTAGATACTATCGGTACTAATTTTTTTAGGTAGTGGCAGTTATCAACGAAGGGTTGGGTCTTACGCGCTAGTTTGCTTGAGTCAAACAGCGGTTCACAGGTGCGTCAAAAAAATTCACCTGAATTATATCCACCCAGCTGGGAACTGATTATGTCAAATTCCCGCAAACGCAAGGTGAAATCGATTCAACTAAAATAAGGTACGTAACATTTTAGAGAAGAATCGATTTAGAAGTATAATTTATGTGACACTAAAATATGATTTTAGTTTTCATCGAGAATATGGTTTTCCAAATATAATTGGGCTTATTGATGGAACTCATATTGCGCTAACTGGATTAAGAAGGCACATTGAAAATGACTGTATGAACCGGAGAGCATTCCATTCTATAAACGTCCAGTTGGTAAATAAATTTAGATTTTTAAATATTTGGCCCTAAAATCTTCTGGAAATTTATCGAATCTACTAGAAAATGAGAGTTCAATTTTTTTTGTATCAAATATGTTTTTCTGACCGAAAAAATTAAAATTCAATTTTCCAAACCAATTAAACATTTTTCTGAAACCGCGAAAAAACGAACGCCAGTTTTTATTTTGGTTTTTCTGCGGATTTACGCTTAAGGTATTAATTTTAAATTTGCAGTGTGGTTTCGAAAGGTATTGCTAAAATTTTATAATTTGGTTAGCATTTTTTTTGTGTAACGCATGATATGTAATTCATTAGCCTACATTTCGGCGGTTCATATTTTTTTTAAAATATATTTCAAGTACATACCACATACAATTTTTTTGAGTTTTAGTGGTGTATTATAATAAATAATTCTTCCATCTAAAATGCAAGACAAACCTATATTGTAAGTAAAATTTTTATATGAAGAACACCAACCAAGATGCATAAATTATCAAAATGCGATTAAGGGAATTGAGTCTTATTAAAGATTAAGAGAATTTACCTTAGTAACCAAAATTTTACAATATTGATAAATTAATTTGAATGCAAATGTATGTATGTATAAAGCAAAAAAAAAATACCTACATAGCTACTTAACTATGTACGTTATATCTCAAATATATACGGCGAACCCCTATATTACGAGTACGTTATGCCCGCTATGTGCGATAAATCTCATTAACTTGGGTTTTTCCAATTAAATGATCAATAACTTTCATACATTTATGAACCCTTAGAATGAATTATACAATATTCACGAAATATTGGTTTCAATTTAAGACAATTTCACTAAACGATGGGATCTTTTGACCGAATTTGTTTTGTAAATTGGAGGTCAACTGTATACATTCAAACAACGATCATAAAATAATATTGTAGAAATTATAACAAAATAATTTTTTTATTACATTTTCAGTGATAGGCACACAATTAATAATGATTTGATTGTATTTTGATTGCCTAAATTAAGGCTAAAAATCATGCTTAAGAAAATCATCCAAAATGTAGTCGGAATCCCTATCCGTATAGATTGATTTAATTTAAAAATGAATTTTTGGTTTAGGTTCAGTTTTTTGTTTGTTTCTTTTATTTTTTCGTGCTCCGCTTTTTTTTAACGGGAACATGTTTCACAAGTCACACGATTTGTAAAACACCAACACAAACGCAGGAGGAAATCGATAAATCACGAATTTTACCACAGAGCACGTAATATAACAACGGACATCACTAAAGGCATTGCCACATGCAAAACGGAAAACCGGCATTTAAAACCGTCAAACCCAATTTATGGTTAAGTTGTTTCACTTTGCAATATGAAAATTATTAATAAATAGTTCAAATATATAAGTTCCACCTTAATCTAAGAAAATTTTATTGAAATGAATTTAATTTCATTCAAAAAAACCCAATTTTATGTTTTGTCGGCCGACAAGCAAAAATCCGTCCGTCAAAATATAAAATTGGGGTTTTTTAAATGAAATTAAATGAATTTTAATAAAGTTTTCTACGAAAAAGGTAGAAGTTATACATTCGAACTATTTTTTAATAATTTTGATATAGAAAATCAAACAATTTTGTCAATAATTGGATTTGACGGTTTGAAATGCCGGTTTACCGTTTGTGCATGTGCCAATGCCTTTACAATCAGGAACAAAAATTTATTGTGTAACTTGCCGTAAATCCAGGCAGCTTCGATCGATTGTAATTATTCGTCAACTTCTTCAAAAGATTTGTCAAGTGCAACCTCTTAGCAAAATCACACATACTTCAAGTTGTAAAACAGATCGTTCAGATAATTGGATAGATAAATCTTGATGAATCTAGATGAATCTTTTTATATTTAAAATACACTACTCTGGGTTTAACATAATTATATTTATTTAAGTAAGGTGTAACAACCATTTGGTTTGAGCGTACAATATGGAATGAATGTTTTATTACTTAATACAATGTTATTACAAGAGTTAACAGTTAGTCATGAAACGAAAAGTTAAGGCTTTCCAAAATAAATATAAATAAATATGAAAATAAGATATTACAGTTCCTCCTTCCTAAAGTTTTGAATTGAACTGGACAATTTTCATTAGTAAAACTAATATTGAAATCGAACGGTCTTTTTGATTACTCGTGATGATCGTCTTATTGGAATTGGTTGATTTTCACTGGTAATTGTATCTTTCGACCGTATGGAATCTGGTGAGGTTGCAGATTCACCCAAAGACGCTGTTGATGACAATTCTGGTACTATAATGGGCGCTGCATTAATAATTTCACTGGGTAATTCGTCTTCCATTTTGTCAGCCGGTTCCCCAGAAACTCGACAACGAAGTTGGTTTTGATGTCGCTTCCAAATCCCTTTGTTCGTTACAACCATGTATAATCGTCTACCTATGCATTTTGAAATGTGACCTTTCCTCCACGTTCCACTGTTTACAAAGTCTTTAGCATATACACTGTCATTTATTTTGAATTTAGTTGAAGGAACCTCCACATCCTGGATTCGTTCAGGCTCGCATAACGATGACAGTAACGTTCTTGGTTGCCTACCGTGTAGGATTTCGGCAGGAGATCGGCTGCAATTGGTAAGTGGAGTTGAACAATAAATTGCCAAAAATGTCGTAAGGGCAACATCACTAGAAGTTCCATCAAAACAGTTCTTTTTCATGGCTGTTTTAAAAGTGCGTACAAATCTTTCAGCTTCACCATTGGATTCGGGATGATACGGTGCCGACGTTAGGTGCTCAATATTATTTAAATGGCAGAACTGTTGAAATTCAGTTGATGTGAACTGCGGACCATTATCGCTTACTATCGTGGTGGGTAGTCCTTCGATTGCAAACAGCTGCTGGAGAGCATATACAGTGCAAGTCGAAGTGGTCTTCGACATTTGTACAACATACGGATATTTTGAAAATGCGTCTACGGCGATTAACCACATTTTCGACATAAATGGCCCAGCAAAATCAAGGTTTATCCGTTCCCATGGGCCAGACGGTGCTGGTCATTCAGAAAATTCTTTCTTTGACGAATTGCCATAGGTTGAGCAACTCTCGCAATGCTTTACCATATTTTTGATGTCATAGTCAATCGATGGCCACCAGCAATATCGTCTAGCAAGCTGTTTCATCCTGGTGTCCTTGATGGAGCAACTCAAGCGTTTTGTTTTGGAGTGTTGGTGGAATGACTACGCGTGTGTAATCTGTCTGCAAAAATATAATATCATTAAATGAAGAAATTGTGTCTTGTCGCCGAAAACAGGCGGGCAAGTAAGACATTTGATTCGAGAACTGTGGTAAACATTTTGGCCATCCCATTTTTATATATTCTAACATTTGACGCAGCTCGGTATTATCATGTGTGTGTTTTCGAATTGTTACAGCGTCAATAGGACAGTTTTCGATTGCTAACTCGTATATATTATCAATGAAATGGCAGGCTTCTTCACTGGAATCAAAAATGTGATCAGGGCCGCAATGCAATCGGGAGAGGGCGTCTGCGTTGCCGTGTTTGTGCGTTGGCTTGCATAAGATGTCCAACTCGTAACCCATTAAAATTATCGCCCATCTTTGCAATCGTATGTATTGGTAATTTTTTATTTGGGCTAAATAATGTGAGAAGAGGTTTGTGATCCGTCACCAGTTGAAATTTCCTACCTTGTAGATACTGGTGAAATTTAGTGACACCATAAATGATAGATAATGCCTCTTTTTCTATCTGGCTATAATTTTGTTGAGCTTTATTCAAAGTTTTGGATGCAAATGCGATTGGATGTTCGGTTCCATCCGGAAAACCATGTGATAGCACGGCACCTATGCCGTATGCCGAAGCATCTGTCGCTAATATAAGCGGAAGATCATCGTGAAAATGACTCAATCGGGCAGCGTTCTCAATAGCTCCTTTAAGTTGTTCGAACGCCACATCCTGTACAGTCGTCCATTGAAATTGAGAATTTTTTGAACGTAGTCTATTTAATGGCGCTGCTAAACTGGAAAAATTCTGGATGAATTTTTTATAGTAATTTACCTTTCCAATAAAAGATTCTACTTCCTTCAAGTTCCTCGGTCGAGGTAAATTTTTAATAGCACTCAAACCAGTGCTTGACGGTCGAATTCCGTGTTTGTCTATTATGTGCCCCAAGTAGTCTATCTCGATTTTTGCGAATTCACATTTATTGGATCGACATTTGAAACCGTTTTCCTCCAATCGACATAATAACATTTCAAGGTTTGTTAAATGTTCCTCGTGTGACTCTCCGGAAATGATCAGATCATCCAAGTAAACAGCACAAAATTTTAGATCCGCCGTCAATTGTTCCATCAACCTTTGAAAAATTCCCGGAGCACTGGCAATACCAAATGGTAGTCGTTGGAACTGATAAAGCCCAAACGATGTGTTCACTACCATGAACTTTTTTGTTTCCTCTGTTAGTTCGATTTGAAAATATGCATCTTTTAAATCGATTTTTGTGAAATATTGTCCACTTTGTATGCGATAAAATAACTCGTCGATTCTGGGGATTGGATGCCGATCGATTTCAATTTGTGGATTTAGTGTTACCTTGAAATCCGCACATATTCGAATTTCTCCGTTTGGTTTTTTTACTGGCACAATTGGAGTTGCCCATTGAGTGGTTTGTACCGGTTTGAGCACTCCTACATTGACAAGTCGTTCCAATTCCTTCTTGACCGCCGCTTGAATTGCAAATGGAATGGTCCGAGGCTTAAAATATCGAGGCTCAGCATTAGATTTTAGTTTTATTTCAGCCTTGTACGACGTACATCTTCCCAAGGAATCTTCAAATAGTAGATGATGCTTTTGAACTAATTTAGAAATTCCACGTTTTAATTCGCCTACGGAATTCTATTCGGATGACACTGAAAATATATTACTAGACTCATGTACAATTTTGAAATTAAATGATTCAAACCAGTCGATGCCCATAATGTTAGATGGGCTGTTAATCCTCCTGGTTTACCACAAATAATGGTAAAACAAACTTATAATTTTTATACATGATATTCACGTAGCACGTGCCTTTCACCTTAATCGTGCTTCCTCCATATGCTCGAAAAATTTTCGACGTCGGTGTACAAATCGGATTTCCAAGTTGTCGGTAAACGTTTAAACCAACCATCGAACAAGTTGCACCAGTATCTACTTGGAATGATAGTGAATGACCGTTAACTTTGAGTCCAATCCAAATCTTACTACACGTGTTGTTTACATTAAAAACGGATGATGGTGAGTGCATATCAATTGAATTAGTAACATTTCGATCCCTGGCTGGAATATTACTGAGACTTGAGCGGTACCGATAATAACCACGGCGTCGGTATTCGTTATTATCGAGTTGGTGATTAAGCCTTGATGTGGATCGACCTCTGGAACGTGTCATACAAACACTGGCAATATGACCTATTTTCCGACAGTGATTACAAATGGCATTGGCAAACCGGCAGCGTCGACGATCGTGTTCGTCAATACATTTAGGACACGAACGGTAAAAATTCGAACGGGAATTCGACGGACTTTGATTACGATTTTGAAAACGAACTGTATCGTCGGCTAATTCGTTTATTTCGGCTGTATCGGCTTCTCCTTTTATAGTCAAACATGTTTTCGTTGTGGATTCATAAACCCTTGCGATTTCTAGCACCTCATTTAGCATTGGGTTTTGCTTTTGTAAACATGATACACGAACCACATCATGTGGCGTGTTTATAACAATTATGTCTCTAATTAAATCATCAACGAATGAAGTTTTACACGTATCTTTAGAACATTGGAACGCACAATTTCTGTCTACACCACGAAGATCGGCCACCCATTCAGCATAAGTTTGGTTCGGTTTCATGACAGTCTTGTTAAATTCGTATCGTGCGGCCAAAATATGAATTTTTGAAACAAAATAGTTTGTTAAGATTCCACTAAGTTCTTTAAATGCATTACTTACCACGTCCCCGTTACATAATTCTTGCAAAATGCTGAAGATGAAATCTCCAACAGTAGATAAGAAAAATGCTCGATTTTGGTTCTCGTCCTCAACACAGCTCGCCAAAAAATGTTGATTCAGTTGGTCCAAATAAAAAGGCCAATGATGCTTCTTTTCATCGAATGAAAAAAACGGTGGAATTATCCCGCTACCCGTTGGTTTTACTGTATTTTCGTTCATACATTTTTGTTGGTTGAGTATTAAGTCACTCATAAATTGATTTTGTTTGGCGAGAATCTGTTCCAATGTTGCTTTATCCATCATGAAAAATGCACAAATACACACAGCACTTTGCATACCGCAAGAGGCATTTCAATATCCTTTCTGCTTTCTGAGAAGTGGTCCATTGTACCACGTCGAGCCAGTTCATCGGCGTTTATATTCCCTGTACTTATGAAATATCCTGGCACCCATAAAATGTGGATGTTGAACTGATCTGTGATTTCGTTAAGAGATGAGAGACAGTTCTGGACTACTTTCGACGTGAGGAGGTGTGATTGAAGCGCTTTAATGGCAGCCTGACTGTCCGTATATATGTGAATATCACAAACTGATACTTCAGGTTGAAAAATGCTACAGTAGTCGGGGAGACGAAAGGAGAGATTTAACAGAAGTTCCTCGCAGAACACTCCAGCCTCGACTTTCCCGTCCCGTTTTGAACCATCAATGAAGAAGTTTATAACTCCTGGTTCCAAAACTGCACCAATCATCCAGTCCTCCCTGAATGGGATCCTAGTCCGGAACTTTGTGTCAAAAGATAGTGACAGGGCAGTATAGTCGGTGGTCTTGGGAATTTGTTTGTTGCACAAAATAGATGAGTTCCCTGTATTGTTGAAGGTCCACATTAAGATGGATTTCAGCCGTATGGCAGTACAAGCTGCCAACTGTTTCCCCAAGATATCTAGAGGAGTCAAAAATAGCAGAGTCTCTGGTGCCTGAGTGGATGTGCTCCTCAATGCACCACTGATCCACAAAGAGATTGTTCTCTGAACTTTTGTCAACAGCTTTTGGTTGACAGTTTTGTCCAGAGCAGGCCACCAGACTATTACCCCATACAAGAGTATGGGTCCGACTACTGCGGTATAAAGCCAATGTACGATGCGGGGCTCTAGCCCCCATCCTTTCCCAATTGGATTTTTGCAAGAATATAGCGCTACCGAAGCTTTCTTTACCATTTCCAGAATATTGGGTTTCCAATATAATTTGCTATCCATAACGAGATCCATAAACTTCGCTTCAACTGTAAAAGTCAAGCTGAACCCATTTAAAGTGGCAAGATCGATGTGAGGAAGTTTATATTTCCTAGAGAAGAGAACCAATTCGGTTTTGTGTGGGTTCACATTCAACCCACAGCCATTGGCCCATAATGAAAGAGTGCCCAGGGCATTTTGAATAAGCTCACTAAGGGTGTCGGGATATTTACCAAGGACATCAATAGCAACATCATCCGCATAGGAACCACCTTGAAGCCACCGTCCTCCAGTCTCAGCAACAGATCATTTATGACCAAGTTCCAAAGTAGGGGGGATAGTACGCCACCTTGCGGCGTACCTCTGCTTGAGTGATTCATTCACTCCCAGATCTGAAAGTGGCCGAGTTATATCCCTTGGAAGCACCTTGTTAAAGGGCCCCCTCACTATCCAAGAAGGTTACCATTGCGTAGTCTCTATATTCGAAAGATTTTTCAATGAAAAATACAACAGAATGAAGAGCAGTCTCTACAGATCTCCCCATGCAAGAGGCATGTTGAGATTTGGACAGCTTTTTTGGCACAACCGTGCCTCTAATATGGGCTTCTATTTGTCTCTCCAGTGTTCTAAAAAAGAAGGAAGATAAGCTAATCGGTCTAAGGTCTTTGGGATTGCAGTGTGAGCGTTTTCCCGCCTTAGGTATGAAAACAACCTTCACTTCTGTCCATTTACTAGGAATGTGACATAGTTCTAGGCTGCCTTTGAAAATTACCTCTAACCAGGAAATTGTTAGATCCATAGTTTGTTGAATATCAGCAGGGATAATATCATCGAGTCCAGGCGACTTATATGGTTTAAAACTGTTTATCTCCCACAGGATCTTTTTTCTGCTATTAATTTTGCCTATGAGGCTACTTGCCCTTTTACCTACTGATGTACTCGGTACAAATTCGGAACAACCAGGAAAATGAGTCTCCATCCGAAGTTCCAGCGATTCCGCACTATTAGTGGTCCTTATCCCATCCGGCCGTTGAAGATAACTTGGGATGGAAGGACCAGTTGCTAGTTATTGTGGTTACTCAAATATGATTTAAACCACTGGCAATAAACTTTTTGGAGAAACCGAATCTATGTAACTGATTCAGTGTTTTACAATTGGCTGATGGAGTCAAAGACGTTTTTGAATGAGTTGCATATTACCAGTTCAAATAATTTGGGTATTGAAGATATTGATGTGACCCGTCTGTAACAAGAAATATCGTTTGTTGTTCCAGGTTAGAAAATTGGTGTCCCTCTGATTACGTTGCATTTCTTTAGAAGACCACATCCATCTCCGAATACTTCTACAGATCGACGAATATCCTCGGTTTCAATCCGTGGTGTTCTTATGGTTATGTTGTTTTTATCTACCATTGTTTCGATTTACAAACTTGTTGTTATCTTCCGGCTTATGAATTGATTGAAAAATTCAGTAAACATATTTGGTATAACCTGCGGGTCATAAGATTTAGTGTTACTTGAATGTCATAAGGGTAATTATTAATTTCACGTGTTTTGGATTCTTTCTTATATTTTCCTTAATAGCTCTAATGCAGCTCACAAAAAGGGTCTTTCAATAGGGACGTTCAAAATTTGTTAGGTTATAGCTTTAACAATATAAAGCAACATCTGACAAATTTGTTGTGAATTGTTTGTATATGGCAAATCACCATGGAAGATTGTAGCGTTGAGCAACGTGTGCAAATCATCAAATTTTATTTTAAAAATCAGTGCTCCGTTCGAGAAACGTTCCGCACATTACGTGATTTTTATCCTCGCCACAACCGTCCTGCTGAGTCGACTATTTGATGCTTGGTGACCATCAAGTACGACACCGAAACGCAAGGTCCGCTGAAAACATCGCTGCTGTGCGTGAGAATATACGAGAAAACGCGAGGCAGTCAATTTCTCATCGTTCACAAGAACTTAGCCTTTCTGCGACTTCAATTTTATCGAATTTTGCGTCAGGATTTGGGCCTGCACTGAGGCTCATTTTTGAACACTAGCATTAAATTCATCCGGAGAAAGTCACTGTTTGGTGCGGATTCTAGTCTGGCGAAATCATCGGTCCGTACTTCTACCAAAACGAAACTAGCATTGCCGTAACCGTCAACGGCAAGCGCTACAGATCGATGATAAGCAAATTTGTAAGACCTAAACTGGATTATAAGGATATCGAGGATATGTGGTTCCAAAAAGATGGCGCTATGAGGGAATGGTTATCTCGCGCCACGAGATTAGACTTAGACATTAGACTTCTTAACCGCAAACAATGAATGCCCTAAAAGTCAACAAAACGAACGCTATCCAGCAAATTCAGCCAGGTTTTAAGCAAACCAGCGACGGACATTTGAACGACGTTATATTCCGTACCTAATGTCATAAAATATTCTTTCAAATCAAACAAATAAATAAAAATTCAGTGGATATCTCACACACAACTTGTTTTATTGAGATTCAAAAATCAAGCGTCCTTGTTGTAAGACCCTTTACTTTATCTCAAGGTAGCTTTTGAAATTGCTGCACGCAGTGAATTTTTGTTTGCTTTCCTCGGAAGATAACTTTAGATTTTCTTTGTAAACCTTGACTTTCTTGTTCTTTCTATTGATAATTTTATCTTAGTACCATGGAGGATATTTGTTTAGTTTGGCCACAGCAATAGGAACAAATAATTCTATACCCTTAAAAATGATATTGTTGCATTTCTCCATGTTAAAATCTTTGTTGCTGCTGATAAGTTTGCCGTTGCTTTCCAAAATGATTTCTAGGGCTTTGTGGTTAATATCATTAATAATAAATTGTGATGGTGCTCTAAACTTTGGTCTAGACCACAGACATTCTGTTTCCGAACTCACGATTAAAGGTAAAATTTCATCCGTTTCTTCGTCATATGGCCAGCAATAGTTGTGGAATTAAAATCGCTCGCAATTAAGATGGTGTCATGGCGATGATGTGTGGGTGATGGGTTTGGCCGGGCTCACAATCCAACAAGAATCCATGTGGCCACATTGCTGATTGTACCGCAGTTGTAAATTGTTTACTACGTAAACTCACACGAAATGATTATACATTATGTTTACATTTTTATGGATAACATTTTGATGTATTCAGCTTCGTCAAGTTGCATTTTACCATTAATAACATTTCCAAGTTGACTGAATCGAATTATCTCCCGTGCTGTGATACTGCTTGCGTAATAAGTTTGGAATCTTGACGGTCCGTTTGTGTTTTTGCAGGTATGGCCGGTTGTGATGTAATCACTTCTGGGGTGACAATAGAAGGTTTTGTCTGAGCGAGCGTTAAACCCTTCACACCTTAGTAGCAGTATGTCAACCTCAATTTGCACAGACTATTTGAACGTCTTTAGCTAAATCGGATTAATTAAACCGCAATCTGTCTAGAGTCTTACGATAGTAGAGGTTGATCAATTTGTGTTTTCGGTGATGGAGTTGGTTGTGACAATTGACGTTTAATTGACTCGGAACTGCACTGCTTTAGCTAATAACTTAATCGCACATCTATCCAGAACATGCAAAAACCAATTGACATGTTAGACGATTGATGACACTACGCTAATTACAGTTTTAATAATATGTCATTCATTTTAACGTAATAAATGAAGAGTCAGAAAATTTCGATTAATTTAATGAAGGTATGATAAGGATTTGCCCATACCTGTCTCGTTGAACATTTGATTCATATGCAACGTTTTAATTTTTCCACACGCTTTTCCGAATGGTGTCTTAAAACCAGATGTCTTGCTAAAGGGGCTCAATTTCTCTCAAACGATTAAAGCAGTAAAAACAGCTTACTCTCACAGCAAAATTCATAAGCAAATCCATTGCATTTTTCTCGAAAACACAAAAAAAGGAAGAATCTGTACGTGACATTTTCATTTAGTTTTTTAATACGCACGTCTGTTAGACGAAGCCGAGAACATGATATTCTTACAGATTCGATGATAGGTAGAATGGTGGCGATGAGACCTGAATACTACCGGTGTGAAGTATTTCACACAAAGTGTAGCTACACAAATTAACGAAAAGTGTAAGTGTACTGAAAAAGTGTAGGCTTACATAAAAAGTGTAAATAAGAAGTAGAACCATGTATGGGGCGATATTACCATAAAGTGAATAGGTCAAGCTATCCGAAACAATTTTTCTTATTAAAATAAAAAAGGTTGGGTATGTTCGACGCTATTTTTCTAAGAAATGTTTAGAAATAATCGAGCAATCAAAATGAAAATTGTCGCAGCAATTATAGGTCCCGAAACCTATTGATAGAGGTATCAACCATCGTAATCGGACCATTTTAGATTTTTGCCCCCCAAAAACTTGTGGGCTATAGCACAGTTGATTTTCAATAAAATTGAATTTTCTAAGAAATGTTTAGAAATAATCGAGCAATCAAAATGAAAATTGTCACAGCAATTACAGGTCCCGAAACCTATTGATAGAGGTATCAACCATCGTAATCGGACCATTTTAGATTTTTGCCGCCCAAAAACTTGTGGGCTATAGCATAGTTGATTTTCAATAAAATTGAATTTTCTAAGAAATGTTTAGAAATAATCGAGCAATCAAAATGATAATTGTCACAGCAATTACAGGTCTCGAAACCTATTGATAGAGGTATCAGCCATCGTAATCGGACCATTTTAGATTTTTGCCGCCCAAAAACTTGTGGGCTATAGCACAGTTAATTTTCAATAAAATTGAATTTTCTAAGAAATGTTTAGAAATAATCGAGCAATCAAAATGATAATTGTCACAGCAATTACAGGTCTCGAAACCTATTGATAGAGGTATCAGCCATCGTAATCGGACCATTTTAGATTTTTGCCGCCCAAAAACTTGTGGGCTATAGCACAGTTAATTTTCAATAAAATTGAATTTTCTAAGAAATGTTTAGAAATAATCGAGCAATCAAAATGAAAATTGTCACAGCAATTACAGGTCCCGAAACCTATTGATAGAGGTATCAACCATCGTAATCGGACCATTTTAGATTTTTGCCCCCCAAAAACTTGTGGGCTATAGCACAGTTGATTTTCAATAAAATTGAATTTTCTAAGAAATGTTTAGAAATAATCGAGCAATCAAAATGAAAATTGTCACAGCAATTACAGGTCCCGAAACCTATTGATAGAGGTATCAACCATCGTAATCGGACCATTTTAGATTTTTGCCGCCCAAAAACTTGTGGGCTATAGCATAGTTGATTTTCAATAAAATTGAATTTTCTAAGAAATGTTTAGAAATAATCGAGCAATCAAAATGATAATTGTCACAGCAATTACAGGTCCCGAAACCTATTGATAGAGGTATCAACCATCGTAATCGGACCATTTTAGATTTTTGCCCCCCAAAAACTTGTGGGCTATAGCACAGTTGATTTCCAATAAAATTGAATTTTCTAAGAAATGTTTAGAAATAATCGAGCAATCAAAATGATAATTGTCACAGCAATTACAGGTCCCGAAACCTATTGATAGAGGTATCAACCATCGTAATCGGACCATTTTAGATTTTTGCCGCCCAAAAACTTGTGGGCTATAGCACAGTTAATTTTCAATAAAATTGAATTTTCTAAGAAATGTTTAGAAATAATCGAGCAATCAAAATGAAAATTGTCACAGCAATTACAGGTCCCGAAACCTATTGATAGAGGTATCAACCATCGTAATCGGACCATTTTAGATTTTGGCCGCCCAAAAACTTGTGGGCTATAGCATAGTTGATTTTCAATAAAATTGAATTTTCTAAGAAATGTTTAGAAATAATCGAGCAATCAAAATGATAATTGTCACAGCAATTACAGGTCTCGAAACCTATTGATAGAGGTATCAGCCATCGTAATCGGACCATTTTAGATTTTTGCCGCCCAAAAACTTGTGGGCTATAGCACAGTTAATTTTCAATAAAATTGAATTTTCTAAGAAATGTTTAGAAATAATCGAGCAATCAAAATGATAATTGTCACAGCAATTACAGGTCCCGAAACCTATTGATAGAGGTATCAACCATCGTAATCGGACAATTTTAAATTTTGGCCGCCCAAAAACTTGTGGGCTATAGCATAGTTGATTTTCAATAAAATTGAATTTTCTAAGAAATGTTTAGAAATAATCGAGCAATCAAAATGATAATTGTCACAGCAATTACAGGTCCCGAAACCTATTGATATAGGTATCAACCATCGTAATCGGACCATTTTAGATTTTTGCCGCCCAAAAACTTGTGGGCTATAGCATAGTTGATTTTCAATAAAATTGAATTTTCTAAGAAATGTTTAGAAATAATCGAGCAATCAAAATGATAATTGTCACAGCTAATACAGGTCCCGAAACCTATTGATAGAGGTATCAACCATCGTAATCGGACCATTTTAGATTTTTGCCGCCCAAAAACTTGTGGGCTATAGCATAGTTGATTTTCAATAAAATTGAATTTTCTAAGAAATGTTTAGAAATAATCGAGCAATCAAAATAAAAATTTTCACAGCAATTACAGGTTCCAAAACCTATTGATAGAGGTATCAACCATCGTAATCGGACCATTTTAGATTTTGGCCGCCCAAAAACTTGTGGGCTATAGCACAGTTAATTTTCAATAAAATTGAATTTTCTAAGAAATGTTTAGAAATAATCGAGCAATCAAAATGAAAATTGTCACAGCAATTACAGGTCCCGAAACCTATTGATAGAGGTATCAACCATCGTAATCGGACCATTTTAGATTTTGGCCGCCCAAAAACTTGTGGGCTATATCACAGTTAATTTTCAATCAAATTGAATTTTCTAAGAAATGTTTAGAAATAATCGTGCAATCAAAATAATAATTGTCACTGCAATTACAGGTCCCGAAACCTATTGATAGAGGTATCAACCATCGTAATCGGACCATTTTAGATTTTGGCCGCCCAAAAACTTGTGGGCTATAGCATAGTTGATTTTCAATAAAATTGAATTTTCTAAGAAATGTTTAGAAATAATCGAGCCTTTCAAAATAATAATTGTCACAGCAATTACAGGTCTCGAAACCTATTGATAGAGGTATCAGCCATCGTAATCGGACCATTTTAGATTTTGGCCGCCCAAAAACTTGTGGGCTATAGCATAGTTGATTTTCAATAAAATTGAATTTTCTAAGAAATGTTTAGAAATAATCGAGCAATCAAAATGATAAATGTCACAGTAAAACAGGTCCCGAAACCTATTGATAGAGGTATCAGCCATCGTAATCGGACCATTTTAGATTTTGGCCGCCCAAAAACTTGTGGGCTATAGCATAGTTGATTTTCAATAAAATTGAATTTTCTAAGAAATGTTTAGAAATAATCGAGCAATCAAAATGATAAATGTCACAGTAAAACAGGTCCCGAAACCTATTGATAGAGGTATCAGCCATCGTAATCGGACCATTTTTGATTTTTGCCCCCCAAAATCTTGTGGGCTATAGCATAGTTGATTTTCAATAAAATGGAATTTTCTAAGAAATGTTTAGAAATAATCGAGCAATCAAAATGAAAATTGTCACAGCAATTACAGGTCCCGAAACCTATTGATAGAGGTATCAACCATCGTAATCGAACCATTTTAGATTTTGGCCGCCCAAAAACTTGTGGGCTATAGCATAGTTAATTTTCAATAAAATTGAATTTTCTAAGAAATGTTTAGAAATAATCGAGCAATCAAAATGCAAATTGTCACAGCAATTACAGGTCCCGAAACCTATTGATAGAGGTATCAGCCATCGTAATCGGACCATTTTAGATTTTGGCCGCCCAAAAACTGGTGGGCTATAGCATAGTTGATTTTCAATAAAATTGAATTTTCTAAGAAATGTTTAGAAATAATCGAGCAATCAAAATAATAATTGTCACAGCAATTACAGGTCCCGAAACCTATTGATAGAGGTATCAACCATCGTAATCGGACCATTTTAGATTTTTGCCGCCCAAAAACTTGTGGGCTATATATAGCACAGTTGATTTTCAATAAAATTGAATTTTCTAAGAAATGTTTAGAAATAATCGAGCAATCAAAATGAAAATTGTCACAGCAATTACAGGTCCCGAAACCTATTGATAGAGGTATCAACCATCGTAATCGGACCGTTTAGATTTTTGCCGCCCAAAAACTTGTGGGCTATAGCACAGTTAATTTTCAATAAAATTGAATTTTCTAAGAAATGTTTAGAAATAATCGAGCAATCAAAATGAAAATTGTCACAGCAATTACAGGTCCCGAAACCTATTGATAGAGGTATCAACCATCGTAATCGGACCGTTTAGATTTTTGCCGCCCAAAAACTTGTGGGCTATAGCACAGTTAATTTTCAATAAAATTGAATTTTCTAAGAAATGTTTAGAAATAATCGAGCAATCAAAATGAAAATTGTCACAGCAATTACAGGTCCCGAAACCTATTGATAGAGGTATCAACCATCGTAATCGGACCGTTTAGATTTTTGCCGCCCAAAAACTTGTGGGCTATAGCACAGTTAATTTTCAATAAAATTGAATTTTCTAAGAAATGTTTAGAAATAATCGAGCAATCAAAATGAAAATTGTCACAGCAATTACAGGTCCCGAAACCTATTGATAGAGGTATCAACCATTGTAATCGGACCATTTTAGATTTTGGCCGCCCAAAAACTTGTGGGCTATAGCATAGTTGATTTTCAATAAAATTGAATTTTCTAAGAAATGTTTAGAAATAATCGAGCAATCAAAATGATAATTGTCACAGCAATTACAGGTCTCGAAACCTATTGATAGAGGTATCAACCATCGTAATCGGACCGTTTAGATTTTTGCCGCCCAAAAACTTGTGGGCTATAGCACAGTTAATTTTCAATAAAATTGAATTTTCTAAGAAATGTTTAGAAATAATCGAGCAATCAAAATGAAAATTGTCACAGCAATTACAGGTCCCGAAACCTATTGATAGAGGTATCAACCATCGTAATCGGACCGTTTAGATTTTTGCCGCCCAAAAACTTGTGGGCTATAGCACAGTTAATTTTCAATAAAATTGAATTTTCTAAGAAATGTTTAGAAATAATCGAGCAATCAAAATGAAAATTGTCACAGCAATTACAGGTCCCGAAACCTATTGATAGAGGTATCAACCATCGTAATCGGACCGTTTAGATTTTTGCCGCCCAAAAACTTGTGGGCTATAGCACAGTTAATTTTCAATAAAATTGAATTTTCTAAGAAATGTTTAGAAATAATCGAGCAATCAAAATGAAAATTGTCACAGCAATTACAGGTCCCGAAACCTATTGATAGAGGTATCAACCATCGTAATCGGACCGTTTAGATTTTTGCCGCCCAAAAACTTGTGGGCTATAGCACAGTTAATTTTCAATAAAATTGAATTTTCTAAGAAATGTTTAGAAATAATCGAGCAATCAAAATGAAAATTGTCACAGCAATTACAGGTCCCGAAACCTATTGATAGAGGTATCAACCATTGTAATCGGACCATTTTAGATTTTGGCCGCCCAAAAACTTGTGGGCTATAGCATAGTTGATTTTCAATAAAATTGAATTTTCTAAGAAATGTTTAGAAATAATCGAGCAATCAAAATGAAAATTGTCACAGCAATTACAGGTCCCGAAACCTATTGATAGAGGTATCAACCATCGTAATCGGACCGTTTAGATTTTTGCCGCCCAAAAACTTGTGGGCTATAGCACAGTTAATTTTCAATAAAATTGAATTTTCTAAGAAATGTTTAGAAATAATCGAGCAATCAAAATGAAAATTGTCACAGCAATTACAGGTCCCGAAACCTATTGATAGAGGTATCAACCATTGTAATCGGACCATTTTAGATTTTGGCCGCCCAAAAACTTGTGGGCTATAGCATAGTTGATTTTCAATAAAATTGAATTTTCTAAGAAATGTTTAGAAATAATCGAGCAATCAAAATGATAATTGTCACAGCAATTACAGGTCCCGAAACCTATTGATAGAGGTATCAACCATTGTAATCGGACCATTTTAGATTTTGGCCGCCCAAAAACTTGTGGGCTATAGCATAGTTGATTTTCAATAAAATTGAATTTTCTAAGAAATGTTTAGAAATAATCGAGCAATCAAAATGATAATTGTCACAGCAATTACAGGTCCCGAAACCTATTGATAGAGGTATCAACCATCGTAATCGGACCGTTTAGATTTTTGCCGCCCAAAAACTTGTGGGCTATAGCACAGTTAATTTTCAATAAAATTGAATTTTCTAAGAAATGTTTAGAAATAATCGAGCAATCAAAATGATAATTGTCACAGCAATTACAGGTCTCGAAACCTATTGATAGAGGTATCAACCATCGTAATCGGACCGTTTAGATTTTTGCCGCCCAAAAACTTGTGGGCTATAGCACAGTTAATTTTCAATAAAATTGAATTTTCTAAGAAATGTTTAGAAATAATCGAGCAATCAAAATGAAAATTGTCACAGCAATTACAGGTCCCGAAACCTATTGATAGAGGTATCAACCATCGTAATCGGACCGTTTAGATTTTTGCCGCCCAAAAACTTGTGGGCTATAGCACAGTTAATTTTCAATAAAATTGAATTTTCTAAGAAATGTTTAGAAATAATCGAGCAATCAAAATGAAAATTGTCACAGCAATTACAGGTCCCGAAACCTATTGATAGAGGTATCAACCATCGTAATCGGACCGTTTAGATTTTTGCCGCCCAAAAACTTGTGGGCTATAGCACAGTTAATTTTCAATAAAATTGAATTTTCTAAGAAATGTTTAGAAATAATCGAGCAATCAAAATGAAAATTGTCACAGCAATTACAGGTCCCGAAACCTATTGATAGAGGTATCAACCATCGTAATCGGACCGTTTAGATTTTTGCCGCCCAAAAACTTGTGGGCTATAGCACAGTTAATTTTCAATAAAATTGAATTTTCTAAGAAATGTTTAGAAATAATCGAGCAATCAAAATGAAAATTGTCACAGCAATTACAGGTCCCGAAACCTATTGATAGAGGTATCAACCATTGTAATCGGACCATTTTAGATTTTGGCCGCCCAAAAACTTGTGGGCTATAGCATAGTTGATTTTCAATAAAATTGAATTTTCTAAGAAATGTTTAGAAATAATCGAGCAATCAAAATGATAATTGTCACAGCAATTACAGGTCCCGAAACCTATTGATAGAGGTATCAACCATCGTAATCGGACCGTTTAGATTTTTGCCGCCCAAAAACTTGTGGGCTATAGCACAGTTAATTTTCAATAAAATTGAATTTTCTAAGAAATGTTTAGAAATAATCGAGCAATCAAAATGAAAATTGTCACAGCAATTACAGGTCCCGAAACCTATTGATAGAGGTATCAACCATCGTAATCGGACCGTTTAGATTTTTGCCGCCCAAAAACTTGTGGGCTATAGCACAGTTAATTTTCAATAAAATTGAATTTTCTAAGAAATGTTTAGAAATAATCGAGCAATCAAAATGAAAATTGTCACAGCAATTACAGGTCCCGAAACCTATTGATAGAGGTATCAACCATTGTAATCGGACCATTTTAGATTTTGGCCGCCCAAAAACTTGTGGGCTATAGCATAGTTGATTTTCAATAAAATTGAATTTTCTAAGAAATGTTTAGAAATAATCGAGCAATCAAAATGATAATTGTCACAGCAATTACAGGTCCCGAAACCTATTGATAGAGGTATCAACCATTGTAATCGGACCATTTTAGATTTTGGCCGCCCAAAAACTTGTGGGCTATAGCATAGTTGATTTTCAATAAAATTGAATTTTCTAAGAAATGTTTAGAAATAATCGAGCAATCAAAATGATAATTGTCACAGCAATTACAGGTCCCGAAACCTATTGATAGAGGTATCAACCATCGTAATCGGACCGTTTAGATTTTTGCCGCCCAAAAACTTGTGGGCTATAGCACAGTTAATTTTCAATAAAATTGAATTTTCTAAGAAATGTTTAGAAATAATCGAGCAATCAAAATGAAAATTGTCACAGCAATTACAGGTCCCGAAACCTATTGATAGAGGTATCAACCATCGTAATCGGACCGTTTAGATTTTTGCCGCCCAAAAACTTGTGGGCTATAGCACAGTTAATTTTCAATAAAATTTAATTTTCTAAGAAATGTTTAGAAATAATCGAGCAATCAAAATGAAAATTGTCACAGCAATTACAGGTCCCGAAACCTATTGATAGAGGTATCAACCATTGTAATCGGACCATTTTAGATTTTGGCCGCCCAAAAACTTGTGGGCTATAGCATAGTTGATTTTCAATAAAATTGAATTTTCTAAGAAATGTTTAGAAATAATCGAGCAATCAAAATGATAATTGTCACAGCAATTACAGGTCCCGAAACCTATTGATAGAGGTATCAACCATTGTAATCGGACCATTTTAGATTTTGGCCGCCCAAAAACTTGTGGGCTATAGCATAGTTGATTTTCAATAAAATTGAATTTTCTAAGAAATGTTTAGAAATAATCGAGCAATCAAAATGATAATTGTCACAGCAATTACAGGTCCCGAAACCTATTGATAGAGGTATCAACCATCGTAATCGGACCGTTTAGATTTTTGCCGCCCAAAAACTTGTGGGCTATAGCACAGTTAATTTTCAATAAAATTGAATTTTCTAAGAAATGTTTAGAAATAATCGAGCAATCAAAATGAAAATTGTCACAGCAATTACAGGTCCCGAAACCTATTGATAGAGGTATCAACCATCGTAATCAGACCGTTTAGATTTTTGCCGCCTAAAAACTTGTGGGCTATAGCACAGTTAATTTTCAATAAAATTGAATTTTCTAAGAAATGTTTAGAAATAATCGAGCAATCAAAATGAAAATTGTCACAGCAATTACAGGTCCCGAAACCTATTGATAGAGGTATCAACCATTGTAATCGGACCATTTTAGATTTTGGCCGCCCAAAAACTTGTGGGCTATAGCATAGTTGATTTTCAATAAAATTGAATTTTCTAAGAAATGTTTAGAAATAATCGAGCAATCAAAATGATAATTGTCACAGCAATTACAGGTCCCGAAACCTATTGATAGAGGTATCAACCATCGTAATCGGACCGTTTAGATTTTTGCCGCCCAAAAACTTGTGGGCTATAGCACAGTTAATTTTCAATAAAATTGAATTTTCTAAGAAATGTTTAGAAATAATCGAGCAATCAAAATGAAAATTGTCACAGCAATTACAGGTCCCGAAACCTATTGATAGAGGTATCAACCATTGTAATCGGACCATTTTAGATTTTTGCCGCCCAAAAACTTGTGGGCTATAGCATAGTTGATTTTCAATAAAATTGAATTTTCTAAGAAATGTTTAGAAATAATCGAGCAATCAAAATGAAAATTGTCACAGCAATTACAGGTCCCGAAACCTATTGATAGAGGTATCAACCATTGTAATCGGACCATTTTAGATTTTGGCCGCCCAAAAACTTGTGGGCTATAGCACAGTTAATTTTCAATAAAATTGAATTTTCTAAGAAATGTTTAGAAATAATCGAGCAATCAAAATGAAAATTGTCACAGCAATTACAGGTCCCGAAACCTATTGATAGAGGTATCAACCATTGTAATCGGACCATTTTAGATTTTGGCCGCCCAAAAACTTGTGGGCTATAGCATAGTTGATTTTCAATAAAATTGAATTTTCTAAGAAATGTTTAGAAATAATCGAGCAATCAAAATGATAATTGTCACAGCAATTACAGGTCCCGAAACCTATTGATAGAGGTATCAACCATCGTAATCGGACCGTTTAGATTTTTGCCGCCCAAAAACTTGTGGGCTATAGCACAGTTAATTTTCAATAAAATTGAATTTTCTAAGAAATGTTTAGAAATAATCGAGCAATCAAAATGAAAATTGTCACAGCAATTACAGGTCCCGAAACCTATTGATAGAGGTATCAACCATCGTAATCGGACCGTTTAGATTTTTGCCGCCCAAAAACTTGTGGGCTATAGCACAGTTAATTTTCAATAAAATTGAATTTTCTAAGAAATGTTTAGAAATAATCGAGCAATCAAAATGAAAATTGTCACAGCAATTACAGGTCCCGAAACCTATTGATAGAGGTATCAACCATTGTAATCGGACCATTTTAGATTTTGGCCGCCCAAAAACTTGTGGGCTATAGCATAGTTGATTTTCAATAAAATTGAATTTTCTAAGAAATGTTTAGAAATAATCGAGCAATCAAAATGATAATTGTCACAGCAATTACAGGTCCCGAAACCTATTGATAGAGGTATCAACCATCGTAATCGGACCGTTTAGATTTTTGCCGCCCAAAAACTTGTGGGCTATAGCACAGTTAATTTTCAATAAAATTGAATTTTCTAAGAAATGTTTAGAAATAATCGAGCAATCAAAATGAAAATTGTCACATCAATTACAGGTCCCGAAACCTATTGATAGAGGTATCAACCATCGTAATCGGACCGTTTAGATTTTTGCCGCCCAAAAACTTGTGGGCTATAGCACAGTTAATTTTCAATAAAATTGAATTTTCTAAGAAATGTTTAGAAATAATCGAGCAATCAAAATGAAAATTGTCACAGCAATTACAGGTCCCGAAACCTATTGATAGAGGTATCAACCATTGTAATCGGACCATTTTAGATTTTGGCCGCCCAAAAACTTGTGGGCTATAGCATAGTTGATTTTCAATAAAATTGAATTTTCTAAGAAATGTTTAGAAATAATCGAGCAATCAAAATGATAATTGTCACAGCAATTACAGGTCTCGAAACCTATTGATAGAGGTATCAACCATCGTAATCGGACCGTTTAGATTTTTGCCGCCCAAAAACTTGTGGGCTATAGCACAGTTAATTTTCAATAAAATTGAATTTTCTAAGAAATGTTTAGAAATAATCGAGCAATCAAAATGAAAATTGTCACAGCAATTACAGGTCCCGAAACCTATTGATAGAGGTATCAACCATCGTAATCGGACCGTTTAGATTTTTGCCGCCCAAAAACTTGTGGGCTATAGCACAGTTAATTTTCAATAAAATTGAATTTTCTAAGAAATGTTTAGAAATAATCGAGCAATCAAAATGAAAATTGTCACAGCAATTACAGGTCCCGAAACCTATTGATAGAGGTATCAACCATCGTAATCGGACCGTTTAGATTTTTGCCGCCCAAAAACTTGTGGGCTATAGCACAGTTAATTTTCAATAAAATTGAATTTTCTAAGAAATGTTTAGAAATAATCGAGCAATCAAAATGAAAATTGTCACAGCAATTACAGGTCCCGAAACCTATTGATAGAGGTATCAACCATTGTAATCGGACCATTTTAGATTTTGGCCGCCCAAAAACTTGTGGGCTATAGCATAGTTGATTTTCAATAAAATTGAATTTTCTAAGAAATGTTTAGAAATAATCGAGCAATCAAAATGATAATTGTCACAGCAATTACAGGTCCCGAAACCTATTGATAGAGGTATCAACCATCGTAATCGGACCGTTTAGATTTTTGCCGCCCAAAAACTTGTGGGCTATAGCACAGTTAATTTTCAATAAAATTGAATTTTCTAAGAAATGTTTAGAAATAATCGAGCAATCAAAATGAAAATTGTCACAGCAATTACAGGTCCCGAAACCTATTGATAGAGGTATCAACCATCGTAATCGGACCGTTTAGATTTTTGCCGCCCAAAAACTTGTGGGCTATAGCACAGTTAATTTTCAATAAAATTGAATTTTCTAAGAAATGTTTAGAAATAATCGAGCAATCAAAATGAAAATTGTCACAGCAATTACAGGTCCCGAAACCTATTGATAGAGGTATCAACCATTGTAATCGGACCATTTTAGATTTTGGCCGCCCAAAAACTTGTGGGCTATAGCATAGTTGATTTTCAATAAAATTGAATTTTCTAAGAAATGTTTAGAAATAATCGAGCAATCAAAATGATAATTGTCACAGCAATTACAGGTCTCGAAACCTATTGATAGAGGTATCAACCATCGTAATCGGACCGTTTAGATTTTTGCCGCCCAAAAACTTGTGGGCTATAGCACAGTTAATTTTCAATAAAATTGAATTTTCTAAGAAATGTTTAGAAATAATCGAGCAATCAAAATGAAAATTGTCACAGCAATTACAGGTCCCGAAACCTATTGATAGAGGTATCAACCATCGTAATCGGACCGTTTAGATTTTTGCCGCCCAAAAACTTGTGGGCTATAGCACAGTTAATTTTCAATAAAATTGAATTTTCTAAGAAATGTTTAGAAATAATCGAGCAATCAAAATGAAAATTGTCACAGCAATTACAGGTCCCGAAACCTATTGATAGAGGTATCAACCATTGTAATCGGACCATTTTAGATTTTGGCCGCCCAAAAACTTGTGGGCTATAGCATAGTTGATTTTCAATAAAATTGAATTTTCTAAGAAATGTTTAGAAATAATCGAGCAATCAAAATGATAATTGTCACAGCAATTACAGGTCCCGAAACCTATTGATAGAGGTATCAACCATCGTAATCGGACCGTTTAGATTTTTGCCGCCCAAAAACTTGTGGGCTATAGCATAGTTGATTTTCAATAAAATTGAATTTTCTAAGAAATGTTTAGAAATAATCGAGCAATCAAAATGAAAATTGTCACAGCAATTACAGGTCCCGAAACCTATTGATAGAGGTATCAACCATCGTAATCAGACCGTTTAGATTTTTGCCGCCCAAAAACTTGTGGGCTATAGCACAGTTAATTTTCAATAAAATTGAATTTTCTAAGAAATGTTTAGAAATAATCGAGCAATCAAAATGAAAATTGTCACAGCAATTACAGGTCCCGAAACCTATTGATAGAGGTATCAACCATTGTAATCGGACCATTTTAGATTTTGGCCGCCCAAAAACTTGTGGGCTATAGCATAGTTGATTTTCAATAAAATTGAATTTTCTAAGAAATGTTTAGAAATAATCGAGCAATCAAAATGATAATTGTCACAGCAATTACAGGTCTCGAAACCTATTGATAGAGGTATCAACCATCGTAATCGGACCGTTTAGATTTTTGCCGCCCAAAAACTTGTGGGCTATAGCACAGTTAATTTTCAATAAAATTGAATTTTCTAAGAAATGTTTAGAAATAATCGAGCAATCAAAATGAAAATTGTCACAGCAATTACAGGTCCCGAAACCTATTGATAGAGGTATCAACCATCGTAATCGGACCGTTTAGATTTTTGCCGCCCAAAAACTTGTGGGCTATAGCACAGTTAATTTTCAATAAAATTGAATTTTCTAAGAAATGTTTAGAAATAATCGAGCAATCAAAATGAAAATTGTCACAGCAATTACAGGTCCCGAAACCTATTGATAGAGGTATCAACCATCGTAATCGGACCGTTTAGATTTTTGCCGCCCAAAAACTTGTGGGCTATAGCACAGTTAATTTTCAATAAAATTGAATTTTCTAAGAAATGTTTAGAAATAATCGAGCAATCAAAATGAAAATTGTCACAGCAATTACAGGTCCCGAAACCTATTGATAGAGGTATCAACCATCGTAATCGGACCGTTTAGATTTTTGCCGCCCAAAAACTTGTGGGCTATAGCACAGTTAATTTTCAATAAAATTGAATTTTCTAAGAAATGTTTAGAAATAATCGAGCAATCAAAATGAAAATTGTCACAGCAATTACAGGTCCCGAAACCTATTGATAGAGGTATCAACCATTGTAATCGGACCATTTTAGATTTTGGCCGCCCAAAAACTTGTGGGCTATAGCATAGTTGATTTTCAATAAAATTGAATTTTCCAAGAAATGTTTAGAAATAATCGAGCAATCAAAATGATAATTGTCACAGCAATTACAGGTCCCGAAACCTATTGATAGAGGTATCAACCATCGTAATCGGACCGTTTAGATTTTTGCCGCCCAAAAACTTGTGGGCTATAGCACAGTTAATTTTCAATAAAATTGAATTTTCTAAGAAATGTTTAGAAATAATCGAGCAATCAAAATGAAAATTGTCACAGCAATTACAGGTCCCGAAACCTATTGATAGAGGTATCAACCATCGTAATCGGACCGTTTAGATTTTTGCCGCCCAAAAACTTGTGGGCTATAGCACAGTTAATTTTCAATAAAATTGAATTTTCTAAGAAATGTTTAGAAATAATCGAGCAATCAAAATGAAAATTGTCACAGCAATTACAGGTCCCGAAACCTATTGATAGAGGTATCAACCATTATAATCGGACCATTTTAGATTTTGGCCGCCCAAAAACTTGTGGGCTATCGCATAGTTGATTTTCAATAAAATTGAATTTTCTAAGAAATGTTTAGAAATAATCGAGCAATCAAAATGAAAATTGTCACAGCAATTACAGGTCCCGAAACCTATTGATAGAGGTATCAACCATCGTAATCGGACTTTTAGATTTTTGCCGCCCAAAAACTTGTGGGCTATAGCACAGTTAATTTTCAATAAAATTGAATTTTCTAAGAAATGTTTAGAAATAATCGAGCAATCAAAATGAAAATTGTCACAGCAATTACAGGTCCCGAAACCTATTGATAGAGGTATCAACCATCGTAATCGGACCGTTTAGATTTTTGCCGCCCAAAAACTTGTGGGCTATAGCACAGTTAATTTTCAATAAAATTGAATTTTCTAAGAAATGTTTAGAAATAATCGAGCAATCAAAATGAAAATTGTCACAGCAATTACAGGTCCCGAAACCTATTGATAGGGGTATCAACCATTGTAATCGGACCATTTTAGATTTTGGCCGCCCAAAAACTTGTGGGCTATAGCATAGTTGATTTTCAATAAAATTGAATTTTCTAAGAAATGTTTAGAAATAATCGAGCAATCAAAATGATAATTGTCACAGCAATTACAGGTCTCGAAACCTATTGATAGAGGTATCAGCCATCGTAATCGGACCATTTTAGATTTTTGCCGCCCAAAAACTTGTGGGCTATAGCACAGTTAATTTTCAATAAAATTGAATTTTCTAAGAAATGTTTAGAAATAATCGAGCAATCAAAATGATAATTGTCACAGCAATTACAGGTCCCGAAACCTATTGATATAGGTATCAACCATCGTAATCGGACCATTTTAAATTTTGGCCGCCCAAGTGGGCTATAGCATAGTTGATTTTCAATAAAATTGAATTTTCTAAGAAATGTTTAGAAATAATCGAGCAATCAAAATGAAAATTGTCACAGCTAATACAGGTCCCGAAACCTATTGATAGAGGTATCAACCATCGTAATCGGACCATTTTAGATTTTGGCCGCCCAAAAACTTGTGGGCTATAGCATAGTTGATTTTCAATAAAATTGGATTTTCTAAGAAATGTTTAGAAATAATCGAGCAATCAAAATGAAAATTGTCACAGCTAATACAGGTCCCGAAACCTATTGATAGAGGTATCAACCATCGTAATCGGACCATTTTAGATTGTTGCCGCCCAAAAACTTGTGGGCTATAGCATAGTTGATTTTCAATAAAATGGAATTTTCTAAGAAATGTTTAGAAATAATCGAGCAATCAAAATACAAATTTTCACAGCAATTACAGGTCCCGAAACCTATTGATAGAGGTATCAACCATCGTAATCGAACCATTTTAGATTTTGGCCGCCCAAAAACATGTGGGCTATAGCATAGTTGATTTTCAATAAAATTGAATTTTCTAAGAAATGTTTAGAAATAATCGAGCAATCAAAATGATAATTGTCACTGCAATTACAGGTCTCGAAACCTATTGATAGAGGTATCAACCATCGTAATCGGACCATTTTAGATTTTTGCCGCCCAAAAACTTGTGGGCTATAGCACAGTTAATTTTCAATAAAATTGAATTTTCTAAGAAATGTTTAGAAAAAATCGAGCAATCAAAATGATAATTGTCAAATAAATAAATAAATAAATTACAGGTCCCGAAACCTATTGATAGAGGTATCAACTATCGTAATCGGACCATTTTAAATTTTGGCCGCCCAAAAACTTGTGGGCTATAGCATAGTTGGTTTCAATAAAATTGAATTTTCTAAGAAATGTTTAGAAATAATCGAGCAATCAAAATGAAAATTGTCACAGCTAATGCAGGTCCCGAAACCTATTGATAGAGGTATCAACCATCGTAATCGGACCATTTTAGATTTTGGCCGCCCAAAAACTTGTGGGCTATAGCACAGTTAATTTTCAATAAAATTGAATTTTCTAAGAAATGTTTAGAAATAATCGAGCAATCAAAATAAAAATTTTCACAGCAATTACAGGTCCCGAAACCTATTGATAGAGGTATCAACCATCGTAATCGAACCATTTTAGATTTTGGCCGCCCAAAAACTTGTGGGCTATAGCATAGTTGATTTTCAATAAAATTGAATTTTCTAAGAAATGTTTAGAAATAATCGAGCAATCAAAATGATAATTGTCACAGCAATTACAGGTCTAGAAACCTATTGATAGAGGTATCAGCCATCGTAATCGGACAATTTTAGATTTTTGCCGCCCAAAAACTTGTGGGCTATAGCACAGTTAATTTTCAATAAAATTGAATTTTCTAAGAAATGTTTAGAAATAATCGAGCAATCAAAATGATAATTGTCACAGCAATTTCAGGTCCCGAAACCTATTGATATAGGTATCAACCATTGTAATCGGACCATTTTAAATTTTGTCCGCCCAAAAACTTGTGGGCTATAGAATAGTTGATTTTCAATAAAATTGAATTTTCTAAGAAATTTTTAGAAATAATCGAGCAATCAAAATGAAAATTGTCACAGCTAATACAGGTCCCGAAACCTATTGATAGAGGTATCAACCATCGTAATCGGACCATTTTAGATTTTGGCCGCCCAAAAACTTATGGGCTATAGCATAATTGATTTTCAATAAAATGGAATTTTCTAAGAAATGTTTAGAAATAATCGAGCAATCAAAATGAAAATTGTCACAGCAATTACAGGTCCCGAAACCTATTGATAGAGGTATCAACCATCGTAATCGGACCATTTCAGATTTTTGCCGCCCAAAAACTTGTGGGCTATAGCACAGTTAATTTTCAATAAAATTGAATTTTCTAAGAAATGTTTAGAAATAATCGAGCAATCAAAATGAAAATTGTCACAGCAATTACAGGTCCCGAAACCTATTGATAGAGGTATCAACCATCGTAATCAGACCGTTTAGATTTTTGCCGCCTAAAAACTTGTGGGCTATAGCACAGTTAATTTTCAATAAAATTTAATTTTCTAAGAAATGTTTAGAAATAATCGAGCAATCAAAATGAAAATTGTCACAGCAATTACAGGTCCCGAAACCTATTGATAGAGGTATCAACCATTGTAATCGGACCATTTTAGATTTTGGCCGCCCAAAAACTTGTGGGCTATAGCATAGTTGATTTTCAATAAAATTGAATTTTCTAAGAAATGTTTAGAAATAATCGAGCAATCAAAATGATAATTGTCACAGCAATTACAGGTCCCGAAACCTATTGATAGAGGTATCAACCATCGTAATCGGACCGTTTAGATTTTTGCCGCCCAAAAACTTGTGGGCTATAGCACAGTTAATTTTCAATAAAATTGAATTTTCTAAGAAATGTTTAGAAATAATCGAGCAATCAAAATGAAAATTGTCACAGCAATTACAGGTCCCGAAACCTATTGATAGAGGTATCAACCATTGTAATCGGACCATTTTAGATTTTGGCCGCCCAAAAACTTGTGGGCTATAGCATAGTTGATTTTCAATAAAATTGAATTTTCTAAGAAATGTTTAGAAATAATCGAGCAATCAAAATGAAAATTGTCACAGCAATTACAGGTCCCGAAACCTATTGATAGAGGTATCAACCATTGTAATCGGACCATTTTAGATTTTGGCCGCCCAAAAACTTGTGGGCTATAGCACAGTTAATTTTCAATAAAATTGAATTTTCTAAGAAATGTTTAGAAATAATCGAGCAATCAAAATGAAAATTGTCACAGCAATTACAGGTCCCGAAACCTATTGATAGAGGTATCAACCATTGTAATCGGACCATTTTAGATTTTGGCCGCCCAAAACCTTGTGGGCTATAGCATAGTTGATTTTCAATAAAATTGAATTTTCTAAGAAATGTTTAGAAATAATCGAGCAATCAAAATGATAATTGTCACAGCAATTACAGGTCCCGAAACCTATTGATAGAGGTATCAACCATCGTAATCGGACCGTTTAGATTTTTGCCGCCCAAAAACTTGTGGGCTATAGCACAGTTAATTTTCAATAAAATTGAATTTTCTAAGAAATGTTTAGAAATAATCGAGCAATCAAAATGAAAATTGTCACAGCAATTACAGGTCCCGAAACCTATTGATAGAGGTATCAACCATCGTAATCGGACCGTTTAGATTTTTGCCGCCCAAAAACTTGTGGGCTATAGCACAGTTAATTTTCAATAAAATTGAATTTTCTAAGAAATGTTTAGAAATAATCGAGCAATCAAAATGAAAATTGTCACAGCAATTACAGGTCCCGAAACCTATTGATAGAGGTATCAACCATTGTAATCGGACCATTTTAGATTTTGGCCGCCCAAAAACTTGTGGGCTATAGCATAGTTGATTTTCAATAAAATTGAATTTTCTAAGAAATGTTTAGAAATAATCGAGCAATCAAAATGATAATTGTCACAGCAATTACAGGTCCCGAAACCTATTGATAGAGGTATCAACCATCGTAATCGGACCGTTTAGATTTTTGCCGCCCAAAAACTTGTGGGCTATAGCACAGTTAATTTTCAATAAAATTGAATTTTCTAAGAAATGTTTAGAAATAATCGAGCAATCAAAATGAAAATTGTCACATCAATTACAGGTCCCGAAACCTATTGATAGAGGTATCAACCATCGTAATCGGACCGTTTAGATTTTTGCCGCCCAAAAACTTGTGGGCTATAGCACAGTTAATTTTCAATAAAATTGAATTTTCTAAGAAATGTTTAGAAATAATCGAGCAATCAAAATGAAAATTGTCACAGCAATTACAGGTCCCGAAACCTATTGATTGAGGTATCAACCATTGTAATCGGACCATTTTAGATTTTGGCCGCCCAAAAACTTGTGGGCTATAGCATAGTTGATTTTCAATAAAATTGAATTTTCTAAGAAATGTTTAGAAATAATCGAGCAATCAAAATGATAATTGTCACAGCAATTACAGGTCTCGAAACCTATTGATAGAGGTATCAACCATCGTAATCGGACCGTTTAGATTTTTGCCGCCCAAAAACTTGTGGGCTATAGCACAGTTAATTTTCAATAAAATTGAATTTTCTAAGAAATGTTTAGAAATAATCGAGCAATCAAAATGAAAATTGTCACAGCAATTACAGGTCCCGAAACCTATTGATAGAGGTATCAACCATCGTAATCGGACCGTTTAGATTTTTGCCGCCCAAAAACTTGTGGGCTATAGCACAGTTAATTTTCAATAAAATTGAATTTTCTAAGAAATGTTTAGAAATAATCGAGCAATCAAAATGAAAATTGTCACAGCAATTACAGGTCCCGAAACCTATTGATAGAGGTATCAACCATCGTAATCGGACCGTTTAGATTTTTGCCGCCCAAAAACTTGTGGGCTATAGCACAGTTAATTTTCAATAAAATTGAATTTTCTAAGAAATGTTTAGAAATAATCGAGCAATCAAAATGAAAATTGTCACAGCAATTACAGGTCCCGAAACCTATTGATAGAGGTATCAACCATTGTAATCGGACCATTTTAGATTTTGGCCGCCCAAAAACTTGTGGGCTATAGCATAGTTGATTTTCAATAAAATTGAATTTTCTAAGAAATGTTTAGAAATAATCGAGCAATCAAAATGATAATTGTCACAGCAATTACAGGTCCCGAAACCTATTGATAGAGGTATCAACCATCGTAATCGGACCGTTTAGATTTTTGCCGCCCAAAAACTTGTGGGCTATAGCACAGTTAATTTTCAATAAAATTGAATTTTCTAAGAAATGTTTAGAAATAATCGAGCAATCAAAATGAAAATTGTCACAGCAATTACAGGTCCCGAAACCTATTGATAGAGGTATCAACCATCGTAATCGGACCGTTTAGATTTTTGCCGCCCAAAAACTTGTGGGCTATAGCACAGTTAATTTTCAATAAAATTGAATTTTCTAAGAAATGTTTAGAAATAATCGAGCAATCAAAATGAAAATTGTCACAGCAATTACAGGTCCCGAAACCTATTGATAGAGGTATCAACCATTGTAATCGGACCATTTTAGATTTTGGCCGCCCAAAAACTTGTGGGCTATAGCATAGTTGATTTTCAATAAAATTGAATTTTCTAAGAAATGTTTAGAAATAATCGAGCAATCAAAATGATAATTGTCACAGCAATTACAGGTCTCGAAACCTATTGATAGAGGTATCAACCATCGTAATCGGACCGTTTAGATTTTTGCCGCCCAAAAACTTGTGGGCTATAGCACAGTTAATTTTCAATAAAATTGAATTTTCTAAGAAATGTTTAGAAATAATCGAGCAATCAAAATGAAAATTGTCACAGCAATTACAGGTCCCGAAACCTATTGATAGAGGTATCAACCATCGTAATCGGACCGTTTAGATTTTTGCCGCCCAAAAACTTGTGGGCTATAGCACAGTTAATTTTCAATAAAATTGAATTTTCTAAGAAATGTTTAGAAATAATCGAGCAATCAAAATGAAAATTGTCACAGCAATTACAGGTCCCGAAACCTATTGATAGAGGTATCAACCATTGTAATCGGACCATTTTAGATTTTGGCCGCCCAAAAACTTGTGGGCTATAGCATAGTTGATTTTCAATAAAATTGAATTTTCTAAGAAATGTTTAGAAATAATCGAGCAATCAAAATGATAATTGTCACAGCAATTACAGGTCCCGAAACCTATTGATAGAGGTATCAACCATCGTAATCGGACCGTTTAGATTTTTGCCGCCCAAAAACTTGTGGGCTATAGCACAGTTAATTTTCAATAAAATTGAATTTTCTAAGAAATGTTTAGAAATAATCGAGCAATCAAAATGAAAATTGTCACAGCAATTACAGGTCCCGAAACCTATTGATAGAGGTATCAACCATCGTAATCAGACCGTTTAGATTTTTGCCGCCCAAAAACTTGTGGGCTATAGCACAGTTAATTTTCAATAAAATTGAATTTTCTAAGAAATGTTTAGAAATAATCGAGCAATCAAAATGAAAATTGTCACAGCAATTACAGGTCCCGAAACCTATTGATAGAGGTATCAACCATTGTAATCGGACCATTTTAGATTTTGGCCGCCCAAAAACTTGTGGGCTATAGCATAGTTGATTTTCAATAAAATTGAATTTTCTAAGAAATGTTTAGAAATAATCGAGCAATCAAAATGATAATTGTCACAGCAATTACAGGTCTCGAAACCTATTGATAGAGGTATCAACCATCGTAATCGGACCGTTTAGATTTTTGCCGCCCAAAAACTTGTGGGCTATAGCACAGTTAATTTTCAATAAAATTGAATTTTCTAAGAAATGTTTAGAAATAATCGAGCAATCAAAATGAAAATTGTCACAGCAATTACAGGTCCCGAAACCTATTGATAGAGGTATCAACCATCGTAATCGGACCGTTTAGATTTTTGCCGCCCAAAAACTTGTGGGCTATAGCACAGTTAATTTTCAATAAAATTGAATTTTCTAAGAAATGTTTAGAAATAATCGAGCAATCAAAATGAAAATTGTCACAGCAATTACAGGTCCCGAAACCTATTGATAGAGGTATCAACCATCGTAATCGGACCGTTTAGATTTTTGCCGCCCAAAAACTTGTGGGCTATAGCACAGTTAATTTTCAATAAAATTGAATTTTCTAAGAAATGTTTAGAAATAATCGAGCAATCAAAATGAAAATTGTCACAGCAATTACAGGTCCCGAAACCTATTGATAGAGGTATCAACCATCGTAATCGGACCGTTTAGATTTTTGCCGCCCAAAAACTTGTGGGCTATAGCACAGTTAATTTTCAATAAAATTGAATTTTCTAAGAAATGTTTAGAAATAATCGAGCAATCAAAATGAAAATTGTCACAGCAATTACAGGTCCCGAAACCTATTGATAGAGGTATCAACCATTATAATCGGACCATTTTAGATTTTGGCCGCCCAAAAACTTGTGGGCTATCGCATAGTTGATTTTCAATAAAATTGAATTTTCTAAGAAATGTTTAGAAATAATCGAGCAATCAAAATGAAAATTGTCACAGCAATTACAGGTCCCGAAACCTATTGATAGAGGTATCAACCATCGTAATCGGACTTTTAGATTTTTGCCGCCCAAAAACTTGTGGGCTATAGCACAGTTAATTTTCAATAAAATTGAATTTTCTAAGAAATGTTTAGAAATAATCGAGCAATCAAAATGAAAATTGTCACAGCAATTACAGGTCCCGAAACCTATTGATAGAGGTATCAACCATCGTAATCGGACCGTTTAGATTTTTGCCGCCCAAAAACTTGTGGGCTATAGCACAGTTAATTTTCAATAAAATTGAATTTTCTAAGAAATGTTTAGAAATAATCGAGCAATCAAAATGAAAATTGTCACAGCAATTACAGGTCCCGAAACCTATTGATAGGGGTATCAACCATTGTAATCGGACCATTTTAGATTTTGGCCGCCCAAAAACTTGTGGGCTATAGCATAGTTGATTTTCAATAAAATTGAATTTTCTAAGAAATGTTTAGAAATAATCGAGCAATCAAAATGATAATTGTCACAGCAATTACAGGTCTCGAAACCTATTGATAGAGGTATCAGCCATCGTAATCGGACCATTTTAGATTTTTGCCGCCCAAAAACTTGTGGGCTATAGCACAGTTAATTTTCAATAAAATTGAATTTTCTAAGAAATGTTTAGAAATAATCGAGCAATCAAAATGATAATTGTCACAGCAATTACAGGTCCCGAAACCTATTGATATAGGTATCAACCATCGTAATCGGACCATTTTAAATTTTGGCCGCCCAAGTGGGCTATAGCATAGTTGATTTTCAATAAAATTGAATTTTCTAAGAAATGTTTAAAAATAATCGAGCAATCAAAATGAAAATTGTCACAGCTAATACAGGTCCCGAAACCTATTGATAGAGGTATCAACCATCGTAATCGGACCATTTTAGATTTTGGCCGCCCAAAAACTTGTGGGCTATAGCATAGTTGATTTTCAATAAAATTGGATTTTCTAAGAAATGTTTAGAAATAATCGAGCAATCAAAATGAAAATTGTCACAGCAATTACAGGTCCCGAAACCTATTGATAGAGGTATCAACCATCGTAATCGGACCATTTTAGATTGTTGCCGCCCAAAAACATGTGGGCTATAGCATAGTTGATTTTCAATAAAATTGAATTTTCTAAGAAATGTTTAGAAATAATCGAGCAATCAAAATGATAATTGTCACTGCAATTACAGGTCTCGAAACCTATTGATAGAGGTATCAGCCATCGTAATCGGACCATTTTAGATTTTTGCCGCCCAAAAACTTGTGGGCTATAGCACAGTTAATTTTCAATAAAATTGAATTTTCTAAGAAATGTTTAGAAAAAATCGAGCAATCAAAATGATAATTGTCAAATAAATAAATAAATAAATTACAGGTCCCGAAACCTATTGATAGAGGTATCAACTATCGTAATCGGACCATTTTAAATTTTGGCCGCCCAAAAACTTGTGGGCTATAGCATAGTTGGTTTCAATAAAATTGAATTTTCTAAGAAATGTTTAGAAATAATCGAGCAATCAAAATGAAAATTGTCACAGCAATTACAGGTCTCGAAACCTATTGATAGAGGTATCAGCCATCGTAATCGGACCATTTTAGATTTTTGCCGCCCAAAAACTTGTGGGCTATAGCACAGTTAATTTTCAATAAAATTGAATTTTCTAAGAAATGTTTAGAAATAATCGAGCAATCCAAATGATAATTGTCACAGCAATTACAGGTCTCGAAACCTATTGATAGAGGTATCAGCCATCGTAATCGGACCATTTTAGATTTTTGCCGCCCAAAAACTTGTGGGCTATAGCACAGTTAATTTTCAATAAAATTGAATTTTCTAAGAAATGTTTAGAAATAATCGAGCAATCAAAATGAAAATTGTCACAGCAATTACAGGTCCCGAAACCTATTGATAGAGGTATCAACCATTATAATCGGACCATTTTAGATTTTGGCCGCCCAAAAACTTGTGGGCTATCGCATAGTTGATTTTCAATAAAATTGAATTTTCTAAGAAATGTTTAGAAATAATCGAGCAATCAAAATGAAAATTGTCACAGCAATTACAGGTCCCGAAACCTATTGATAGAGGTATCAACCATCGTAATCGGACTTTTAGATTTTTGCCGCCCAAAAACTTGTGGGCTATAGCACAGTTAATTTTCAATAAAATTGAATTTTCTAAGAAATGTTTAGAAATAATCGAGCAATCAAAATGAAAATTGTCACAGCAATTACAGGTCCCGAAACCTATTGATAGAGGTATCAACCATCGTAATCGGACCGTTTAGATTTTTGCCGCCCAAAAACTTGTGGGCTATAGCACAGTTAATTTTCAATAAAATTGAATTTTCTAAGAAATGTTTAGAAATAATCGAGCAATCAAAATGAAAATTGTCACAGCAATTACAGGTCCCGAAACCTATTGATAGGGGTATCAACCATTGTAATCGGACCATTTTAGATTTTGGCCGCCCAAAAACTTGTGGGCTATAGCATAGTTGATTTTCAATAAAATTGAATTTTCTAAGAAATGTTTAGAAATAATCGAGCAATCAAAATGATAATTGTCACAGCAATTACAGGTCTCGAAACCTATTGATAGAGGTATCAGCCATCGTAATCGGACCATTTTAGATTTTTGCCGCCCAAAAACTTGTGGGCTATAGCACAGTTAATTTTCAATAAAATTGAATTTTCTAAGAAATGTTTAGAAATAATCGAGCAATCAAAATGATAATTGTCACAGCAATTACAGGTCCCGAAACCTATTGATATAGGTATCAACCATCGTAATCGGACCATTTTAAATTTTGGCCGCCCAAGTGGGCTATAGCATAGTTGATTTTCAATAAAATTGAATTTTCTAAGAAATGTTTAAAAATAATCGAGCAATCAAAATGAAAATTGTCACAGCTAATACAGGTCCCGAAACCTATTGATAGAGGTATCAACCATCGTAATCGGACCATTTTAGATTTTGGCCGCCCAAAAACTTGTGGGCTATAGCATAGTTGATTTTCAATAAAATTGGATTTTCTAAGAAATGTTTAGAAATAATCGAGCAATCAAAATGAAAATTGTCACAGCTAATACAGGTCCCGAAACCTATTGATAGAGGTATCAACCATCGTAATCGGACCATTTTAGATTGTTGCCGCCCAAAAACTTGTGGGCTATAGCATAGTTGATTTTCAATAAAATGGAATTTTCTAAGAAATGTTTAGAAATAATCGAGCAATCAAAATACAAATTTTCACAGCAATTACAGGTCCCGAAACCTATTGATAGAGGTATCAACCATCGTAATCGAACCATTTTAGATTTTGGCCGCCCAAAAACATGTGGGCTATAGCATAGTTGATTTTCAATAAAATTGAATTTTCTAAGAAATGTTTAGAAATAATCGAGCAATCAAAATGATAATTGTCACTGCAATTACAGGTCTCGAAACCTATTGATAGAGGTATCAGCCATCGTAATCGGACCATTTTAGATTTTTGCCGCCCAAAAACTTGTGGGCTATAGCACAGTTAATTTTCAATAAAATTGAATTTTCTAAGAAATGTTTAGAAAAAATCGAGCAATCAAAATGATAATTGTCAAATAAATAAATAAATAAATTACAGGTCCCGAAACCTATTGATAGAGGTATCAACTATCGTAATCGGACCATTTTAAATTTTGGCCGCCCAAAAACTTGTGGGCTATAGCATAGTTGGTTTCAATAAAATTGAATTTTCTAAGAAATGTTTAGAAATAATCGAGCAATCAAAATGAAAATTGTCACAGCTAATGCAGGTCCCGAAACCTATTGATAGAGGTATCAACCATCGTAATCGGACCATTTTAGATTTTGGCCGCCCAAAAACTTGTGGGCTATAGCACAGTTAATTTTCAATAAAATTGAATTTTCTAAGAAATGTTTAGAAATAATCGAGCAATCAAAATAAAAATTTTCACAGCAATTACAGGTCCCGAAACCTATTGATAGAGGTATCAACCATCGTAATCGAACCATTTTAGATTTTGGCCGCCCAAAAACTTGTGGGCTATAGCATAGTTGATTTTCAATAAAATTGAATTTTCTAAGAAATGTTTAGAAATAATCGAGCAATCAAAATGATAATTGTCACAGCAATTACAGGTCTAGAAACCTATTGATAGAGGTATCAGCCATCGTAATCGGACCATTTTAGATTTTTGCCGCCCAAAAACTTGTGGGCTATAGCACAGTTAATTTTCAATAAAATTGAATTTTCTAAGAAATGTTTAGAAATAATCGAGCAATCAAAATGATAATTGTCACAGCAATTTCAGGTCCCGAAACCTATTGATATAGGTATCAACCATCGTAATCGGACCATTTTAAATTTTGGCCGCCCAAAAACTTGTGGGCTATAGAATAGTTGATTTTCAATAAAATTGAATTTTCTAAGAAATTTTTAGAAATAATCGAGCAATCAAAATGAAAATTGTCACAGCTAATACAGGTCCCGAAACCTATTGATAGAGGTATCAACCATCGTAATCGGACCATTTTAGATTTTGGCCGCCCAAAAACTTATGGGCTATAGCATAGTTGATTTTCAATAAAATGGAATTTTCTAAGAAATGTTTAGAAATAATCGAGCAATCAAAATGAAAATTGTCACAGCAATTACAGGTCCCGAAACCTATTGATAGAGGTATCAACCATCGTAATCGGACCATTTCAGATTTTGGCCGCCCAAAAACATGTGGGCTATAGCATAGTTGATTTTCAATAAAATTGAATTTTCTAAGAAATGTTTAGAAATAATCGAGCAATCAAAATGATAATTGTCACTGCAATTACAGGTCTCGAAACCTATTGATAGAGGTATCAGCCATCGTAATCGGACCATTTTAGATTTTTGCCGCCCAAAAACTTGTGGGCTATAGCACAGTTAATTTTCAATAAAATTGAATTTTCTAAGAAATGTTTAGAAAAAATCGAGCAATCAAAATGATAATTGTCAAATAAATAAATAAATAAATTACAGGTCCCGAAACCTATTGATAGAGGTATCAACTATCGTAATCGGACCATTTTAAATTTTGGCCGCCCAAAAACTTGTGGGCTATAGCATAGTTGGTTTCAATAAAATTGAATTTTCTAAGAAATGTTTAGAAATAATCGAGCAATCAAAATGAAAATTGTCACAGCAATTACAGGTCTCGAAACCTATTGATAGAGGTATCAGCCATCGTAATCGGACCATTTTAGATTTTTGCCGCCCAAAAACTTGTGGGCTATAGCACAGTTAATTTTCAATAAAATTGAATTTTCTAAGAAATGTTTAGAAATAATCGAGCAATCCAAATGATAATTGTCACAGCAATTACAGGTCTCGAAACCTATTGATAGAGGTATCAGCCATCGTAATCGGACCATTTTAGATTTTTGCCGCCCAAAAACTTGTGGGCTATAGCACAGTTAATTTTCAATAAAATTGAATTTTCTAAGAAATGTTTAGAAATAATCGAGCAATCAAAATGAAAATTGTCACAGCAATTACAGGTCCCGAAACCTATTGATAGAGGTATCAACCATTATAATCGGACCATTTTAGATTTTGGCCGCCCAAAAACTTGTGGGCTATCGCATAGTTGATTTTCAATAAAATTGAATTTTCTAAGAAATGTTTAGAAATAATCGAGCAATCAAAATGAAAATTGTCACAGCAATTACAGGTCCCGAAACCTATTGATAGAGGTATCAACCATCGTAATCGGACTTTTAGATTTTTGCCGCCCAAAAACTTGTGGGCTATAGCACAGTTAATTTTCAATAAAATTGAATTTTCTAAGAAATGTTTAGAAATAATCGAGCAATCAAAATGAAAATTGTCACAGCAATTACAGGTCCCGAAACCTATTGATAGAGGTATCAACCATCGTAATCGGACCGTTTAGATTTTTGCCGCCCAAAAACTTGTGGGCTATAGCACAGTTAATTTTCAATAAAATTGAATTTTCTAAGAAATGTTTAGAAATAATCGAGCAATCAAAATGAAAATTGTCACAGCAATTACAGGTCCCGAAACCTATTGATAGGGGTATCAACCATTGTAATCGGACCATTTTAGATTTTGGCCGCCCAAAAACTTGTGGGCTATAGCATAGTTGATTTTCAATAAAATTGAATTTTCTAAGAAATGTTTAGAAATAATCGAGCAATCAAAATGATAATTGTCACAGCAATTACAGGTCTCGAAACCTATTGATAGAGGTATCAGCCATCGTAATCGGACCATTTTAGATTTTTGCCGCCCAAAAACTTGTGGGCTATAGCACAGTTAATTTTCAATAAAATTGAATTTTCTAAGAAATGTTTAGAAATAATCGAGCAATCAAAATGATAATTGTCACAGCAATTACAGGTCCCGAAACCTATTGATATAGGTATCAACCATCGTAATCGGACCATTTTAAATTTTGGCCGCCCAAGTGGGCTATAGCATAGTTGATTTTCAATAAAATTGAATTTTCTAAGAAATGTTTAAAAATAATCGAGCAATCAAAATGAAAATTGTCACAGCTAATACAGGTCCCGAAACCTATTGATAGAGGTATCAACCATCGTAATCGGACCATTTTAGATTTTGGCCGCCCAAAAACTTGTGGGCTATAGCATAGTTGATTTTCAATAAAATTGGATTTTCTAAGAAATGTTTAGAAATAATCGAGCAATCAAAATGAAAATTGTCACAGCTAATACAGGTCCCGAAACCTATTGATAGAGGTATCAACCATCGTAATCGGACCATTTTAGATTGTTGCCGCCCAAAAACTTGTGGGCTATAGCATAGTTGATTTTCAATAAAATGGAATTTTCTAAGAAATGTTTAGAAATAATCGAGCAATCAAAATACAAATTTTCACAGCAATTACAGGTCCCGAAACCTATTGATAGAGGTATCAACCATCGTAATCGAACCATTTTAGATTTTGGCCGCCCAAAAACATGTGGGCTATAGCATAGTTGATTTTCAATAAAATTGAATTTTCTAAGAAATGTTTAGAAATAATCGAGCAATCAAAATGATAATTGTCACTGCAATTACAGGTCTCGAAACCTATTGATAGAGGTATCAGCCATCGTAATCGGACCATTTTAGATTTTTGCCGCCCAAAAACTTGTGGGCTATAGCACAGTTAATTTTCAATAAAATTGAATTTTCTAAGAAATGTTTAGAAAAAATCGAGCAATCAAAATGATAATTGTCAAATAAATAAATAAATAAATTACAGGTCCCGAAACCTATTGATAGAGGTATCAACTATCGTAATCGGACCATTTTAAATTTTGGCCGCCCAAAAACTTGTGGGCTATAGCATAGTTGGTTTCAATAAAATTGAATTTTCTAAGAAATGTTTAGAAATAATCGAGCAATCAAAATGAAAATTGTCACAGCTAATGCAGGTCCCGAAACCTATTGATAGAGGTATCAACCATCGTAATCGGACCATTTTAGATTTTGGCCGCCCAAAAACTTGTGGGCTATAGCACAGTTAATTTTCAATAAAATTGAATTTTCTAAGAAATGTTTAGAAATAATCGAGCAATCAAAATAAAAATTTTCACAGCAATTACAGGTCCCGAAACCTATTGATAGAGGTATCAACCATCGTAATCGAACCATTTTAGATTTTGGCCGCCCAAAAACTTGTGGGCTATAGCATAGTTGATTTTCAATAAAATTGAATTTTCTAAGAAATGTTTAGAAATAATCGAGCAATCAAAATGATAATTGTCACAGCAATTACAGGTCTAGAAACCTATTGATAGAGGTATCAGCCATCGTAATCGGACCATTTTAGATTTTTGCCGCCCAAAAACTTGTGGGCTATAGCACAGTTAATTTTCAATAAAATTGAATTTTCTAAGAAATGTTTAGAAATAATCGAGCAATAAAAATGATAATTGTCACAGCAATTTCAGGTCCCGAAACCTATTGATATAGGTATCAACCATCGTAATCGGACCATTTTAAATTTTGGCCGCCCAAAAACTTGTGGGCTATAGAATAGTTGATTTTCAATAAAATTGAATTTTCTAAGAAATTTTTAGAAATAATCGAGCAATCAAAATGAAAATTGTCACAGCTAATACAGGTCCCGAAACCTATTGATAGAGGTATCAACCATCGTAATCGGACCATTTTAGATTTTGGCCGCCCAAAAACTTATGGGCTATAGCATAGTTGATTTTCAATAAAATGGAATTTTCTAAGAAATGTTTAGAAATAATCGAGCAATCAAAATGAAAATTGTCACAGCAATTACAGGTCCCGAAACCTATTGATAGAGGTATCAACCATCGTAATCGGACCATTTCAGATTTTGGCCGCCCAAAAACTTGTGGGCTATAGCATAGTTGATTTTCAATAAAATGGAATTTTCTAAGAAATGTTTAGAAATAATCGAGCAATCAAAATAAATATTTCACAGCAATTACAGGTCCCAAAACTTATTGATAGAAGTATCAGCCATCGTAATCGGACCATTTTAGATTTTTGCCGCCCAAAAACTTGTGGGGTATAGCACAGTTAATTTTCAATAAAATTGAATTTTCTAAGAAATGTTTAGAAATAATCGAGCAATCAAAATGAAAATTGTCACAGCAATTACAGGTCCCGAAACCTATTGATAGAGGTATCAGCCATCGTAATCGGACCATTTTAGATTTTTGCCGCCCAAAAACTTGTGGGCTATAGCACAGTTAATTTTCAATAAAATTGAATTTTCTAAGAAATGTTTAGAAATAATCGAGCAATCAAAATGATAATTGTCACAGCAATTACAGGTCCCGAAACCTATTGATAGAAGTATCAGCCATCGTAATCGGACCATTTTAGATTTTTGCCGCCCAAAAACTTGTGGGCTATAGCACAGTTAATTTTCAATAAAATTGAATTTTCTAAGAAATGTTAAGAAATAATCGAGCAATCAAAATGATAATTGTCACAGTAATTACAGGTCCCGAAACCTATTGATAGAGGTATCAGCCATCGTAATCGGACCATTTTAGATTTTGGCCGCCCAAAAACTTGTGGGCTATAGCATAGTTGATTTTCAATAAAATTGAATTTTCTAAGAAAGGTTTAGAAATAATCGAGCAATCAAAATGATAATTGTCACAGCAATTACAGGTCCCGAAACCTATTGATAGAGGTATCAGCCATCGTAATCGGATCATTTTAGATTTTTGCCGCCCAAAAACTTGTGGGCTATAGCACAGTTAATTTTCAATAAAATTGAATTTTCTAAGAAATGTTTAGAAATAATCGAGCAATCAAAATGATAATTGTCACAGCAATTACAGGTCCCGAAACCTATTGATAGAGGTATCAGCCATCGTAATCGGACTATTTTAGATTTTTGCCGCCCAAAAACTTGTGGGCTATAGCACAGTTAATTTTCAATAAAATTGAATTTTCTAAGAAATGTTTAGAAATAATCGAGCAATCAAAATGAAAATTGTCATAGCGATTACAGGTCCCGAAACCTATTCATAGAGGTATCAACCATCGTAATCGGACCATTTTAGAATTTTGCCGCCCAAAAACTTGTGGGCGATATATTGCAGTGTTAATTTTCAATAAAATTGAATTTTCTAAGAAATGTTTAGAAATAATCGAGCAATCAAAATGATAATTGTCACAGCAATTACAGGTCCCGAAACCTATTGATAGAGGTATCAGCCATCGTAATCGGACCATTTTAGATTTTTGCCGCCCAAAAACTTGTGGGCTATAGCACAGTTAATTTTCAATAAAATTGAATTTTCTAAGAAATGTTTAGAAATAATCGAGCAATCAAAATGAAAATTGTCACAGCAATTACAGGTCCCGAAACCTATTGATAGAGGTATCAACCATCGTAATCGGATCATTTTAGATTTTGGCCGCCCAAAAACTTGTGGGCTATAGCACAGTTAATTTTCAATAAAATTGAATTTTCTAAGAAATGTTTAGAAATAATCGAGCAATCAAAATGATAATTGTCACAGCAATTACAGGTCCCGAAACCTATTGATAGAGGTATCAGCCATCGTAATCGGACCATTTTAGATTTTTGCCGCCCAAAAACTTGTGGGCTATAGCACAGTTAATTTTCAATAAAATTGAATTTTCTAAGAAATGTTTAGAAATAATCGAGCAATCAAAATGATAATTGTCACAGCAATTACAGGTCCCGAAACCTATTGATAGAGGTATTAGTTATCGTAATCGGACCATTTTAGATTTTTGCCGCCCAAAAACTTGTGGGCTATAGCACAGTTAATTTTCAATAAAATTGAATTTTCTAAGAAATGTTTAGAAATAATCGAGCAATCAAAATGATAATTGTCACAGCTATTACAGGTCCCTAAACCTATTGATAGAGGTATCAGCCATCGTAATCGGACCATTTTAGATTTTTGCCGCCCAAAAACTTGTGGGCTATAGCACAGTTAATTTTCAATAAAATTGAATTTTCTAAGAAATGTTTAGAAATAATCGAGCAATCCAAATGATAATTGTCACAGCAATTACAGGTCTCGAAACCTATTGATAGAGGTATCAGCCATCGTAATCGGACCATTTTAGATTTTTGCCGCCCAAAAACTTGTGGGCTATAGCACAGTTAATTTTCAATAAAATTGAATTTTCTAAGAAATGTTTAGAAATAATCGAGCAATCAAAATGAAAATTGTCACAGCAATTACAGGTCCCGAAACCTATTGATAGAGGTATCAACCATCGTAATCGGATCATTTTAGATTTTTGCCGCCCAAAAACTTGTGGGCTATAGCACAGTTAATTTTCAATAAAATTGAATTTTCTAAGAAATGTTTAGAAATAATCGAGCAATCAAAATGATAATTGTCACAGCAATTACAGGTCTCGAAACCTATTGATAGAGGTATCAGCCATCGTAATCGGACCATTTTAGATTTTTGCCGCCCAAAAACTTGTGGGCTATAGCACAGTTAATTTTCAATAAAATTGAATTTTCTAAGAAATGTTTAGAAATAATCGAGCAATCCAAATGATAATTGTCACAGCAATTACAGGTCTCGAAACCTATTGATAGAGGTATCAGCCATCGTAATCGGACCATTTTAGATTTTTGCCGCCCAAAAACTTGTGGGCTATAGCACAGTTAATTTTCAATAAAATTGAATTTTCTAAGAAATGTTTAGAAATAATCGAGCAATCAAAATGAAAATTGTCACAGCAATTACAGGTCCCGAAACCTATTGATAGAGGTATTAGCCATCGTAATCGGACCATTTTAGATTTTTGCCGCCCAAAAACTTGTGGGCTATAGCACAGTTAATTTTCAATAAAATTGAATTTTCTAAGAAATGTTTAGAAATAATCGAGCAATCAAAATGATAATTGTCACAGCAATTACAGGTCTCGAAACCTATTGATAGAGGTATCAGCCATCGTAATCGGACCATTTTAGATTTTTGCCGCCCAAAAACTTGTGGGCTATAGCACAGTTAATTTTCAATAAAATTGAATTTTCTAAGAAATGTTTAGAAATAATCGAGCAATCCAAATGATAATTGTCACAGCAATTACAGGTCTCGAAACCTATTGATAGAGGTATCAGCCATCGTAATCGGACCATTTTAGATTTTTGCCGCCCAAAAACTTGTGGGCTATAGCACAGTTAATTTTCAATAAAATTGAATTTTCTAAGAAATGTTTAGAAATAATCGAGCAATCAAAATGAAAATTGTCACAGCAATTACAGGTCCCGAAACCTATTGATAGAGGTATCAACCATCGTAATCGGATCATTTTAGATTTTTGCCGCCCAAAAACTTGTGGGCTATAGCACAGTTACTTTTCAATAAAATTGAATTTTCCAAGAAATGTTTAGAAATAATCGAGCAATCAAAATGATAATTGTCACAGCAATTACAGGTCCCGAAACCTATTGATAGAGGTATCAGCCATCGTAATCGGACCATTTTAGATTTTTGCCGCCCAAAAACTTGTGGGCTATAGCACAGTTAATTTTCAATAAAATTGAATTTTCTAAGAAATGTTTAGAAATAATCGAGCAATCAAAATGATAATTGTCACAGCAATTACAGGTCCCGAAACCTATTGATAGAGGTATCAGCCATCGTAATCGGACCATTTTAGATTTTTGCCGCCCAAAAACTTGTGGGCTATAGCACAGTTAATTTTCAATAAAATTGAATTTTCTAAGAAATGTTTAGAAATAATCGAGCAATCAAAATGAAAATTGTCACAGCAATTACAGGTCCCGAAACCTATTGATAGAGGTATCAACCATCGTAATCGGATCATTTTAGATTTTTGCCGCCCAAAAACTTGTGGGCTATAGCACAGTTAATTTTCAATAAAATTGAATTTTCTAAGAAATGTTTAGAAATAATTGAGCAATCAAAATGATAATTGTTACAGCAATTACAGGTCCCGAAACCTATTGATAGAAGTATCAGCCATCGTAATCGGACCATTTTAGATTTTTGCCGCCCAAAAACTTGTGCGCTCATTTTAGATACCACAGTTAATTTTCAATAAAATTGAATTTTCTAAGAAATGTTTAGAAATAATCGAGCAATCAAAATGATAATTGTCACAGCAATTACAGGTCCCGAAACCTATTGATAGAGGTATTAGCCATCGTAATCGGATCATTTTAGATTTTTGCCGCCCAAAAACTTGTGGGCTATAGCACAGTTAATTTTCAATAAAATTGAATTTTCTAAGAAATGTTTAGAAATAATCGAGCAATCAAAATGATAATTGTCACAGCAATTACAGGTCCCGAAACCTATTGATAGAGGTATTAGCCATCGTAATCGGATCATTTTAGATTTTTGCCGCCCAAAAACTTGTGGGCTATAGCACAGTTAATTTTCAATAAAATTGAATTTTCTAAGAAATGTTTAGAAATAATCGAGCAATCAAAATGATAATTGTCACAGCAATTACAGGTCCCGAAACCTATTGATAGAGGTATCAGCCATCGTAATCGGACCATTTTAGATTTTGGCCGCCCAAAAACTTGTGGGCTATAGCACAGTTAATTTTCAATAAAATTGAATTTTCTAAGAAATGTTTAGAAATAATCGAGCAATCAAAATGAAAATTGTCACAGCAATTACAGGTCCCGAAACCTATTGATATAGGCATCAACCTTCGTAATCGGACCATTTTAGATTTTTGCCGCCCAAAAACTTGTGGGCTATAGCATAGTTGATTTTCAATAAAATTGAATTTTCTAAGAAATGTTTAGAAATAATCGAGCAATCAAAATGATAATTGTCAAATAAATAAATAAATAAATTACAGGTCCCGAAACCTATTGATAGAGGTATCAACCATCGTAATCAAACCTTTTTAAATTTTGGCCGCCCAAAAACTTGTGGGCTATAGCATAGTTGATTTTCAATAAAATTGAATTTTCTAAGAAATGTTTAGAAATAATCGAGCAATCAAAATGAAAATTGTCACAGCTAATACAGGTCCCGAAACCTATTGATAGAGGTATCAGCCATCGTAATCGGACCATTTTAGATTTTTGCCGCCCAAAAACTTGTGAGCTATAGCACAGTTAATTTTCAATAAAATTGAATTTTCTAAGAAATGTTTAGAAATAATCGAGCAATCAAAATGAAAATTGTCACAGCAATTACAGGTCCCGAAACCTATTGATATAGGCATCAACCTTCGTAATCGGACCATTTTAGATTTTTGCCGCCCAAAAACTTGTGGGCTATAGCACAGTTAATTTTCAATAAAATTGAATTTTATAAGAAATGTTTAGAAATAATCGAGCAATCAAAATGAAAATTGTCACAGCAATTACAGGTCCCGAAACCTATTGATAGAGGTATCAACCATCGTAATCGGATCATTTTAGATTTTTGCCACCCAAAAACTTGTGGGCTATAGCACAGTTAATTTTCAATAAAATTGAATTTTCTAAGAAATGTTTAGAAATAATCGAGCAATCCAAATGATAATTGTCACAGCAATTACAGGTCTCGAAACCTATTGATAGAGGTATCAGCCATCGTAATCGGACCATTTTAGATTTTTGCCGCCCAAAAACTTGTGGGCTATAGCACAGTTAATTTTCAATAAAATTGAATTTTCTAAGAAATGTTTAGAAATAATCGAGCAATCAAAATGAAAATTGTCACAGCAATTACAGGTCCCGAAACCTATTGATAGAGGTATTAGCCATCGTAATCGGACCATTTTAGATTTTTGCCGCCCAAAAACTTGTGGGCTATAGCACAGTTAATTTTCAATAAAATTGAATTTTCTAAGAAATGTTTAGAAATAATCGAGCAATCAAAATGATAATTGTCACAGCAATTACAGGTCTCGAAACCTATTGATAGAGGTATCAGCCATCGTAATCGGACCATTTTAGATTTTTGCCGCCCAAAAACTTGTGGGCTATAGCACAGTTAATTTTCAATAAAATTGAATTTTCTAAGAAATGTTTAGAAATAATCGAGCAATCCAAATGATAATTGTCACAGCAATTACAGGTCTCGAAACCTATTGATAGAGGTATCAGCCATCGTAATCGGACTATTTTAGATTTTTGCCGCCCAAAAACTTGTGGGCTATAGCACAGTTAATTTTCAATAAAATTGAATTTTCTAAGAAATGTTTAGAAATAATCGAGCAATCAAAATGAAAATTGTCACAGCAATTACAGGTCCCGAAACCTATTGATAGAGGTATCAACCATCGTAATCGGATCATTTTAGATTTTTGCCGCCCAAAAACTTGTGGGCTATAGCACAGTTACTTTTCAATAAAATTGAATTTTCCAAGAAATGTTTAGAAATAATCGAGCAATCAAAATGATAATTGTCACAGCAATTACAGGTCCCGAAACCTATTGATAGAGGTATCAGCCATCGTAATCGGACCATTTTAGATTTTTGCCGCCCAAAAACTTGTGGGCTATAGCACAGTTAATTTTCAATAAAATTGAATTTTCTAAGAAATGTTTAGAAATAATCGAGCAATCAAAATGATAATTGTCACAGCAATTACAGGTCCCGAAACCTATTGATAGAGGTATCAGCCATCGTAATCGGACCATTTTAGATTTTTGCCGCCCAAAAACTTGTGGGCTATAGCACAGTTAATTTTCAATAAAATTGAATTTTCTAAGAAATGTTTAGAAATAATCGAGCAATCAAAATGAAAATTGTCACAGCAATTACAGGTCCCGAAACCTATTGATAGAGGTATCAACCATCGTAATCGGATCATTTTAGATTTTTGCCGCCCAAAAACTTGTGGGCTATAGCACAGTTAATTTTCAATAAAATTGAATTTTCTAAGAAATGTTTAGAAATAATTGAGCAATCAAAATGATAATTGTTACAGCAATTACAGGTCCCGAAACCTATTGATAGAAGTATCAGCCATCGTAATCGGACCATTTTAGATTTTTGCCGCCCAAAAACTTGTGCGCTCATTTTAGATACCACAGTTAATTTTCAATAAAATTGAATTTTCTAAGAAATGTTTAGAAATAATCGAGCAATCAAAATGATAATTGTCACAGCAATTACAGGTCCCGAAACCTATTGATAGAGGTATTAGCCATCGTAATCGGATCATTTTAGATTTTTGCCGCCCAAAAACTTGTGGGCTATAGCACAGTTAATTTTCAATAAAATTGAATTTTCTAAGAAATGTTTAGAAATAATCGAGCAATCAAAATGATAATTGTCACAGCAATTACAGGTCCCGAAACCTATTGATAGAGGTATTAGCCATCGTAATCGGATCATTTTAGATTTTTGCCGCCCAAAAACTTGTGGGCTATAGCACAGTTAATTTTCAATAAAATTGAATTTTCTAAGAAATGTTTAGAAATAATCGAGCAATCAAAATGATAATTGTCACAGCAATTACAGGTCCCGAAACCTATTGATAGAGGTATCAGCCATCGTAATCGGACCATTTTAGATTTTGGCCGCCCAAAAACTTGTGGGCTATAGCACAGTTAATTTTCAATAAAATTGAATTTTCTAAGAAATGTTTAGAAATAATCGAGCAATCAAAATGAAAATTGTCACAGCAATTACAGGTCCCGAAACCTATTGATATAGGCATCAACCTTCGTAATCGGACCATTTTAGATTTTTGCCGCCCAAAAACTTGTGGGCTATAGCATAGTTGATTTTCAATAAAATTGAATTTTCTAAGAAATGTTTAGAAATAATCGAGCAATCAAAATGATAATTGTCAAATAAATAAATAAATAAATTACAGGTCCCGAAACCTATTGATAGAGGTATCAACCATCGTAATCAAACCTTTTTAAATTTTGGCCGCCCAAAAACTTGTGGGCTATAGCATAGTTGATTTTCAATAAAATTGAATTTTCTAAGAAATGTTTAGAAATAATCGAGCAATCAAAATGAAAATTGTCACAGCTAATACAGGTCCCGAAACCTATTGATAGAGGTATCAGCCATCGTAATCGGACCATTTTAGATTTTTGCCGCCCAAAAACTTGTGAGCTATAGCACAGTTAATTTTCAATAAAATTGAATTTTATAAGAAATGTTTAGAAATAATCGAGCAATCAAAATGAAAATTGTCACAGCAATTACAGGTCCCGAAACCTATTGATAGAGGTATCAACCATCGTAATCGGATCATTTTAGATTTTTGCCACCCAAAAACTTGTGGGCTATAGCACAGTTAATTTTCAATAAAATTGAATTTTCTAAGAAATGTTTAGAAATAATCGAGCAATCAAAATGATAATTGTCACAGCAATTACAGGTCTCGAAACCTATTGATAGAGGTATCAGCCATCGTAATCGGACCATTTTAGATTTTTGGCCGCCCAAAAACTTGTGGGCTATAGCACAGTTAATTTTCAATAAAATTGAATTTTCTAAGAAATGTTTAGAAATAATCGAGCAATCAAAATGATAATTGTCACAGCAATTACAGGTCTCGAAACCTATTGATAGAGGTATCAGCCATCGTAATCGGACCATTTTAGATTTTTGCCGCCCAAAAACTTGTGGGCTATAGCACAGTTAATTTTCAATAAAATTGAATTTTCTAAGAAATGTTTAGAAATAATCGAGCAATCCAAATGATAATTGTCACAGCAATTACAGGTCTCGAAACCTATTGATAGAGGTATCAGCCATCGTAATCGGACCATTTTAGATTTTTGCCGCCCAAAAACTTGTGGGCTATAGCACAGTTAATTTTCAATAAAATTGAATTTTCTAAGAAATGTTTAGAAATAATCGAGCAATCAAAATGAAAATTGTCACAGCAATTACAGGTCCCGAAACCTATTGATAGAGGTATCAACCATCGTAATCGGATCATTTTAGATTTTTGCCGCCTAAAAACTTGTGGGCTATAGCACAGTTACTTTTCAATAAAATTGAATTTTCCAAGAAATGTTTAGAAATAATCGAGCAATCAAAATGATAATTGTCACAGCAATTACAGGTCCCGAAACCTATTGATAGAGGTATCAGCCATCGTAATCGGACCATTTTAGATTTTTGCCGCCCAAAAACTTGTGGGCTATAGCACAGTTAATTTTCAATAAAATTGAATTTTCTAAGAAATGTTTAGAAATAATCGAGCAATCAAAATGATAATTGTCACAGCAATTACAGGTCCCGAAACCTATTGATAGAGGTATCAGCCATCGTAATCGGACCATTTTAGATTTTTGCCGCCCAAAAACTTGTGGGCTATAGCACAGTTAATTTTCAATAAAATTGAATTTTCTAAGAAATGTTTAGAAATAATCGAGCAATCAAAATGAAAATTGTCACAGCAATTACAGGTCCCGAAACCTATTGATAGAGGTATCAACCATCGTAATCGGATCATTTTAGATTTTTGCCGCCCAAAAACTTGTGGGCTATAGCACAGTTAATTTTCAATAAAATTGAATTTTCTAAGAAATGTTTAGAAATAATTGAGCAATCAAAATGATAATTGTTACAGCAATTACAGGTCCCGAAACCTATTGATAGAAGTATCAGCCATCGTAATCGGACCATTTTAGATTTTTGCCGCCCAAAAACTTGTGCGCTCATTTTAGATACCACAGTTAATTTTCAATAAAATTGAATTTTCTAAGAAATGTTTAGAAATAATCGAGCAATCAAAATGATAATTGTCACAGCAATTACAGGTCCCGAAACCTATTGATAGAGGTATTAGCCATCGTAATCGGATCATTTTAGATTTTTGCCGCCCAAAAACTTGTGGGCTATAGCACAGTTAATTTTCAATAAAATTGAATTTTCTAAGAAATGTTTAGAAATAATCGAGCAATCAAAATGATAATTGTCACAGCAATTACAGGTCCCGAAACCTATTGATAGAGGTATTAGCCATCGTAATCGGATCATTTTAGATTTTTGCCGCCCAAAAACTTGTGGGCTATAGCACAGTTAATTTTCAATAAAATTGAATTTTCTAAGAAATGTTTAGAAATAATCGAGCAATCAAAATGATAATTGTCACAGCAATTACAGGTCCCGAAACCTATTGATAGAGGTATCAGCCATCGTAATCGGACCATTTTAGATTTTGGCCGCCCAAAAACTTGTGGGCTATAGCACAGTTAATTTTCAATAAAATTGAATTTTCTAAGAAATGTTTAGAAATAATCGAGCAATCAAAATGAAAATTGTCACAGCAATTACAGGTCCCGAAACCTATTGATATAGGCATCAACCTTCGTAATCGGACCATTTTAGATTTTTGCCGCCCAAAAACTTGTGGGCTATAGCATAGTTGATTTTCAATAAAATTGAATTTTCTAAGAAATGTTTAGAAATAATCGAGCAATCAAAATGATAATTGTCAAATAAATAAATAAATAAATTACAGGTCCCGAAACCTATTGATAGAGGTATCAACCATCGTAATCAAACCTTTTTAAATTTTGGCCGCCCAAAAACTTGTGGGCTATAGCATAGTTGATTTTCAATAAAATTGAATTTTCTAAGAAATGTTTAGAAATAATCGAGCAATCAAAATGAAAATTGTCACAGCTAATACAGGTCCCGAAACCTATTGATAGAGGTATCAGCCATCGTAATCGGACCATTTTAGATTTTTGCCGCCCAAAAACTTGTGAGCTATAGCACAGTTAATTTTCAATAAAATTGAATTTTCTAAGAAATGTTTAGAAATAATCGAGCAATCAAAATGAAAATTGTCACAGCAATTACAGGTCCCGAAACCTATTGATATAGGCATCAACCTTCGTAATCGGACCATTTTAGATTTTTGCCGCCCAAAAACTTGTGGGCTATAGCACAGTTAATTTTCAATAAAATTGAATTTTCTAAGAAATGTTTAGAAATAATCGAGCAATCAAAATGAAAATTGTCACAGCAATTACAGGTCCCGAAACCTATTGATAGAGGTATCAACCATCGTAATCGGATCATTTTAGATTTTTGCCGCCCAAAAACTTGTGGGCTATAGCACAGTTAATTTTCAATAAAATTGAATTTTCTAAGAAATGTTTAGAAATAATCGAGCAATCAAAATGATAATTGTCACAGCAATTACAGGTCCCGAAACCTATTGATAGATGTATTAGCCATCGTAATCGGACCATTTTAGATTTTTGACGCCCAAAAACTTGTGGGCTATAGCACAGTTAATTTTCAATAAAATTGAATTTTCTAAGAAATGTTTAGAAATAATCGAGCAATCAAAATGATAATTGTCACAGCAATTACAGGTCTCGAAACCTATTGATAGAGGTATCAGCCATCGTAATCGGACCATTTTAGATTTTTGGCCGCCCAAAAACTTGTGGGCTATAGCACAGTTAATTTTCAATAAAATTGAATTTTCTAAGAAATGTTTAGAAATAATCGAGCAATCAAAATGATAATTGTCACAGCAATTACAGGTCTCGAAACCTATTGATAGAGGTATCAGCCATCGTAATCGGACCATTTTAGATTTTTGCCGCCCAAAAACTTGTGGGCTATAGCACAGTTAATTTTCAATAAAATTGAATTTTCTAAGAAATGTTTAGAAATAATCGAGCAATCAAAATGATTATTGTCACAGCAATTACAGGTCCCGAAACCTATTGATAGAGGTATCAGCCATCGTAATCGGACCAATTTAGATTTTGGCCGCCCAAAAACTTGTGGGCTATAGCACAGTTAATTTTCAATAAAATTGAATTTTCTAAGAAATGTTTAGAAATAATCGAGCAATCAAAATGATAATTATCACAGCAATTACAGGTCCCGAAACCTATTGATAGAGGTATTAGTTATCGTAATCGGACCATTTTAGATTTTTGCCGCCCAAAAACTTGTGGGCTATAGCACAGTTAATTTTCAAAATTGAATTTTCTAAGAAATGTTTAGAAATAATCGAGCAATCAAAATTAAAATTGTCACAGCAATTACAGGTCCCGAAACCTATTGATAGAGGTATCAGCCATCGTAATCGGACCATTTTAGATTTTTACCGCCCAAAAACTTGTGGGCTAAAGCACAGTTAATTTTCAATAAAATTGAATTTTCTAATAAATGTTTAGAAATAATCGAGCAATCAAAATAAAAATTGTCACAGCAATTACAGGTCCCGAAACCTATTGATAGAGGTATCAGCCATCGTAATCAGACCATTTTAGATTTTTGCCGCCCAAAAACTTTTGGGCTATAGCACAGTTAATTTTCAATAAAATTGAATTTTCTAAGAAATGTTTAGAAATAATCGAGCAATCAAAATGAAAATTGTCACAGCAATTACAGGTCCCGAAACCTATTGATAGAGGTATCAACCATCGTAATCGGACCATTTTAGATTTTTGCCGCCCAAAAACTTGTGGGCTATAGCACAGTTAATTTTCAATAAAATTGAATTTTCTAAGAAATGTTTAGAAATAATCGAGCAATCAAAATTAAAATTGTCACAGCAATTACAGGTCCCGAAACCTATTGATAGAGGTATCAGCCATCGTAATCGGACCATTTTAGATTTTTACCGCCCAAAAACTTGTGGGCTATAGCACAGTTAATTTTCAATAAAATTGAATTTTCTAAGAAATGTTTAGAAATAATCGAGCAATCAAAATTAAAATTGTCACAGCAATTACAGGTCCCGAAACCTATTGATAGAGGTATCAGCCATCGTAATCGGACCATTTTAGATTTTTACCGCCCAAAAACTTGTGGGCTATAGCACAGTTAATTTTCAATAAAATTGAATTTTCTAAGAAATGTTTAGAAATAATCGAGCAATCAAAATGATAATTGTCACAGCAATTACAGGTCCCGAAACCTATTGATAGAGGTATCAACCATCGTAATCGGACCATTTTAGATTTTTGCCGCCCAAAAACTGGTGGGCTATAGCACAGTTAATTTTCAATAAAATTGAATTTTCTAAGAAATGTTTAGAAATAATCGAGCAATCAAAATGATAATTGTCACAGCAATACAGGTCCCGAAACCTATTGATAGAGGTATCAGCCATCGTAATCGGATCATTTTAGATTTTTGCCGCCCAAAAACTTGTGGGCTATAGCACAGTTAATTTTCAAAAAAATTGAATTTTCTAAGAAATGTTTAGAAATAATCGAGCAATCAAAATTAAAATTGTCACAGCAATTACAGGTCCCGAAACCTATTGATAGAGGTATCAGCCATCGTAATCGGACCATTTTAGATTTTTACCGCCCAAAAACTTGTGGGCTATAGCACAGTTAATTTTTAATAAAATTGAATTTTCTAAGAAATGTTTAGAAATAATCGAGCAATCAAAATGAAAATTGTCACAGCAATTACAGGTCCCGAAACCTATTGATAGAGGTATCAGCCATCGTAATCGGACCATTTTAGATTTTTGCCGCCCAAAAACTTGTGGGCTATAGCACAGTTAATTTTCAATAAAATTGAATTTTCTAAGAAATGTTTAGAAATAATCGAGCAATCAAAATGAAAATTGTCACAGCAATTACAGGTCCCGAAACCTATTGATAGAGGTATCAGCCATCGTAATCGGACCATTTTAGATTTTTGCCGCCCAAAAACTTGTGGGCTATAGCACAGTTAATTTTCAATAAAATTGAATTTTCTAAGAAATGTTTAGAAATAATCGAGCAATCAAAATGATAATTGTCACAGTAATTACAGGTCCCGAAACCTATTGATAGAGGTATCAGCCATCGTAATCGGACCATTTTAGATTTTTGCCGCCCAAAAACTTGTGGGCTATAGCACAGTTAATTTTCAATAAAATTGAATTTTCTAAGAAATGTTTAGAAATAATCGAGCAATCAAAATTATAATTGTCACAGCAATTACAGGTCCCGAAACCTATTGATAGAGGTATCAACCATCGAAATCGGACCATTTTAGATTTTTGCCGCCCAAAAACTTGTGGGCTATAGCACAGTTAATTTTCAATAAAATTGAATTTTCTAAGAAATGTTTAGAAATAATCGAGCAATCAAAATGAAAATTGTCACAGCAATTACAGGTCCCGAAACCTATTGATAGAGGTATCAACCATCGTAATCGGACTATTTTAGATTTTTGCCGCCCAAAAACTTGTGGGCTATAGCACAGTTAATTTTCAATAAAATTAAATTTTCTAAGAAATGTTTAGAAATAATCGAGCAATCAAAATTATAATTGTCACAGCAATTACAGGTCCCGAAACCTATTGATAGAGGTATCAACCATCGTAATCGGACCATTTTAGATTTTTGCCGCCCAAAAACTTGTGGGCTATAGCACAGTTAATTTTCAATAAAATTGAATTTTCTAAGAAATGTTTAGAAATAATCGAGCAATCAAAATGATAATTGTCACAGCAATTACAGGTCCCGAAACCTATTGATAGAGGTATCAGCCATCGTAATCGGACCATTTTAGATTTTTGCCGCCCAAAAACTTGTGGGCTATAGCACAGTTAATTTTCAATAAAATTGAATTTTCTAAGAAATGTTTAGAAATAATCGAGCAATCAAAATGATAATTGTCACAGCAATTACAGGTCCCGAAACCTATTGATAGAGGTATCAACCATCGTAATCGGACCATTTTAGATTTTGGCCGCCCAAAAACTTGTGGGCTATAGCACAGTTAATTTTCAATAAAATTGAATTTTCTAAGAAATGTTTAGAAATAATCGAGCAATCAAAATGAAAATTGTCACAGCAATTACAGGTCCCGAAACCTATTGATAGAGGTATCAGCCATCGTAATCGGACCATTTTAGATTTTTGCCGCCCAAAAACTTGTGGGCTATAGCACAGTTAATTTTCAATAAAATTGAATTTTCTAAGAAATGTTTAGAAATAATCGAGCAATCAAAATTATAATTGTCACAGCAATTACAGGTCCCGAAACCTATTGATAGAGGTATCAACCATCGTAATCGGACCATTTTAGATTTTTGCCGCCCAAAAACTTGTGGGCTATAGCACAGTTAATTTTCAATAAAATTGAATTTTCTAAGAAATGTTTAGAAATAATCGAGCAATCAAAATGAAAATTGTCACAGCAATTACAGGTCCCGAAACCTATTGATAGAGGTATCAGCCATCGTAATCAGACCATTTTAGATTTTTGCCGCCCAAAAACTTTTGGGCTATAGCACAGTTAATTTTCAATAAAATTGAATTTTCTAAGAAATGTTTAGAAATAATCGAGCAATCAAAATGATAATTGTCACAGCAATTACAGGTCCCGAAACCTATTGATAGAGGTATCAACCATCGTAATCGGACCATTTTAGATTTTTGCCGCCCAAAAACTTGTGGGCTATAGCACAGTTAATTTTCAATAAAATTGAATTTTCTAAGAAATGTTTAGAAATAATCGAGCAATCAAAATTATAATTGTCACAGCAATTACAGGTCCCGAAACCTATTGATAGAGGTATCAACCATCGTAATCGGACCATTTTAGATTTTTGCCGCCCAAAAACTTGTGGGCTATAGCACAGTTAATTTTCAATAAAATTGAATTTTCTAAGAAATGTTTAGAAATAATCGAGCAATCAAAATGAAAATTGTCACAGCAATTACAGGTCCCGAAACCTATTGATAGAGGTATCAACCATCGTAATCGGACCATTTTAGATTTTTACCGCCCAAAAACTTGTGGGCTAAAGCACAGTTAATTTTCAATAAAATTGAATTTTCTAATAAATGTTTAGAAATAATCGAGCAATCAAAATGAAAATTGTCACAGCAATTACAGGTCCCGAAACCTATTGATAGAGGTATCAGCCATCGTAATCAGACCATTTTAGATTTTTGCCGCCCAAAAACTTTTGGGCTATAGCACAGTTAATTTTCAATAAAATTGAATTTTCTAAGAAATGTTTAGAAATAATCGAGCAATCAAAATGAAAATTGTCACAGCAATTACAGGTCCCGAAACCTATTGATAGAGGTATCAACCATCGTAATCGGACCATTTTAGATTTTTGCCGCCCAAAAACTTGTGGGCTATAGCACAGTTAATTTTCAATAAAATTGAATTTTCTAAGAAATGTTTAGAAATAATCGAGCAATCAAAATGAAAATTGTCACAGCAATTACAGGTCCCGAAACCTATTGATAGAGGTATCAGCCATCGTAATCGGACCATTTTAGATTTTTGCCGCCCAAAAACTTGTGGGCTATAGCACAGTTAATTTTCAATAAAATTGAATTTTCTAAGAAATGTTTAGAAATAATCGAGCAATCAAAATTATAATTGTCACAGCAATTACAGGTCCCGAAACCTATTGATAGAGGTATCAACCATCGTAATCGGACCATTTTAGATTTTTGCCGCCCAAAAACTTGTGGGCTATAGCACAGTTAATTTTCAATAAAATTGAATTTTCTAAGAAATGTTTAGAAATAATCGAGCAATCAAAATTAAAATTGTCACAGCAATTACAGGTCCCGAAACCTATTGATAGAGGTATCAGCCATCGTAATCAGACCATTTTAGATTTTTGCCGCCCAAAAACTTTTGGGCTATAGCACAGTTAATTTTCAATAAAATTGAATTTTCTAAGAAATGTTTAGAAATAATCGAGCAATCAAAATGATAATTGTCACAGTAATTACAGGTCCCGAAACCTATTGATAGAGGTATCAGCCATCGTAATCGGACCATTTTAGATTTTTGCCGCCCAAAAACTTGTGGGCTGTAGCACAGTTAATTTTCAATAAAATTGAATTTTCTAAGAAATGTTTAGAAATAATCGAGCAATCAAAATGATAATTGTCACAGCAATTACAGGTCCCGAAACCTATTGATAGAGGTATCAACCATCGTAATCGGACCATTTTAGATTTTTGCCGCCCAAAAACTTGTGGGCTATAGCACAGTTAATTTTCAATAAAATTGAATTTTCTAAGAAATGTTTAGAAATAATCGAGCAATCAAAATTATAATTGTCACAGCAATTACAGGTCCCGAAACCTATTGATAGAGGTATCAACCATCGTAATCGGACCATTTTAGATTTTTGCCGCCCAAAAACTTGTGGGCTATAGCACAGTTAATTTTCAATAAAATTGAATTTTCTAAGAAATGTTTAGAAATAATCGAGCAATCAAAATGAAAATTGTCACAGCAATTACAGGTCCCGAAACCTATTGATAGAGGTATCAACCATCGTAATCGGACCATTTTAGATTTTTGCCGCCCAAAAACTTGTGGGCTATAGCACAGTTAATTTTCAATAAAATTGAATTTTCTAAGAAATGTTTAGAAATAATCGAGCAATCAAAATTAAAATTGTCACAGCAATTACAGGTCCCGAAACCTATTGATAGAGGTATCAGCCATCGTAATCGGACCATTTTAGATTTTTACCGCCCAAAAACTTGTGGGCTATAGCACAGTTAATTTTCAATAAAATTGAATTTTCTAAGAAATGTTTAGAAATAATCGAGCAATCAAAATGAAAATTGTCACAGCAATTACAGGTCCCGAAACCTATTGATAGAGGTATCAGCCATCGTAATCGGACCATTTTAGATTTTTACCGCCCAAAAACTTGTGGGCTAAAGCACAGTTAATTTTCAATAAAATTGAATTTTCTAATAAATGTTTAGAAATAATCGAGCAATCAAAATGAAAATTGTCACAGCAATTACAGGTCCCGAAACCTATTGATAGAGGTATCAGCCATCGTAATCAGACCATTTTAGATTTTTGCCGCCCAAAAACTTTTGGGCTATAGCACAGTTAATTTTCAATAAAATTGAATTTTCTAAGAAATGTTTAGAAATAATCGAGCAATCAAAATGAAAATTGTCACAGCAATTACAGGTCCCGAAACCTATTGATAGAGGTATCAACCATCGTAATCGGACCATTTTAGATTTTTGCCGCCCAAAAACTTGTGGGCTATAGCACAGTTAATTTTCAATAAAATTGAATTTTCTAAGAAATGTTTAGAAATAATCGAGCAAACAAAATTAAAATTGTCACAGCAATTACAGGTCCCGAAACCTATTGATAGAGGTATCAGCCATCGTAATCGGACCATTTTAGATTTTTACCGCCCAAAAACTTGTGGGCTATAGCACAGTTAATTTTCAATAAAATTGAATTTTCTAAGAAATGTTTAGAAATAATCGAGCAATCAAAATGAAAATTGTCACAGCAATTACAGGTCCCGAAACCTATTGATAGAGGTATCAGCCATCGTAATCAGACCATTTTAGATTTTTGCCGCCCAAAAACTTTTGGGCTATAGCACAGTTAATTTTCAATAAAATTGAATTTTCTAAGAAATGTTTAGAAATAATCGAGCAATCAAAATTAAAATTGTCACAGCAATTACAGGTCCCGAAACCTATTGATAGAGGTATCAGCCATCGTAATCGGACCATTTTAGATTTTTGCCGCCCAAAAACTTGTGGGCTATAGCACAGTTAATTTTCAATAAAATTGAATTTTCTAAGAAATGTTTAGAAATAATCGAGCAATCAAAATTATAATTGTCACAGCAATTACAGGTCCCGAAACCTATTGATAGAGGTATCAACCATCGTAATCGGACCATTTTAGATTTTTGCCGCCCAAAAACTTGTGGGCTATAGCACAGTTAATTTTCAATAAAATTGAATTTTCTAAGAAATGTTTAGAAATAATCGAGCAATCAAAATGAAAATTGTCACAGCAATTACAGGTCCCGAAACCTATTGATAGAGGTATCAACCATCGTAATCGGACCATTTTAGATTTTTGCCGCCCAAAAACTTGTGGGCTATAGCACAGTTAATTTTCAATAAAATTGAATTTTCTAAGAAATGTTTAGAAATAATCGAGCAATCAAAATGAAAATTGTCACAGCAATTACAGGTCCCGAAACCTATTGATAGAGGTATCAGCCATCGTAATCAGACCATTTTAGATTTTTGCCGCCCAAAAACTTTTGGGCTATAGCACAGTTAATTTTCAATAAAATTGAATTTTCTAAGAAATGTTTAGAAATAATCGAGCAATCAAAATGAAAATTGTCACAGCAATTACAGGTCCCGAAACCTATTGATAGAGGTATCAACCATCGTAATCGGACCATTTTAGATTTTTGCCGCCCAAAAACTTGTGGGCTATAGCACAGTTAATTTTCAATAAAATTGAATTTTCTATGAAATGTTTAGAAATAATCGAGCAATCAAAATTATAATTGTCACAGCAATTACAGGTCCCGAAACCTATTGATAGAGGTATCAACCATCGTAATCGGACCATTTTAGATTTTTGCCGCCCAAAAACTTGTGGGCTATAGCACAGTTAATTTTCAATAAAATTGAATTTTCTAAGAAATGTTTAGAAATAATCGAGCAATCAAAATGATAATTGTCACAGCAATTACAGGTCCCGAAACCTATTGATAGAGGTATCAGCCATCGTAATCGGACCATTTTAGATTTTTGCCGCCCAAAAACTTGTGGGCTATAGCACAGTTAATTTTCAATAAAATTGAATTTTCTAAGAAATGTTTAGAAATAATCGAGCAATCAAAATTATAATTGTCACAGCAATTACAGGTCCCGAAACCTATTGATAGAGGTATCAACCATCGTAATCGGACCATTTTAGATTTTTGCCGCCCAAAAACTTGTGGGCTATAGCACAGTTAATTTTCAATAAAATTGAATTTTCTAATAAATGTTTAGAAATAATCGAGCAATCAAAATGAAAATTGTCACAGCAATTACAGGTCCCGAAACCTATTGATAGAGGTATCAGCCATCGTAATCAGACCATTTTAGATTTTTGCCGCCCAAAAACTTGTGGGCTATAGCACAGTTAATTTTCAATAAAATTGAATTTTCTAAGAAATGTTTAGAAATAATCGAGAAATCAAAATGAAAATTGTCACAGCAATTACAGGTCCCGAAACCTATTGATAGAGGTATCAACCATCGTAATCGGACCATTTTAGATTTTTGCCGCCCAAAAACTTGTGGGCTATAGCACAGTTAATTTTCAATAAAATTGAATTTTCTAAGAAATGTTTAGAAATAATCGAGCAATCAAAATGAAAATTGTCACAGCAATTACAGGTCCCGAAACCTATTGATAGAGGTATCAGCCATCGTAATCGGACCATTTTAGATTTTTACCGCCCAAAAACTTGTGGGCTAAAGCACAGTTAATTTTCAATAAAATTGAATTTTCTAATAAATGTTTAGAAATAATCGAGCAATCAAAATGAAAATTGTCACAGCAATTACAGGTCCCGAAACCTATTGATAGAGGTATCAGCCATCGTAATCAGACCATTTTAGATTTTTGCCGCCCAAAAACTTTTGGGCTATAGCACAGTTAATTTTCAATAAAATTGAATTTTCTAAGAAATGTTTAGAAATAATCGAGCAATCAAAATGAAAATTGTCACAGCAATTACAGGTCCCGAAACCTATTAATAGAGGTATCAACCATCGTAATCGGACCATTTTAGATTTTTGCCGCCCAAAAACTTGTGGGCTATAGCACAGTTAATTTTCAATAAAATTGAATTTTCTAAGAAATGTTTAGAAATAATCGAGCAATCAAAATTAAAATTGTCACAGCAATTACAGGTCCCGAAACCTATTGATAGAGGTATCAGCCATCGTAATCGGACCATTTTAGATTTTTACCGCCCAAAAACTTGTGGGCTATAGCACAGTTAATTTTCAATAAAATTGAATTTTCTAAGAAATGTTTAGAAATAATCGAGCAATCAAAATGAAAATTGTCACAGCAATTACAGGTCCCGAAACCTATTGATAGAGGTATCAGCCATCGTAATCAGACCATTTTAGATTTTTGCCGCCCAAAAACTTTTGGGCTATAGCACAGTTAATTTTCAATAAAATTGAATTTTCTAAGAAATGTTTAGAAATAATCGAGCAATCAAAATGAAAATTGTCACAGCAATTACAGGTCCCGAAACCTATTGATAGAGGTATCAACCATCGTAATCGGACCATTTTAGATTTTTGCCGCCCAAAAACTTGTGGGCTATAGCACAGTTAATTTTCAATAAAATTGAATTTTCTAAGAAATGTTTAGAAATAATCGAGCAATCAAAATTATAATTGTCACAGCAATTACAGGTCCCGAAACCTATTGATAGAGGTATCAACCATCGTAATCGGACCATTTTAGATTTTTGCCGCCCAAAAACTTGTGGGCTATAGCACAGTTAATTTTCAATAAAATTGAATTTTCTAAGAAATGTTTAGAAATAATCGAGCAATCAAAATGATAATTGTCACAGCAATTACAGGTCCCGAAACCTATTGATAGAGGTATCAGCCATCGTAATCGGACCATTTTAGATTTTTGCCGCCCAAAAACTTGTGGGCTATAGCACAGTTAATTTTCAATAAAATTGAATTTTCTAAGAAATGTTTAGAAATAATCGAGCAATCAAAATTATAATTGTCACAGCAATTACAGGTCCCGAAACCTATTGATAGAGGTATCAACCATCGTAATCGGACCATTTTAGATTTTTGCCGCCCAAAAACTTGTGGGCTATAGCACAGTTAATTTTCAATAAAATTGAATTTTCTAATAAATGTTTAGAAATAATCGAGCAATCAAAATGAAAATTGTCACAGCAATTACAGGTCCCGAAACCTATTGATAGAGGTATCAGCCATCGTAATCAGACCATTTTAGATTTTTGCCGCCCAAAAACTTGTGGGCTATAGCACAGTTAATTTTCAATAAAATTGAATTTTCTAAGAAATGTTTAGAAATAATCGAGCAATCAAAATGAAAATTGTCACAGCAATTACAGGTCCCGAAACCTATTGATAGAGGTATCAACCATCGTAATCGGACCATTTTAGATTTTTGCCGCCCAAAAACTTGTGGGCTATAGCACAGTTAATTTTCAATAAAATTGAATTTTCTAAGAAATGTTTAGAAATAATCGAGCAATCAAAATGAAAATTGTCACAGCAATTACAGGTCCCGAAACCTATTGATAGAGGTATCAGCCATCGTAATCGGACCATTTTAGATTTTTACCGCCCAAAAACTTGTGGGCTAAAGCACAGTTAATTTTCAATAAAATTGAATTTTCTAATAAATGTTTAGAAATAATCGAGCAATCAAAATGAAAATTGTCACAGCAATTACAGGTCCCGAAACCTATTGATAGAGGTATCAGCCATCGTAATCAGACCATTTTAGATTTTTGCCGCCCAAAAACTTTTGGGCTATAGCACAGTTAATTTTCAATAAAATTGAATTTTCTAAGAAATGTTTAGAAATAATCGAGCAATCAAAATGAAAATTGTCACAGCAATTACAGGTCCCGAAACCTATTGATAGAGGTATCAACCATCGTAATCGGACCATTTTAGATTTTTGCCGCCCAAAAACTTGTGGGCTATAGCACAGTTAATTTTCAATAAAATTGAATTTTCTAAGAAATGTTTAGAAATAATCGAGCAATCAAAATTAAAATTGTCACAGCAATTACAGGTCCCGAAACCTATTGATAGAGGTATCAGCCATCGTAATCGGACCATTTTAGATTTTTACCGCCCAAAAACTTGTGGGCTATAGCACAGTTAATTTTCAATAAAATTGAATTTTCTAAGAAATGTTTAGAAATAATCGAGCAATCAAAATGAAAATTGTCACAGCAATTACAGGTCCCGAAACCTATTGATAGAGGTATCAGCCATCGTAATCAGACCATTTTAGATTTTTGCCGCCCAAAAACTTTTGGGCTATAGCACAGTTAATTTTCAATAAAATTGAATTTTCTAAGAAATGTTTAGAAATAATCGAGCAATCAAAATTAAAATTGTCACAGCAATTACAGGTCCCGAAACCTATTGATAGAGGTATCAGCCATCGTAATCGGACCATTTTAGATTTTTACCGCCCAAAAACTTGTGGGCTATAGCACAGTTAATTTTCAATAAAATTGAATTTTCTAAGAAATGTTTAGAAATAATCGAGCAATCAAAATGAAAATTGTCACAGCAATTACAGGTCCCGAAACCTATTGATAGAGGTATCAGCCATCGTAATCAGACCATTTTAGATTTTTGCCGCCCAAAAACTTTTGGGCTATAGCACAGTTAATTTTCAATAAAATTGAATTTTCTAAGAAATGTTTAGAAATAATCGAGCAATCAAAATGAAAATTGTCACAGCAATTACAGGTCCCGAAACCTATTGATAGAGGTATCAACCATCGTAATCGGACCATTTTAGATTTTTGCCGCCCAAAAACTTGTGGGCTATAGCACAGTTAATTTTCAATAAAATTGAATTTTCTAAGAAATGTTTAGAAATAATCGAGCAATCAAAATTAAAATTGTCACAGCAATTACAGGTCCCGAAACCTATTGATAGAGGTATCAGCCATCGTAATCGGACCATTTTAGATTTTTACCGCCCAAAAACTTGTGGGCTATAGCACAGTTAATTTTCAATAAAATTGAATTTTCTAAGAAATGTTTAGAAATAATCGAGCAATCAAAATGAAAATTGTCACAGCAATTACAGGTCCCGAAACCTATTGATAGAGGTATCAGCCATCGTAATCAGACCATTTTAGATTTTTGCCGCCCAAAAACTTTTGGGCTATAGCACAGTTAATTTTCAATAAAATTGAATTTTCTAAGAAATGTTTAGAAATAATCGAGCAATCAAAATTAAAATTGTCACAGCAATTACAGGTCCCGAAACCTATTGATAGAGGTATCAGCCATCGTAATCGGACCATTTTAGATTTTTACCGCCCAAAAACTTGTGGGCTATAGCACAGTTAATTTTCAATAAAATTGAATTTTCTAAGAAATGTTTAGAAATAATCGAGCAATCAAAATGAAAATTGTCACAGCAATTACAGGTCCCGAAACCTATTGATAGAGGTATCAGCCATCGTAATCGGACCATTTTAGATTTTTGCCGCCCAAAAACTTGTGGGCTATAGCACAGTTAATTTTCAATAAAATTGAATTTTCTAAGAAATGTTTAGAAATAATCGAGCAATCAAAATGAAAATTGTCACAGCAATTACAGGTCCCGAAACCTATTGATAGAGGTATCAGCCATCGTAATCGGACCATTTTAGATTTTTACCGCCCAAAAACTTGTGGGCTATAGCACAGTTAATTTTCAATAAAATTGAATTTTCTAAGAAATGTTTAGAAATAATCGAGCAATCAAAATGAAAATTGTCACAGCAATTACAGGTCCCGAAACCTATTGATAGAGGTATCAGCCATCGTAATCAGACCATTTTAGATTTTTGCCGCCCAAAAACTTTTGGGCTATAGCACAGTTAATTTTCAATAAAATTGAATTTTCTAAGAAATGTTTAGAAATAATCGAGCAATCAAAATTAAAATTGTCACAGCAATTACAGGTCCCGAAACCTATTGATAGAGGTATCAGCCATCGTAATCGGACCATTTTAGATTTTTACCGCCCAAAAACTTGTGGGCTATAGCACAGTTAATTTTCAATAAAATTGAATTTTCTAAGAAATGTTTAGAAATAATCGAGCAATCAAAATGAAAATTGTCACAGCAATTACAGGTCCCGAAACCTATTGATAGAGGTATCAGCCATCGTAATCAGACCATTTTAGATTTTTGCCGCCCAAAAACTTTTGGGCTATAGCACAGTTAATTTTCAATAAAATTGAATTTTCTAAGAAATGTTTAGAAATAATCGAGCAATCAAAATTAAAATTGTCACAGCAATTACAGGTCCCGAAACCTATTGATAGAGGTATCAGCCATCGTAATCGGACCATTTTAGATTTTTACCGCCCAAAAACTTGTGGGCTATAGCACAGTTAATTTTCAATAAAATTGAATTTTCTAAGAAATGTTTAGAAATAATCGAGCAATCAAAATGAAAATTGTCACAGCAATTACAGGTCCCGAAACCTATTGATAGAGGTATCAGCCATCGTAATCAGACCATTTTAGATTTTTGCCGCCCAAAAACTTTTGGGCTATAGCACAGTTAATTTTCAATAAAATTGAATTTTCTAAGAAATGTTTAGAAATAATCGAGCAATCAAAATTAAAATTGTCACAGCAATTACAGGTCCCGAAACCTATTGATAGAGGTGTCAGCCATCGTAATCGGACCATTTTAGATTTTTACCGCCCAAAAACTTGTGGGCTATAGCACAGTTAATTTTCAATAAAATTGAATTTTCTAAGAAATGTTTAGAAATAATCGAGCAATCAAAATGAAAATTGTCACAGCAATTACAGGTCCCGAAACCTATTGATAGAGGTATCAGCCATCGTAATCAGACCATTTTAGATTTTTGCCGCCCAAAAACTTTTGGGCTATAGCACAGTTAATTTTCAATAAAATTGAATTTTCTAAGAAATGTTTAGAAATAATCGAGCAATCAAAATGAAAATTGTCACAGCAATTACAGGTCCCGAAACCTATTGATAGAGGTATCAACCATCGTAATCGGACCATTTTAGATTTTTGCCGCCCAAAAACTTGTGGGCTATAGCACAGTTAATTTTCAATAAAATTGAATTTTCTAAGAAATGTTTAGAAATAATCGAGCAATCAAAATTAAAATTGTCACAGCAATTACAGGTCCCGAAACCTATTGATAGAGGTATCAGCCATCGTAATCGGACCATTTTAGATTTTTACCGCCCAAAAACTTGTGGGCTATAGCACAGTTAATTTTCAATAAAATTGAATTTTCTAAGAAATGTTTAGAAATAATCGAGCAATCAAAATGAAAATTGTCACAGCAATTACAGGTCCCGAAACCTATTGATAGAGGTATCAGCCATCGTAATCAGACCATTTTAGATTTTTGCCGCCCAAAAACTTTTGGGCTATAGCACAGTTAATTTTCAATAAAATTGAATTTTCTAAGAAATGTTTAGAAATAATCGAGCAATCAAAATTAAAATTGTCACAGCAATTACAGGTCCCGAAACCTATTGATAGAGGTATCAGCCATCGTAATCGGACCATTTTAGATTTTTACCGCCCAAAAACTTGTGGGCTATAGCACAGTTAATTTTCAATAAAATTGAATTTTCTAAGAAATGTTTAGAAATAATCGAGCAATCAAAATGAAAATTGTCACAGCAATTACAGGTCCCGAAACCTATTGATAGAGGTATCAGCCATCGTAATCAGACCATTTTAGATTTTTGCCGCCCAAAAACTTTTGGGCTATAGCACAGTTAATTTTCAATATAATTGAATTTTCTAAGAAATGTTTAGAAATAATCGAGCAATCAAAATGAAAATTGTCACAGCAATTACAGGTCCCGAAACCTATTGATAGAGGTATCAACCATCGTAATCGGACCATTTTAGATTTTTGCCGCCCAAAAACTTGTGGGCTATAGCACAGTTAATTTTCAATAAAATTGAATTTTCTAAGAAATGTTTAGAAATAATCGAGCAATCAAAATTAAAATTGTCACAGCAATTACAGGTCCCGAAACCTATTGATAGAGGTATCAGCCATCGTAATCGGACCATTTTAGATTTTTACCGCCCAAAAACTTGTGGGCTATAGCACAGTTAATTTTCAATAAAATTGAATTTTCTAAGAAATGTTTAGAAATAATCGAGCAATCAAAATGAAAATTGTCACAGCAATTACAGGTCCCGAAACCTATTGATAGAGGTATCAGCCATCGTAATCAGACCATTTTAGATTTTTGCCGCCCAAAAACTTTTGGGCTATAGCACAGTTAATTTTCAATAAAATTGAATTTTCTAAGAAATGTTTAGAAATAATCGAGCAATCAAAATTAAAATTGTCACAGCAATTACAGGTCCCGAAACCTATTGATAGAGGTATCAGCCATCGTAATCGGACCATTTTAGATTTTTACCGCCCAAAAACTTGTGGGCTATAGCACAGTTAATTTTCAATAAAATTGAATTTTCTAAGAAATGTTTAGAAATAATCGAGCAATCAAAATGATAATTGTCACAGCAATACAGGTCCCGAAACCTATTGATAGAGGTATCAGCCATCGTAATCAGACCATTTTAGATTTTTGCCGCCCAAAAACTTTTGGGCTATAGCACAGTTAATTTTCAATAAAATTGAATTTTCTAAGAAATGTTTAGAAATAATCGAGCAATCAAAATTAAAATTGTCACAGCAATTACAGGTCCCGAAACCTATTGATAGAGGTATCAGCCATCGTAATCGGACCATTTTAGATTTTTACCGCCCAAAAACTTGTGGGCTATAGCACAGTTAATTTTCAATAAAATTGAATTTTCTAAGAAATGTTTAGAAATAATCGAGCAATCAAAATGAAAATTGTCACAGCAATTACAGGTCCCGAAACCTATTGATAGAGGTATCAGCCATCGTAATCGGACCATTTTAGATTTTTGCCGCCCAAAAACTTGTGGGCTATAGCACAGTTAATTTTCAATAAAATTGAATTTTCTAAGAAATGTTTAGAAATAATCGAGCAATCAAAATGAAAATTGTCACAGCAATTACAGGTCCCGAAACCTATTGATAGAGGTATCAGCCATCGTAATCGGACCATTTTAGATTTTTGCCGCCCAAAAACTTGTGGGCTATAGCACAGTTAATTTTCAATAAAATTGAATTTTCTAAGAAATGTTTAGAAATAATCGAGCAATCAAAATGAAAATTGTCACAGCAATTACAGGTCCCGAAACCTATTGATAGAGGTATCAGCCATCGTAATCAGACCATTTTAGATTTTTGCCGCCCAAAAACTTTTGGGCTATAGCACAGTTAATTTTCAATAAAATTGAATTTTCTAAGAAATGTTTAGAAATAATCGAGCAATCAAAATTAAAATTGTCACAGCAATTACAGGTCCCGAAACCTATTGATAGAGGTATCAGCCATCGTAATCGGACCATTTTAGATTTTTACCGCCCAAAAACTTGTGGGCTATAGCACAGTTAATTTTCAATAAAATTGAATTTTCTAAGAAATGTTTAGAAATAATCGAGCAATCAAAATGAAAATTGTCACAGCAATTACAGGTCCCGAAACCTATTGATAGAGGTATCAGCCATCGTAATCAGACCATTTTAGATTTTTGCCGCCCAAAAACTTTTGGGCTATAGCACAGTTAATTTTCAATAAAATTGAATTTTCTAAGAAATGTTTAGAAATAATCGAGCAATCAAAATTAAAATTGTCACAGCAATTACAGGTCCCGAAACCTATTGATAGAGGTATCAGCCATCGTAATCGGACCATTTTAGATTTTTACCGCCCAAAAACTTGTGGGCTATAGCACAGTTAATTTTCAATAAAATTGAATTTTCTAAGAAATGTTTAGAAATAATCGAGCAATCAAAATGAAAATTGTCACAGCAATTACAGGTCCCGAAACCTATTGATAGAGGTATCAGCCATCGTAATCAGACCATTTTAGATTTTTGCCGCCCAAAAACTTTTGGGCTATAGCACAGTTAATTTTCAATAAAATTGAATTTTCTAAGAAATGTTTAGAAATAATCGAGCAATCAAAATTAAAATTGTCACAGCAATTACAGGTCCCGAAACCTATTGATAGAGGTATCAGCCATCGTAATCGGACCATTTTAGATTTTTACCGCCCAAAAACTTGTGGGCTATAGCACAGTTAATTTTCAATAAAATTGAATTTTCTAAGAAATGTTTAGAAATAATCGAGCAATCAAAATGAAAATTGTCACAGCAATTACAGGTCCCGAAACCTATTGATAGAGGTATCAGCCATCGTAATCAGACCATTTTAGATTTTTGCCGCCCAAAAACTTTTGGGCTATAGCACAGTTAATTTTCAATAAAATTGAATTTTCTAAGAAATGTTTAGAAATAATCGAGCAATCAAAATGAAAATTGTCACAGCAATTACAGGTCCCGAAACCTATTGATAGAGGTATCAACCATCGTAATCGGACCATTTTAGATTTTTGCCGCCCAAAAACTTGTGGGCTATAGCACAGTTAATTTTCAATAAAATTGAATTTTCTAAGAAATGTTTAGAAATAATCGAGCAATCAAAATTAAAATTGTCACAGCAATTACAGGTCCCGAAACCTATTGATAGAGGTATCAGCCATCGTAATCGGACCATTTTAGATTTTTACCGCCCAAAAACTTGTGGGCTATAGCACAGTTAATTTTCAATAAAATTGAATTTTCTAAGAAATGTTTAGAAATAATCGAGCAATCAAAATGAAAATTGTCACAGCAATTACAGGTCCCGAAACCTATTGATAGAGGTATCAGCCATCGTAATCAGACCATTTTAGATTTTTGCCGCCCAAAAACTTTTGGGCTATAGCACAGTTAATTTTCAATAAAATTGAATTTTCTAAGAAATGTTTAGAAATAATCGAGCAATCAAAATTAAAATTGTCACAGCAATTACAGGTCCCGAAACCTATTGATAGAGGTATCAGCCATCGTAATCGGACCATTTTAGATTTTTACCGCCCAAAAACTTGTGGGCTATAGCACAGTTAATTTTCAATAAAATTGAATTTTCTAAGAAATGTTTAGAAATAATCGAGCAATCAAAATGATAATTGTCACAGCAATACAGGTCCCGAAACCTATTGATAGAGGTATCAGCCATCGTAATCAGACCATTTTAGATTTTTGCCGCCCAAAAACTTTTGGGCTATAGCACAGTTAATTTTCAATAAAATTGAATTTTCTAAGAAATGTTTAGAAATAATCGAGCAATCAAAATTAAAATTGTCACAGCAATTACAGGTCCCGAAACCTATTGATAGAGGTATCAGCCATCGTAATCGGACCATTTTAGATTTTTACCGCCCAAAAACTTGTGGGCTATAGCACAGTTAATTTTCAATAAAATTGAATTTTCTAAGAAATGTTTAGAAATAATCGAGCAATCAAAATGAAAATTGTCACAGCAATTACAGGTCCCGAAACCTATTGATAGAGGTATCAGCCATCGTAATCGGACCATTTTAGATTTTTGCCGCCCAAAAACTTGTGGGCTATAGCACAGTTAATTTTCAATAAAATTGAATTTTCTAAGAAATGTTTAGAAATAATCGAGCAATCAAAATGAAAATTGTCACAGCAATTACAGGTCCCGAAACCTATTGATAGAGGTATCAGCCATCGTAATCGGACCATTTTAGATTTTTGCCGCCCAAAAACTTGTGGGCTATAGCACAGTTAATTTTCAATAAAATTGAATTTTCTAAGAAATGTTTAGAAATAATCGAGCAATCAAAATGATAATTGTCACAGTAATTACAGGTCCCGAAACCTATTGATAGAGGTATCAGCCATCGTAATCGGACCATTTTAGATTTTTGCCGCCCAAAAACTTGTGGGCTATAGCACAGTTAATTTTCAATAAAATTGAATTTTCTAAGAAATGTTTAGAAATAATCGAGCAATCAAAATTATAATTGTCACAGCAATTACAGGTCCCGAAACCTATTGATAGAGGTATCAACCATCGTAATCGGACCATTTTAGATTTTTGCCGCCCAAAAACTTGTGGGCTATAGCACAGTTAATTTTCAATAAAATTGAATTTTCTAAGAAATGTTTAGAAATAATCGAGCAATCAAAATGAAAATTGTCACAGCAATTACAGGTCCCGAAACCTATTGATAGAGGTATCAACCATCGTAATCGGACCATTTTAGATTTTTGCCGCCCAAAAACTTGTGGGCTATAGCACAGTTAATTTTCAATAAAATTAAATTTTCTAAGAAATGTTTAGAAATAATCGAGCAATCAAAATTATAATTGTCACAGCAATTACAGGTCCCGAAACCTATTGATAGAGGTATCAACCATCGTAATCGGACCATTTTAGATTTTTGCCGCCCAAAAACTTGTGGGCTATAGCACAGTTAATTTTCAATAAAATTGAATTTTCTAAGAAATGTTTAGAAATAATCGAGCAATCAAAATGATAATTGTCACAGCAATTACAGGTCCCGAAACCTATTGATAGAGGTATCAGCCATCGTAATCGGACCATTTTAGATTTTTGCCGCCCAAAAACTTGTGGGCTATAGCACAGTTAATTTTCAATAAAATTGAATTTTCTAAGAAATGTTTAGAAATAATCGAGCAATCAAAATGAAAATTGTCACAGCAATTACAGGTCCCGAAACCTATTGATAGAGGTATCAACCATCGTAATCGGACCATTTTAGATTTTGGCCGCCCAAAAACTTGTGGGCTATAGCACAGTTAATTTTCAATAAAATTGAATTTTCTAAGAAATGTTTAGAAATAATCGAGCAATCAAAATGAAAATTGTCACAGCAATTACAGGTCCCGAAACCTATTGATAGAGGTATCAGCCATCGTAATCGGACCATTTTAGATTTTTGCCGCCCAAAAACTTGTGGGCTATAGCACAGTTAATTTTCAATAAAATTGAATTTTCTAAGAAATGTTTAGAAATAATCGAGCAATCAAAATTATAATTGTCACAGCAATTACAGGTCCCGAAACCTATTGATAGAGGTATCAACCATCGTAATCGGACCATTTTAGATTTTTGCCGCCCAAAAACTTGTGGGCTATAGCACAGTTAATTTTCAATAAAATTGAATTTTCTAAGAAATGTTTAGAAATAATCGAGCAATCAAAATGAAAATTGTCACAGCAATTACAGGTCCCGAAACCTATTGATAGAGGTATCAGCCATCGTAATCAGACCATTTTAGATTTTTGCCGCCCAAAAACTTTTGGGCTATAGCACAGTTAATTTTCAATAAAATTGAATTTTCTAAGAAATGTTTAGAAATAATCGAGCAATCAAAATGATAATTGTCACAGTAATTACAGGTCCCGAAACCTATTGATAGAGGTATCAGCCATCGTAATCGGACCATTTTAGATTTTTGCCGCCCAAAAACTTGTGGGCTGTAGCACAGTTAATTTTCAATAAAATTGAATTTTCTAAGAAATGTTTAGAAATAATCGAGCAATCAAAATGATAATTGTCACAGCAATTACAGGTCCCGAAACCTATTGATAGAGGTATCAACCATCGTAATCGGACCATTTTAGATTTTTGCCGCCCAAAAACTTGTGGGCTATAGCACAGTTAATTTTCAATAAAATTGAATTTTCTAAGAAATCTTTAGAAATAATCGAGCAATCAAAATGAAAATTGTCACAGCAATTACAGGTCCCGAAACCTATTGATAGAGGTATCAGCCATCGTAATCAGACCATTTTAGATTTTTGCCGCCCAAAAACTTGTGGGCTTTAGCACAGTTAATTTTCAATAAAATTGAATTTTCTAAGAAATGTTTAGAAATAATCGAGCAATCAAAATGAAAATTGTCACAGCAATTACAGGTCCCGAAACCTATTGATAGAGGTATCAACCATTGTAATCGGACCATTTTAGATTTTTGCCGCCCAAAAACTTGTGGGCTATAGCACAGTTAATTTTCAATCAAATTGAATTTTCTAAGAAATGTTTAGAAATAATCGAGCAATCAAAATGAAAATTGTCACAGCAATTACAGGTCCCGAAACCTATTGATAGAGGTATCAACCATCGTAATCGGACCATTTTAGATTTTTGCCGCCCAAAAACTTGTGGGCTATAGCACAGTTAATTTTCAATTAAATTGAATTTTCTAAGAAATGTTTAGAAATAATCGAGCAATCAAAATGAAAATTGTCACAGCAATTACAGGTCCCGAAACCTATTGATAGAGGTATCAACCATCGTAATCGGACCATTTTAGATGTTTGCCGCCCAAAAACTTGTGGGCTATAGCACAGTTAATTTTCAATAAAATTGAATTTTCTAAGAAATGTTTAGAAATAATCGAGCAATCAAAATGATAATTGTCATAGCAATTACAGGTCCCGAAACCTATTGATAGAGGTATCAACCATCGTAATCGGACCATTTTAGATTTTTGCCGCCCAAAAACTTGTGGGCTATAGCACAGTTAATTTTCAATAAAATTGAATTTTCTAAGAAATGTTTAGAAATAATCGAGCAATCAAAATGATAATTGTCACAGCAATTACAGGTCCCGAAACCTATTGATAGAGGTATCAGCCATCGTAATCGGACCATTTTAGATTTTGGCCGCCCAAAAACTTGTGGGCTATAGCACAGTTAATTTTCAATAAAATTGAATTTTCTAAGAAATGTTTAGAAATAATCGAGCAATCAAAATGAAAATTGTCACAGCAATTACAGGTCCCGAAACCTATTGATAGAGGTATCAACCATCGTAATCGGACCATTTTAGATTTTTGCCGCCCAAAAACTTGTGGGCTATAGCACAGTTAATTTTCAATAAAATTGAATTTTCTAAGAAATGTTTAGAAATAATCGAGCAATCAAAATGAAAATTGTCACAGCAATTACAGGTCCCGAAACCTATTGATAGAGGTATCAACCATCGTAATCGGACTATTTTAGGTTTTTACCGCCCAAAAACTTGTGGGCTATAGCACAGTTAATTTTCAATAAAATTGAATTTTCTAAGAAATGTTTAGAAATAATCGAGCAATCAAAATGATAATTGTCACAGCAATTACAGGCCCCGAAACCTATTGATAGAGGTATCAGCCATCGTAATCGGACCATTTTAGATTTTTGCCGCCCAAAAACTTGTGGGCTATAGCACAGTTAATTTTCAATAAAATTGAATTTTCTAAGAAATGTTTAGAAATAATCGAGCAATCAAAATGAAAATTGTCACAGCAATTACAGGTCCCGAAACCTATTGATAGAGGTATCAACCATCGTAATCGGACCATTTTAGATTTTTGCCGCCCAAAAACTTGTGGGCTATAGCACAGTTAATTTTCAATAAAATTGAATTTTCTAAGAAATGTTTAGAAATAATCGAGCAATCAAAATGATAATTGTCACAGCAATTACAGGTCCCGAAACCTATTGATAGAGGTATCAGCCATCGTAATCGGACCATTTTAGATTTTTGCCGCCCAAAAACTTGTGGGCTATAGCACAGTTAATTTTCAATAAAATTGAATTTTCTAATAAATGTTTAGAAATAATCGAGCAATCAAAATGAAAATTGTCACAGCAATTACAGGTCCCGAAACCTATTGATAGAGGTATCAGCCATCGTAATCAGACCATTTTAGATTTTTGCCGCCCAAAAACTTTTGGGCTATAGCACAGTTAATTTTCAATAAAATTGAATTTTCTAAGAAATGTTTAGAAATAATCGAGCAATCAAAATGAAAATTGTCACAGCAATTACAGGTCCCGAAACCTATTGATAGAGGTATCAACCATCGTAATCGGACCATTTTAGATTTTTGCCGCCCAAAAACTTGTGGGCTATAGCACAGTTAATTTTCAATAAAATTAAATTTTCTAAGAAATGTTTAGAAATAATCGAGCAATCAAAATTATAATTGTCACAGCAATTACAGGTCCCGAAACCTATTGATAGAGGTATCAACCATCGTAATCCGACCATTTTAGATTTTTGCCGCCCAAAAACTTGTGGGCTATAGCACAGTTAATTTTCAATAAAATTGAATTTTCTAAGAAATGTTTAGAAATAATCGAGCAATCAAAATGATAATTGTCACAGCAATTACAGGTCCCGAAACCTATTGATAGAGGTATCAGCCATCGTAATCGGACCATTTTAGATTTTTGCCGCCCAAAAACTTGTGGGCTATAGCACAGTTAATTTTCAATAAAATTGAATTTTCTAAGAAATGTTTAGAAATAATCGAGCAATCAAAATGAAAATTGTCACAGCAATTACAGGTCCCGAAACCTATTGATAGAGGTATCAACCATCGTAATCGGACCATTTTAGATTTTGGCCGCCCAAAAACTTGTGGGCTATAGCACAGTTAATTTTCAATAAAATTGAATTTTCTAAGAAATGTTTAGAAATAATCGAGCAATCAAAATGAAAATTGTCACAGCAATTACAGGTCCCGAAACCTATTGATAGAGGTATCAGCCATCGTAATCGGACCATTTTAGATTTTTGCCGCCCAAAAACTTGTGGGCTATAGCACAGTTAATTTTCAATAAAATTGAATTTTCTAAGAAATGTTTAGAAATAATAGAGCAATCAAAATGAAAATTGTCACAGCAATTACAGGTCCCGAAACCTATTGATAGAGGTATCAACCATCGTAATCGGACCATTTTAGATTTTTGCCGCCCAAAAACTTGTGGGCTATAGCACAGTTAATTTTCAATAAAATTGAATTTTCTAAGAAATGTTTAGAAATAATCGATCAATCAAAATGAAAATTGTCACAGCAATTACAGGTCCCGAAACCTATTGATAGAGGTATCAGCCATCGTAATCAGACCATTTTAGATTTTTGCCGCCCAAAAACTTTTGGGCTATAGCACAGTTAATTTTCAATAAAATTGAATTTTCTAAGAAATGTTTAGAAATAATCGAGCAATCAAAATGATAATTGTCACAGTAATTACAGGTCCCGAAACCTATTGATAGAGGTATCAGCCATCGTAATCGGACCATTTTAGATTTTTGCCGCCCAAAAACTTGTGGGCTGTAGCACAGTTAATTTTCAATAAAATTGAATTTTCTAAGAAATGTTTAGAAATAATCGAGCAATCAAAATGATAATTGTCACAGCAATTACAGGTCCCGAAACCTATTGATAGAGGTATCAACCATCGTAATCGGACCATTTTAGATTTTTGCCGCCCAAAAACTTGTGGGCTATAGCACAGTTAATTTTCAATCAAATTGAATTTTCTAAGAAATGTTTAGAAATAATCGAGCAATCAAAATGAAAATTGTCACAGCAATTACAGGTCCCGAAACCTATTGATAGAGGTATCAACCATCGTAATCGGACCATTTTAGATTTTTGCCGCCCAAAAACTTGTGGGCTATAGCACAGTTAATTTTCAATTAAATTGAATTTTCTAAGAAATGTTTAGAAATAATCGAGCAATCAAAATGAAAATTGTCACAGCAATTACAGGTCCCGAAACCTATTGATAGAGGTATCAACCATCGTAATCGGACCATTTTAGATTTTTGCCGCCCAAAAACTTGTGGGCTATAGCACAGTTAATTTTCAATGAAATTGAATTTTCTAAGAAATGTTTAGAAATAATCGAGCAATCAAAATGATAATTGTCACAGCAATTACAGGTCCCGAAACCTATTGATAGAGGTATCAGCCATCGTAATCGGACCATTTTAGATTTTGGCCGCCCAAAAACTTGTGGGCTATAGCACAGTTAATTTTCAATAAAATTGAATTTTCTAAGAAATGTTTAGAAATAATCGAGCAATCAAAATGAAAATTGTCACAGCAATTACAGGTCCCGAAACCTATTGATAGAGGTATCAACCATCGTAATCGGACCATTTTAGATTTTTGCCGCCCAAAAACTTGTGGGCTATAGCACAGTTAATTTTCAATAAAATTGAATTTTCTAAGAAATGTTTAGAAATAATTGAGCAATCAAAATGATAATTGTCACAGCAATTACAGGTCCCGAAACCTATTGATAGAGGTATCAGCCATCGTAATCGGACCATTTTAGATTTTGGCCGCCCAAAAACTTGTGGGCTATAGCACAGTTAATTTTCAATAAAATTGAATTTTCTAAGAAATGTTTAGAAATAATCGAGCAATCAAAATGAAAATTGTCACAGCAATTACAGGTCCCGAAACCTATTGATAGAGGTATCAACCATCGTAATCGGACCATTTTAGATTTTTGCCGCCCAAAAACTTGTGGGCTATAGCACAGTTAATTTTCAATAAAATTGAATTTTCTAAGAAATGTTTAGAAATAATCGAGCAATCAAAATGAAAATTGTCACAGCAATTACAGGTCCCGAAATCTATTGATAGAGGTATCAACCATCGTAATCGGACCATTTTAGATTCTTGCCGCCCAAAAACTTGTGGGCTATAGCACAGTTAATTTTCAATTAAATTGAATTTTCTAAGAAACGTTTAGAAATAATCGAGCAATCAAAATGAAAATTGTCACAGCAATTACAGGTCCCGAAACCTATTGATAGAGGTATCAACCATCGTAATCGGACCATTTTAGATTTTTGCCGCCCAAAAACTTGTGGGCTATAGCACAGTTAATTTTCAATAAAATTGAATTTTCTAAGAAATGTTTAGAAATAATCGAGCAATCAAAATGATAATTGTCACAGCAATTACAGGTCCCGAAACCTATTGATAGAGGTATCAGCCATCGTAATCGGACCATTTTAGATTTTGGCCGCCCAAAAACTTGTGGGCTATAGCACAGTTAATTTTCAATAAAATTGAATTTTCTAAGAAATGTTTAGAAATAATCGAGCAATCAAAATGATAATTGTCACAGCAATTACAGGCCCCGAAACCTATTGATAGAGGTATCAGCCATCGTAATCGGACCATTTTAGATTTTTGCCGCCCAAAAACTTGTGGGCTATAGCACAGTTAATTTTCAATAAAATTGAATTTTCTAAGAAATGTTTAGAAATAATCGAGCAATCAAAATGAAAATTGTCACAGCAATTACAGGTCCCGAAATCTATTGATAGAGGTATCAACCATCGTAATCGGACCATTTTAGATTTTTGCCGCCCAAAAACTTGTGGGCTATAGCACAGTTAATTTTCAATTAAATTGAATTTTCTAAGAAATGTTTAGAAATAATCGAGCAATCAAAATGAAAATTGTCACAGCAATTACAGGTCCCGAAACCTATTGATAGAGGTATCAACCATCGTAATCGGACCATTTTAGATTTTGGCCGCCCAAAAACTTGTGGGCTATAGCACAGTTAATTTTCAATAAAATTGAATTTTCTAAGAAATGTTTAGAAATAATCGAGCAATCAAAATGATAATTGTCACAGCAATTACAGGTCCCGAAACCTATTGATAGAGGTATCAGCCATCGTAATCGGACCATTTTAGATTTTTGCCGCCCAAAAACTTGTGGGCTATAGCACAGTTAATTTTCAATAAAATTGAATTTTCTAAGAAATGTTTAGAAATAATCGAGCAATCAAAATGATAATTGTCACAGCAATTACAGGTCCCGAAACCTATTGATAGAGGTATCAACCATCGTAATCGGACCATTTTAGATTTTTGCCGCCCAAAAACTTGTGGGCTATAGCACAGTTAATTTTCAATAAAATTGAATTTTCTAAGAAATGTTTAGAAAAAATCGAGCAATCAAAATGAAAATTGTCACAGCAATTACAGGTCCCGAAACCTATTGATAGAGGTATCAACCATCGTAATCGGACCATTTTAGATTTTTGCCGCCCAAAAACTTGTGGGCTATAGCACAGTTAATTTTCAATTAAATTGAATTTTCTAAGAAATGTTTAGAAATAATCGAGCAATCAAAATGAAAATTGTCACAGCAATTACAGGTCCCGAAACCTATTGATAGAGGTATCAGCCATCGTAATCGGACCATTTTAGATTTTTGCCGCCCAAAAACTTGTGGGCTATAGCACAGTTAATTTTCAATAAAATTGAATTTTCTAAGAAATGTTTAGAAATAATCGAGCAATCAAAATGATAATTGTCACAGCAATTACAGGTCCCGAAACCTATTGATAGAGGTAATAGCCATCGTAATCGGACCATTTTAGAGCTTTGCCGCCCAAAAACTTGTGGGCTATAGCACAGTTAATTTTCAATAAAATTGAATTTTCTAAGAAATGTTTAGAAATAATCGAGCAATCAAAATGAAAATTGTCACAGCAATTACAGGTCCCGAAACCTATTGATAGAGGTATCAACCATCGTAATCGAACCATTTTAGATTTTTGCCGCCCAAAAACTTGTGGGCTATAGCATATATGATTTTCAATAAAATTGAATTTTCTAAGAAATGTTTAGAAATAATCGAGCAATCAAAATGAAAATTGTCACAGCAATTACAGGTCCCGAAACCTATTGATAGAGGTATCAACCATCGTAATCGGACCATTTTAGATTTTTGCCGCCCAAAAACTTGTGGGCTATAGCACAGTTAATTTTCAATAAAATTGAATTTTCTAAGAAATGTTTAGAAATAATCGAGCAATCAAAATGATAATTGTCACAGCAATTACAGGTCCCGAAACCTATTGATAGAGGTAATAGCCATCGTAATCGGACCATTTTAGAGCTTTGCCGCCCAAAAACTTGTGGGCTATAGCACAGTTAATTTTCAATAAAATTGAATTTTCTAAGAAATGTTTAGAAATAATCGAGCAATCAAAATGAAAATTGTCACAGCAATTACAGGTCCCGAAACCTATTGATAGAGGTATCAACCATCGTAATCGAACCATTTTAGATTTTTGCCGCCCAAAAACTTGTGGGCTATAGCATATATGATTTTCAATAAAATTGAATTTTCTAAGAAATGTTTAGAAATAATCGAGCAATCAAAATGAAAATTGTCACAGCAATTACAGGTCCCGAAACCTATTGATAGAGGTATCAACCATCGTAATCGGACCATTTTAGATTTTGGCCGCCCAAAAACTTGTGGGCTATAGCACAGTTAATTTTCAATAAAATTGAATTTTCTAAGAAATGTTTAGAAATAATCGAGCAATCAAAATTAAAATTGTCACAGCAATTACAGGTCCCGAAACCTATTGATAGAGGTATCAACCATCGTAATCGGACCATTTTAGAATTTAGCCGCCCAAAAACTTGTGGGCTATAGCATAGTTGATTTTCAATAAAATTGAATTTTCTAAGAAATGTTTAGAAATAACCGAGCAATCAAAATGAAAATTGTCACAGCAATTACAGGTCCCGAAACCTATTGATAGAGGTATCAACCATTGTAATCGAACCATTTTAGATTTTGGCCGCCCAAAAACTTGTGGGCTATAGCATAGTTGATTTTCAATAAAATTGAATTTTCTAAGAAATGTTTAGAAATAATCGAGCAATCAAAATGAAAATTGTCACAGCAATTACAGGTCCCGAAACCTATTGATAGAGGTATCAACCATCGTAATCGAACCATTTTAGAATTTAGCCGCCCAAAAACTTGTGGGCTATAGCATAGTTGATTTTCAATAAAATTGAATTTTCTAAGAAATGTTTAGAAATAATCGAGCAATCAAAATGAAAATTGTCACAGCAATTACAGGTCCCGAAACCTATTGATAGAGGTATCAACCATCGTAATCGGACCATTTTAGATTTTGGCCGCCCAAAAACTTGTGGGCTATAGCATAGTTGATTTTCAATAAAATTGAATTTTCTAAGAAATGTTTAGAAATAATCGAGCAATCAAAATGAAAATTGTCACAGCAATTACAGGTCCCGAAACCTATTGATAGAGGTATCAACCATCGTAATCGAACCATTTTAGATTTTATCCGCCCAAAAACTTGTGGGCTATAGCATAGTTGATTTTCAATAAAATTGAATTTTCTAAGAAATGTTTAGAAATAATCGAGCAATCAAAATGAAAATTGGCACAGCAATTACAGGTCCCGAAACCTATTGATAGAGGTATCAACCATCGTAATCGGACCATTTTAGATTTTTGCCGCCCAAAAACTTGTGGGCTATAGCACAGTTAATTTTCAATAAAATTGAATTTTCTAAGAAATGTTTAGAAATAATCGAGCAATCAAAATGATAATTGTCACAGCAATTACAGGTCCCGAAACCTATTGATAGAGGTAATAGCCATCGTAATCGGACCATTTTAGAGCTTTGCCGCCCAAAAACTTGTGGGCTATAGCACAGTTAATTTTCAATAAAATTGAATTTTCTAAGAAATGTTTAGAAATAATCGAGCAATCAAAATGAAAATTGTCACAGCAATTATAAGTCCCGAAACCTATTGATAGAGGTATCAATCATCGTAATCGGACCATTTTAGATTTTTGCCGCCCAAAAACTTGTGGGCTATAGCATAGTTGATTTTCAATAAAATTGAATTTTCTAAGAAATGTTTAGAAATAATCGAGCAATCAAAATGAAAATTGTCACAGCAATTACAGGTCCCGAAACCTATTCATAGAGGTATCAGCCATCGCAATCGGACCATTTTTGATTTTTGCCGCCCAAAAACTTGTGGGCTATAGCATAGTTGATTTTCAATGAAATTGAATTTTCTAAGAAATGTTTAGAAATAATCGAGCAATCAAATTGAAAATTGTCACAGCAATTACAGGTCCCGAAACCTATTGATAGAGGTATCAACCATCGTAATGGGACCATTTTAGATTTTTGCCGCCCAAAAACTTGTGGGCTATAGCATAGTTGATTTTCAATTCAATTGAATTTTCTAAGAAATGTTTAGAAATAATCGAGCAATCAAAATGAAAATTGTCAAAGCAATTACAGGTCCCGGAACCTATTGATAGAGGTATCAACCATCGTAATCGGACCATTTTAGATTTTGGCCGCCCAAAAACTTGTGGGCTATAGCATAGTTGATTTTCAATTAAATTGAATTTTCTAAGAAAGGTTTGGTCGAGCAACTTTAACTGAAGCTTCTTGTCAAACACCCCAATATAATGATTCAATCACACAACATTTGGTTTTCATACGACAATCCGCAGGAACAATTAAATTCATAACGTTCAATTTGCGCACGGAGCTCGGTCAAAAATTCGCCGAATGGCTGACGTTCCTTTTGGTTCAGATTGTTGAATTTGAATGACTCAATAGTCACGTTTTTCTGTGGCAGACAATAATTATCAAATGCCTTCAACACATCAGCCAATGTTCGTTGTTTTGTTACCGTTTCGGTGCGTGCTTCTGACGTTGATGTCGCTGGAATTTCTTGTGTTGTGATTACTGTTCCAAGCAGTGACTGTTCGGATCCATCATTTGGAAACAAAGTATTGTAAATATTGGCGCCCTTTGTTCCAATTAACCACAGTAAAATTGCGATTTTCGTTGCCTCCGTCTGACCATTTTTATCGTTCGCGATCATGTACACCAAACAATCACATTTACAATTCTTCCAGTCCAGTCGGTCGCCAAGTCTGCGCAATCCAGCTCTCGCAATTTTTTTCGTGTGTCAGCCATTTCGCTTAATTTCCAATGATCATGACTTTAATTTTCAAAAGTATGATCGAAAAAACGTGTTGTTTAGGCTTCAAATTAGTCCGATGATTACTTTCTGCTGCCCGATGATTCGATTTTATTGATGATATTTCCCGATGAACATGTGTTTGAACATGTGTAACACCCAAATTTTCTAAATCACTTTATTACTGAATAAAGTTCCGAAACTTTATAATTTTTATATTCCGTAATTTTAAATTATTTTTTCTGAATTCCCAAAATTCCTATTTTGGGCTTGAACTTTGTTAGATTTCATCATATTCAATAAGGTCTCAGTGGCAGTTTCTCTCGTTTAAATGTCGCAGTTACATGCGATTGTCATTCAATTTTCATGCGATTCGAACTTTCGAATATCGGGCATCCAACTATCTAACTATCTAAATTCCAATTAAGGCCAATTTTATTATTTTTACTTATAATAAACGTCTTATTCATAACTAGATCTATAAAGATTCGTGAAACTTCTACTTCGGAATTTTTCTTTTTCATAAATTATTTCAACAAGTCAAGTTAAAAATATCAACAACTCAACCGAAATTCATCAATTCATCCGATTAATATGAATATTTTCTACTAGTAACTATCGTCCGTTAACTAACCAAATTGTAGGTCTAGTATAGTAATTCAAAGCAATTTCTACTCCTCACAAATGCCCTAAGATAGCGACGAATACTTTTGTCATCATATGAGTCTTAAATACTCTAAAATGTTGATTTTATACACAATTATCGGAGTAATAGCGTGAAAGATCAACCTTCCTCCTTAGCCAAATCCATCTGTTGTAAAACTCCATACCAATTTGTATTACTAGCATATGTCTTATTTGTAGTCATTCTCCAAACACCACAATATGAACCACTTTGTTATTCAGTCGTTAACCTATTAAATAGTGGCACAATGATTGTGACAAGGAAGGCGACACTACCAATTTAACACCCATAAACATAAATACGCTACATTTAATTTGTATCTTTTGCACCACATACATACATCCAAATTACGAAACTTGTGTGTTATCTGTTGTTAATAACGGCTGAAAGATCTAGAACAAAATCATCAAAAACAGTAAAGAAAACTTGTGGTATGAATATGAACACAGACATATCCTTGCTACATGTATCTTTATTTTTATTTCTGCCGAATAAAAAAAGCTCACCTTGAAATTATGGAGGACGATATGTAGATATGTACATGAGTACCAATAACAAATATAGATATTATGCTCTATACCTGGAAAAAAGATATACGGTTCTTGTGAAAATTTAATGAAAATTTAGATACATTTTTTTCGGCAATAAACTGTAATATTGTATGTATGCGAAGTAGAGATATCATACCGAGAATATATACATACCTATATATTACACTTTACACGACCGCATTAGGAAAATGAACAGAAAAATATGAAAATCTGTTTGCTATGTAGAAGCCAGTTGGGAAATTGAATTAATAAAACTTGAAAAAAAAAAAAATTCAATTTCTTTAAAGCAGAGCAGAAGACACAAATCTAAGAATTGTGCGTGGATTTTGTTGTTTTAATTATTAATAACCTACGTACTATGTACTTAGTATGTATAGGCATTACACCACATTACACGTGTGTGCCCATACCTTTTTCACTTCATTTAATATTTTACTTATTGTTTCTAATTTTAAATTTTGCTATAGATACAACCGAATACATTATGAAAATCTCGTACAGTTCCTTCAAGCAATTTGAATTTTTAATTTTGTGTTCAAAATGTTTTTGTATTGTTTGCAGTTTGTTTTTGCTTATTATTAATGAGGTAGGCCGCAAGCAATCAACATTAAAATATTGTATAACAAAAATGTAATCTGTTATGAAAAAATCTTTACTGTGTTTAGTTTTAAGGAATACATTTTTATAAGCTCGTTATTTATTTAACATTACATTCTGGTACATCTATAGCAACATAAACTGTTGTTATTCGCAAAACAGCCAGAATTGCATATAGTCATAATTTTAGAAATAAGAAATTACATTCTCAATATGTCTATAGCAAATCCGATAGTTCAATGTTATGCAAGAAAAATCAACAAGTTATAATTTTGGGCGAATTTTTCTATCGGATTTGATTGCATCATCGGTAAACCTGTTCCGCAAAATTCATCTTCACATTAAGATGTGCTTCTTCGTATGTGATGGACAGAGATTTCTGGCGTATCGTAATAAAAAATAACTTGTTCTAGCTGTAACTAAAGCGGAAGAGAGATTGACATTTATTTACAGACTGAAGATAGTAACAATATAAATACATGATTACATGATATAACAATACAGTGTTACCAACATTTAAAGTACAATATTTACTTTTCATCATTCCCCCTAAATATTGTATTTTTATTTTTGTAAACCCATAGCTGTGGTACAGTTGTGATGTTGCTGCTTAGGGAGAGCTTTTGTTAAAACATCAGCAATCATTTGCTTTGTTGGAATGTATTCTATTTCAAGTCGACGGCACATCACTAACTCCTTTATAAAGTGATATCTGACATCTATATGTTTCGTCCTTGGGTGATATGTATTCGTAGCACTCACGCTTAATGCACTTTTGTTGTCGCAATTAAGTTTGATCACAATCGATGTATCTGGGAAAATTTCGCTCTGTAATTTGTTGAGCCATAAGCCTTCTTGTGTTGCTGCTACCATAGACATGTATTCTGCCTCGGTAGTTGACAAGGCCACTGTGCATTGTCGTTTCGAGTTCCACGATATTGGTCCTCCTTGTATCGCAATTACATATCCAGTAGTTGATCGTCGTTGTTCAGGATCACTCGCCCAATCTGAATCACAGTATCCAATCATATCTGCATTGCTATTTTTGCTGAATTCTAATTTAAAACTTGATGTACCCTTCAAATAACTCATCACTCGTTTCGTAGAATTCCAATGGGCCATTCCTGGATTCTGATTAAATTGACTTAATTTGTTGACGGCATAACAAATATCTGGTCTTGTGACTTGCGCTGCATAAAGTAGACTGCCTATTGCCTCTTGGTACGGAATGTGTTTCATCTTTTCACTGTCTTCAACATTTTTTGGACTCATCTCTTTAGACAAGATTTGTTTAGCCTCTAGCGGAGTCGCAACTGGATTGCAATCTGTCATGTTAAACTTTCTCAAAACATCGTTTATATAACCTTCCTGACATATCGATACTGTTCCTTCCTTTCGATCCCTTTCAATTTTCATTCCTAGTACATATTTCGCCTCACCGATATCCTCCATCTGAAATTTTCTCATTAAATTTTTCTTTAGCTCAGCCATTAAATCCAATTCATTGGAGAATAATATGAGATCATCTACGTATACAGCGACTATTATGATCTTTTGAGCTACTATTATAAAGTATATGCATGTGTCTACCGATGACTGCGTCATACCGGAATTCTTCAGTTGAGTGTCTAAATGTTGATTCCAAATGCGGCTGGCTTGTTTAAGCCCGTACAATGACTTTTTAAGGTGACAAACTTTTTTACCATATTGAAAACATTCTGGCTGCACCATATAAATGGTTTCTTCAAGTTCTGATTGGAGAAATGCTGTGACTGCATCCATTTGGTGAATCTCTAAATCATATTTTGCTACCATTGCTAATAAAAACCGAATCGAGCTGTATCTCACAACTGGAGAGTACGTTTCTGTGAAGTCTATGCCCGGTTTCTGCGCACATCCTCTGATCACTATTCTCGCTTTATATTTTATAATTCTTCCGACAGCATCGCGTTTCGTTTTAAATACCCATTTATTACTGATGGGTTTTCTATTAACAGGCAGATCAACCAACTCCCAAGTATTATTTTTCATTAGAGATTGATATTCGGATTCCATGGCTTGCTTCCACAAATCCGAATGTATACTTTGTAATGCTTCATTTACTGATGATGGATCTTCATACAAACTGTCCGCCTCGAAATTAGTGTGGTACACAAAATCAGGTATTTTTGTAGTTTTCAAATTTCGTGTTGAGGTTCTCCTTGGTTGTTCAGCTATTGGAATACTTATTGGTGGTTGATAGTCATCGTCTAAGTTTGTATTAAAGAATGATTCTACATCCGTACAGTACGAATCGTTAACATTTCCATCTGTACTAACTGACATTTGTTGTTGAATCTCTTCCTGCGGAACCATTTCCTGAATCTGAACAGTGTCATCATTTGTTATCTCAGGTGGGTGAGTATCTGTATTCGTTAAGCTTTCTTTCTCATCTATTTCTAGAGACATATCAAACAAGTTAACAATATTTTCATTTAAAAATTTCTCATTGAGAAACTGATATTCCATAAAAACCACATCACGTCTGATTAATACAGTTTCTTGTTCTATATGGAACACTCTATATGCCTTAGATTCTTCACTGTATCCCATAAAAATACACTTTTCTGATTTCTGATCCAGCTTGCCCCTTTTTTGTTTCGGGATGTGCGCAAAACAAATACAGCCAAACACACGCAAATGTTTTAATTGTGGTTTTATTCCAGACCAAACCTCTTCTGGTGTTACTGAATCCTGCATTCGGTTTGGCGTACGATTTACCAAATATGCTGCTGTGTTTGCAGCTTCTGCCCAGAATTTTTTCGGAAAATTGGCCTCAATAAGCATACACCTGACTTTTTCGATGAGAGTTCTATTCATCCGTTCACACTTTCCATTCTGCTCAGGCGTGTAAGGTGTCGTTTTCTGATGTTTGATGCCGGATTTTCGAAGAAAATCATCCATCTCAATATTGCAGGATTCTGTCGCGTAGGCTTTTTGTAATGCGTTTTATTATGCGAAAAAAACGCGGTATTTTCTTTTTTATTCACTTTCACTTCTTGAAGTAATTTTGTTTTTTATAAAATCTCCTGTTACAGTAGCCCCCGAATTCTCTATTGCCATTATCATTGGCTTGTATAAATCAGGTAATCCAGCCAAAAGAAATGTGTCGATCCATTCTTCACTTACTGCAAACTCAATATCATTTAACATCTGTGCAGTTGACATGATGATAGTGACGTACTTCTCCATTGATTTACAATCAACCATTTTTGTCATGATCATTTTTCGCATTAGACCAACTTTTCTTGATAATCCTTTATCTGTGAATGCATTTTTTAATTGCTCCCAAACTTCTTTTGAGGTATTGGCTGAACGAATTTGAACATAGTTCTGTTGACTGACCATCATTATTATTTTGGTTCTAGCCTTTGTGTCTCTAGCTGCTTTTATAATTTCATCTTCTGTGGCATCTTTTCCTTGTACACATGACCATAAATCTTCATGTTGAAGGTATGCCTTCATTGCAAAACTCCAATTATTGTAGTTTTCTCGGCCATTCAGCTTCTCGATGAATGGTATCATTGACATCGCCGTGATGGATGATAATTGCTTTTTTATTTAGAAATTACTCACTTATTTTTATTTCGATAATTCTGGGCCCATAACCTGATGGACAGAGATTTCTGGCGTATCGTAAATAAAAAACAACTTGTTCTAGCTGTAACTAAAGCGGAAGAGAGATTGACATTTATTTACAGACTGAAGATAGTAACAATATAAATACATGATTACATGATTTAACAATACAGTGTTACCAACATTTAAAGTACAATATTTACTTTTCATCAGTATGAGTTTGAAACAAAGGTGCTTAATTTTTTGATAAGTGACACTCAACCTAACCTAAAATACATTAATATTTCGTTTACCATCTGAAAATTGGGATAGTAAGTTTTTATGCTATTTCGATTGCTAGTGACTAGCAAAATTTAACGAGAACATGAAATTCCGTGGTTTCGAGGATTGTAGCTCTTAATCTTGGGTCATACCACCAAAAGCTACGTGAAAGTCACCGATTCTTTTATTAAGTTTTTTTTGAATTTGTTTAGCTGAAATGTCATTTTTTTTCAATTTTGAATTACTGCCATCTAAATTTGATCACGGAAACAACAACTTTTTATTTTAACTTTTTTAAACATATTTTAGTAGTCTAGTTTATAAGTAGGTGTCACGCTGGTAGTAAAAAAGTTCGGGGTGAGCTGTGTCGTCTACACGGCCATAGGTGATTTGCCTGATTACGGTTTTAAGCAGTGAGAGTGATGATAGACTGATTTGTCGCGATTTCTTTACGCAAATTTTGGTACTAAAATTGGTCCGATTCGATGAAGCGTTGCCTCGATATAGTGCTCTCAAGCATTGTAAATCACTATCTTGTAGTTTTAATTTTAATGAACATTTATGTGGAGAGTTATTATTTTAATTTACAATAAATTGAGCAAAATGGGTACTGAGTACTGTTGTAAAATTTCCGATATTTTTAAATTTGTTAATGTTACCGGTAATATTACCGGTAACACAATTTTTATTCAATATTATAATTCAAATTTGTACCATAGAACACTAGTAATATTTTGACGTCTAGACAAAAGTAGTAAGATTTTTAAATAAAACCCAAACTGCTCATTATTCTCTCAAATATATGTCATCCTCTACAAAGTAATCTCATTCGGGTAGAATACACTTATGCGAACGTTTTTTCCAGTCTTCGAAACAGTTTATAAAGTCTATTTCCGGAATGGCCTATAAAACCTTCTTCGATTCGGCTTTAATCTCTTCAATCGTGTCAAAACGATGTACTCGGAGCGGTTTCTTGAGTTTCAGGAATAGCGAGAAGTCAAGCAGAGCTAAATCGGGCGAGGGGTAGTTGTGAAACAATATTGGTCGAATTTTTGGCCAAATAGTCACATACAAGTCACATCCAGTGTGAGAGGGCTCATTATCATGATGCAAAAACCAAGAGTTTTCTGTCCAAAATTTTCGTGATGTCAGCAAAATCTCTAATTGTCAATCGACGATTTTTGACCACCAAATGCTTGACTTCCTTGATGTGGTGTTCATCGGTAGATGTCGAAGGACGGCAACGTCGTCTTCAATGCCTATAGTAAATAATAAATTATACGTAAATATGAGTTTATGATCAATTAAACTTTTTAATGAATGTATGGCTCATCCCCTCCGACACATTTATCATCCTCAGCCTCATCCATAATCGAATTATTCTTACTTCCCTCCAAGTCATCCTCTTCTTCATCCTCTTACTTCATCTTCGTTATCCACACTTACTACGTTCGATCTCGACAGGTTTAAGTTGTGAAAAATGTAAGCTAGTTTTCCTGCACGATCAACAGTCAATGGATTACGTGTTGGACTATGTGTATAAAAACATAAGTACTAAATGTGCTTTCCATTGCAGCTCTCGATGCAGGCATGCTCAAAATACCGCCAAGAACTTAAAGGTGAAGTAGAGCACAATCCCGCCCACCAAGTTTTACGAGAGAGCTGCTCACTTGCAACCACAAACGGTCGTGGAAAAAGTTCACTTCGAACATTGTAATGCACCAAAGACTCATATATTTTGTTGCCCTCAAATTTTTTGTCCTTGCATATATTTTGGGTGAAGTTCTGCGACATTAAAAATAAATTCGAAAGACTCTTTCCTCGAATAGCTGGTTCAAGCAAATTTGAGAATACTTATAGGTCCCTCGAGCAAACTCTCAAAAGAAGATGGCCATTTAGCAATCGGAGGTAGTACACAATCAACAATTTCGAATAAGAGATTGTAGATGCCTTCATAACTGAATTCACTTCGTCCTCGATAGCCTTCGTTCGTTAGGGCATACCTGATGTAGCGTGAAGGTAGATCTAATGTAGCATGAAAAATGTGAAATTTTTTTTTTTTTTTTTGCGAAACCATCCGTACGACTGACTGAACATTTCAAACTGTTGATTAACTAGATCTTGAAGATATCGACAATGAGCAAGTTAAGTCCATGGGAGATGCATCCGTATTCGGTAATATGGGGATAGCTTTTGTTAACCATTTTTCGGGACGCTTTATTGTTCGTTCCATTGTCAGTAATAAGTACAACAAATTTATAAATCTCGACGTCTTTTAACACCGCTTTAACTTTCTTGAAACGCAACTTTAAAAGCCAAAAGTAGATTTTCCTTAGTGAGTAGATTTATAGAAAAAGGCTTTGGGTGTATTGATGACATAGCTATTCGACCATCTGGTGCTATTTTGGTCTCATGTTGTCAACGAAATTCCAGCATACTAGAGCTTTTTTTGTTTCTAGTTAAAATAGTGATTGGTGTTCCATGGTCAGATTCCAGCTCTATTACGTATTTGCCAAATGAATATGTTAATGAAACAGGAGAAAGGTGTAGATTATATTTTACAGCAAAAATTTGGTGTAGTAGGTTAACAGTACATAAGGGAGTATAATGCAGTGGTGTGACAACTCTTTTTGCATTTAGACTAGTTGAGTTGTTTGGAAAAAACATTTTTAATATATATTACCGATATTACCACTGTAACACCACTTTGGGTATTATTGCCTAAAATTACCTATTTTACCGGTAATATTACCACCGAGAATATTACCGTTTACATCACTAGTACTGAGTATTGAGAATTTTGTATATGTACAGTACACGACGTATAATATACATTGTGCTAATATACCGTCAAATATTTTTATTGGATTAGTTTATTTTTTCATAATGGTAAGTACCAAAAATAAACGATGCGGGTGAAATCGGTTCAAATGTTTGGTACTTATGCTCGCCTTAAGTCATTTTTCTCTTTATTCTAACATAAGTAATTCATGTTTTTGTATCTTTTGTTATTGTAACCGACGACATTCATTTTTTTCGTTAATAAAAAACCAAAACAAAATACAGTGGTACCCGGTATACAACCTTAATTCGTTTCGTGGTATACCGAATTGGTCGTACACCGAAGCAACCTTTCCCATAAGAAAAATTTACCTATATAACTATGTAAATGGGTTCAAAAATAATTTAAGCGCTGTTATAGTTATTAATAGTAATAAACTAAATTAATAATGAATTTTTTTGTATATTTTTCCAAAATTTTAAACAAAAAAAAATTGATAAAAAAGAGTTTGTCATATACCGGGCTGGTCGTATTACTGGGGTTCCACTGTATATGTAAACAAAAAAAATCTCGTGATCTTCAATAAAAACAAACAGAAGCAACATAACACAGTTGTACTTTGCGCGAGCAATCGAGAAATTTTGTTTGAGATGGCAAGTGAAAAACATACATAAAACCTGAAAGAGAAGTATAAAGCATTAAAAAAACGAAAACTTCGGCTTTTTAAATTTGTTTTTCATAGCAGTAAATTACAATGTTCGTGATGATCACGGTGAGCGGATGAGGTATAAGAGAAAGTCACTGTGATTGATGATTGATCGCTCTTGAAGCACTCAGGCGTACAACAGGGAAATCAATGGTTTTTAATTTATAAATTCTTCGTCGGCCACATTTGTTGCTCTTTCTGAGTTATGGGTGCGAATATACTATATAAGAACATAATAAAGTGTAGTCAATATTTTAATATATTCTTTCGATCGTTCTCTTCTGAGCTTATTTCTCTTTTTTTATCATGTTGTTTCTCTTATTCGTGTCATTTTATCTCTCTTATTTTCATCATCCTAAATGAAAAACTAAAAAAAGTCGCTCATTCGACACCAATACAACAATACAATTTACAAATACTATTGCCTTCTGGTAATGCTCAAATCAATCCTCATTTTGCGACCAAAATCGATATCCAGAATTATTCCTGTTCTCAATCATTGTGAATCGCCATTTTGTAGTTTGTAATTTTGGGGTCCGTTCAACATAGCATATTTCAAAATGGAATATAAAAATATGACATAAAGTACACTAATGCATATTTAAAAATGGTATATTTCAAAAAGACATATAATACACTACGGCATACGGTACATTACGGCATAAGGTACACTATGACATATTTCAAAACGGCATATTTTATAACGTCATATGATACACTATGGCATATTGTACGTTACGGAATACTAAAATGGCATATTTTAGAACGGCATATGGTACTATAGCATAAGGTACACGACGGCATATTTCATTACGGATATGGTACAATAAGGCATATTCTAAAATTTGGCTATTTTTTAGCCGATTATGATGAAGTTTGAAAAGTGCAATGAAAATGGAATACTAAAATGGATTATAGGCAAAGTTCTGAAATATGGCCAATTAGGGTTGAACTAGGCTATTTATTAACCGAATATGATGAAATTCGACGTATAGGATGGAAATGGAATTCTAAAAAGGATTTTAGATGAAGTTCTGGAATATGGCCAATTAAGATTACGATTTAATCTGGGTACGAATAATAATTAACAATTAGCTGATTCATTCATAAAAACTCTGTGATACAACTTATAATCATAATTATAAAACTTATATCCCGTTTGTTATAAACATTTTTTAAATATTTTTAAATATTTAATACAGTGAATTATTAATACTGACAATGTCTTGTGTAACATGTAATAAAGTTTTTTCGACTACTGATGTCGTTTTATGCAAACTTTGTGACGTACAATTTTGCTATGAGTGTTGTGGAATTGACCGCGCCGCTATTAGCTCTATGAAAAAGTTTGCGAATTTATGTTACTTCTGCAATAGCTGTAAAATTTGGTTCGTAAATAAGCTGCCGAAAAATTGAACTTAAAAAAAATTGAAACGGAGGTTACTGAAAACCGCAAATTAATCAATGCCTTGCTGGATAAAAATACTGTTGATATTGCTAATAAACCATTATCTGTAGTAGTAGCTGAGACAGTGTCCAATCCCATTAGCTATACTTCGCCAGGACTAACAGAGGAAGTCATGGGTACTGGCACACAGATCAACTCGATTAGAACTGTACATCTGCCGAACAAAAAAATTGTATATATTAGTCGTTTTGATCCATCTGTCACTTTTGATCGAATTGTGGAGTACATTTGTGACAAACTGCAGGACTGTTCATCAGAGGACGTTAAATGTAAATTGTTACTATCCAAGGATCGTGTTATCGATAACTCACTAACATTCATCTCATTTAAAATCGGATTGTAGGAAACCCATTACAATATGCTCAATAATTCTGAGGCTTGGCCACTTACCAGCTATCCACGTGTGGCAAAAAACCGGACTGGGGTAACAATCCCAACCAAACAATAACATTTGCGCCTGTCATCACACCATCTTTTAAGCCTCTCAACTGTGGAACAAATCCTCAGCCTTATTCATTCTTAAATATATATTACCACAATTCGAGCGGCATTCGAACTAAATCTAAGTGTCTATATCTGTCAATTTTGGAGGAGAATTACAACGATTTATTTGCATCACGGAAACGTGGTTAACTGCCCATTACAGAACCGAGGAGTATTTTCCACCAACTTAAGCAGTTTATTGGAGAGACAGACATCTACAGCAGGACACTTATGCCATGGGGGGTGGTATTATAATAGCCGTCTCTAACAAATACTCATCTATGCCGATAACGTTAACCAACTGTGGTACTGAAGTTGTTGCTGTGCGCTTACGGTTTCATTCATACTCGCTGATCATTTGTGTCACATATATACCATGTCATTCAAGCGTCGCGGTTTATGATATGTTTTTGGACACCGTGAAACTTAATATCACAACCTGAGAACCGCTTATTTATCTTTGGTGATTTTAATTTTCCAGGTATTGTATGGGAGTATATGGATAACAATTTAACTCCCATAAACATGAATGATGATGTGGAAAAGTTCATATCTGAAATATTTTCGTTGGGACTGAAACAATGTATCAATGTGAAGAATTGCAGTAACAACGTGTGAGACCTGGCCTTTGTGCCAATTGATCAAGAAATGACCGTCACAACCTGTGATGATTTAGCTGAATCTTCAAGTATTCAACATTTGCCGCTAAATATTTCAGTCTTGTTTGAAAACTTGTTTGAATCTATAACTTTAAAATGGGTGATCATGTGCATTTCTTGACGGGTATAATTGGTCTTCATTTTATAATAGTAATAATGTAGGCAATATGTTGAACGAATTTTATAATATTGTTCAAATGGGCATTGAAATATTCATTCCTAGATTGGTTGTTTCATGCGCCAAGAAGGAACCGTGGTATAACAATGAATTGATAAATTTAAAAAATAGAAAGGACAAGGCTCATAAACTTTATAAACTATCTCCGAATACAGTAAATTACAACTCATTTAAGGTTTTACGTAAAAAGTATAAAGACCGATTCTGTGATAACATTCTAGATAAGGTTAATTTGTTTGCTAATTTCTTTGAGAGCGTTTATAATCCAGATTCAGGTTCTAATCTCTGCCGGTTGAATAATGTCACGAGTAATACAATAAGAAATTTTCAATGTTTCGTTTGGAAATTTGACAATCTTATCGGAACTGTCAAATCTTGACATTAACCATAGTGCCGGCTTTGATTCGTTACCGCCTTTATTTTTAAAATTGACCGGTAAGGCAATTGCCGCTCCGGTGTGCTTTCTATTTAATAGAAGTCTAAGAGAGGGATATTTCCCCACTCTTTGGAAGCGATCGCTTATTAAACCTATTTTCAAATCCGGGATTCGTGGTAATATTGAGAACTATAGGGGTATTTGTATAATTTCAGTCTTACCCAAGTTGTTTGAGAAACTTGTTAAAGATCAATTATTCTTTCACGAGAAAACTTTTATTTCTCCCAAACAGAATGGTTTCTTTCCAGGCAGATCAATTGTTACTAATTTACTCTTGCTTACAAATTGTGTCTCTAATGCCTTACATAGAGGTAAAATTGTGCAGGTTATGTACACTGATTTCTGTAAGGCCTTTGATAAGATTGATCATGACTTGCTGTTGAAGAAACTTGATTCCTTGCATTGTAGTTTTCTCCCACTAGACTGGATCAGATCGTATTTTGATTCCAGAACTCAAATAGTTAAGATTGGTGGTTTCACATCCAGAGTTATTAATGTTACCTCGGGAGTGCCTTAAGGTAGTCATTTGGATCCTATGCTTTTCATACTATTCATCAATGACGTAGTGAATTGTTTGAGTTATTCCGACATCCTCTTATCTATGCGGACGACATTAAAATTTTTAAAACCATTTCATGCACCAATGACACAAGAGACTTCCAATCTGACTTAAATAATTTCAGTATGTGGTGCACAGTTCAGAATTTGACCCTAAACACATCCAAATGTAAAACAATCCGATTTACCCGTGCAATCACGCCCGCTAATTTTGATTTTTTCCTGGATGGTTGTATTATTGATAATGTTGATACGTTTATGGATCTAGGTACAACGTTTACGTCGAACTTATCGTTCAATAAGCATATAGATATTTGCATTTCTAAAGCGAATTCCATGCTTGGGTTTATTAAAAGGTTTTCGAGGGATTTTCAAGATCCTTATTCTATTAAAATATTACATAGTATGTCTCCTTTGTACGTTCGTTGTTGGAATATGGTGCAGCAATTTGAAATGGTAACTGTTCAGCCCGAATAGAAAGTGTTCAAAAGCGCTTTTTAAGGTTTTCTCTGCTAATGTGGCCCAGAGATGGGAATGTACCCGCTTTTATACTCCCACCGAGGTAGATGTAAATTAATAAAATATTGAGCCGCTCTTTATCCGCAGACTCGAAATTGGCGCGTTATTGGTTAGAGACTTGTTGGAGTCTAAAATTGACTGTCCTGAGATTTTGGTGTTGTACGATATATTTACTCCGTTAAGGACCCTTCGCGTTAGAGATTTCCAAATTAAGCTGCCTTATATTAGGCATAACTACGGTAAATATGAACCTGTTTATCAATCTACTGTTTCTTTTAATAAAGTTTGATCGGCTTTCGACTTTAATCTATCTAGGGACGCATTTAAGAATTTAATGTCTAATGTTCTTTTAAATTATTGATAATGTATTATTGAAATTGTAACCAGATTGTATATAAGTATAAAGTTGGTAATAAATAAAAAAAATAAAGATGGAACTTGGCTATTTCTTAACTCGGATTATAATGAGTTTTAGATGAAATTCTGGAATATGGCTATAGTAATGATGTAACTCGGCTATTTATCAGCCAATTATGATGAAATTCAGTAAGAGTGATGGAAATAGGATTCTAAAATGGTTTTTAGATTATGTTATGGATATATGGCCAATTTGGTTGGAACTTGACAGTTTCTCAACAGATTATGATGAATTTCGAAATATACGATGGAGTAACGGATCCTAAAAAGGATTTTAGATAAAGTTTTACAATATGGCCAATGGTGAAGGAACTCGGCTATTTATTAACTGATAATGATAAAATTTGACAAGTGTTATGGAAATGTGATTTTAAAATGGTTGTATGATGAAGTGTTGGGATATGGCCAATTTTGCTTGAACTTGATTATTTCTTAACAGTTTATGAAGATATTCGACAAAAGTGATGGGAATGGGATTCTAAAATGAGTTTTAGATGAAGTTCTGGAATGTGACCAATAAGGATGGAAATTGGCTATTTCTTAACCTACGAATATTATAATGAAATTCAACAAGTGCGATGAAAATGTGATTCTAAAATTGTTTTTATCATCAACTAATAAAGTTACATTGTACAATACTTACTAAAATTGCCCTTTTCCTATTGAAATTTTATTTCGCTTGATATAATTTTCATTCACTTAATGAAATTAAATTTATTCTCCCAACGGAAATAATATTGTGACGATTATGGGCATCATAGAGAAAGTGGAGAGAAAGGTAGATGGTGCTCGATGTTGGTAGTAGCGGAGGTGCTTATTACGGTTATTTATTGTGGACGTCGAAACGTGTTTATACAACAACGCTCAAATTCAGAATGATCTAGTAAAAACAGACGTACGAGATGTAGCTTACAAATGGAGGCGTGGTTTAGTGATTCAAGAATAAAAGAATAACGACACAACTACATTCACGCAATAAAGGAAATTTCGGGAGCAGTATTTTAAGCTGTTATATAAATACGACCAATGACAAGCGGGGTACAGTTTTTGGTTTACTTATCGAGTAACAAGTGAAATAAATCTGTTGTCATAGCCCCCAACAGTGGCAATCGGGACAGATTTATATAAATAAAGTAAAAGCAAATATTAAAGTGTATTAAAGTAAAGTGAAATAAAGTTAATTCAAGTGGAATAAAAGTACACAGTGTGTACAAATTGATTTGTACGTATTTAACAATAATTCGAAGGACCACACTGTACAAATTGGTATGTACTTAGTGAGAATAGGATTGATTCAACTGAAGAAAATACACTAGAACTCGATTTTTACACTTACAATTTATTTATTAGCACACTTATTTGCTTTATAGGTATTACAATTGTGAAATGTGGTTAGGTTAATATTTTGTTGTAATGACAGAAATACAAAATACTTTACATAAAGGGGGAGAACTTTAATTTATGCTAAGTTGTACATTTGGATTGGGTTGACGGGATAATTATCCGATTAGTTTGAACATACCGCCGCCGTTGACTCAATAGAGTCAAATTTAGGTAACAAGCTTATTTTACTTATTGGACGTTTTAGGATTTTACCACTAGGCAGTTTTAGGGAGACCACTCGGACGAGTGTATCATTTCCAGGATGAACCTCACAAATTCGAGCAATGGGCCATTTGGTGGGTGGCAAATTTTGATCGTGTAAGAGCACTAGATCTCCTGCTGTGAATTAGTGATTCTCGTTGTGCCACTTGTAGAATTTATTCAACGACGTGACGTATTCCTGCGACCACTGCTTCCAAAATCCCTGCATCATCTGCTGGATCAACTGCCATCGGTTTAGGTGGGACAATTTAATCGGTTGTAGATTGGGTTCCGGTAACATAGTTAATGGCTGGGTGATAAGAAAATGCACCGGGGTTAGGGGGTGACATTCATCATTCGGTAGCTCTCCTAATGTTCGAGAGTTTAATAGGGCTTCAATCTGCTTGGTTACCGTCAGGAACTCCTCATAGGTTAGTGGGGAATCCCTTATCCCGCGACGAAGGTGATGGTTGCAAAATTTGACTGTAGCCTCCCATAGACCGCCAAAATTGGGTGTGGCTGGTGGGATGAAATGCCATTGGATATGGTACACGGTGCACCAAGCTTCTAATTTGTTTTGTTGGACTTCATTAAGAAATTGGTCGTTAGGTAGTACAATTGGGTGTTTGGCATCCTGAGTTGTATCGGCATTCTCTAATCTTCCTCTCATCCGCAGTAATCCATGGTTGTCGATATAAGGAGAAAGAAAGAAAATTTTAGATTTATTTGGTAATTGTTTATCGCTTAATAATAAGTTAATTTCAGTTTTAAAACACTCATATTGAACAAATCGGAATAGCCAATATTCCGCTCTCAACACCTCTTCTACGAACAAACGTTGGCTTGATTTTCGACTTATTTTTCGAGATTGGAGATTTTTGTCATATCGAAGAATTAACGCGAAGATATGAGGTAATGTTCTTAAGTTTGTATATTTAAGGCATAATTGTTTGATAACTTCAAAGTCCTGAGAAATGGAAATTATGTTGGAATTGACTGGCTCAATATCTTCCGTTTCTCTTATGGGTGAAGACGGCACGAGTGGTGTTTGCTTTAAAAATATAGGACCTCTAATCCACATTTCATCTTCTATGAACCTTTCGGGAGTCACACCTCTGGTGTCTTTATCGGCTGGTTTCTCGCTGGTCGGCACAAAATGCCATTGGTTACGAGTAAATGACGTCATAATTTCAGCAACTCGATTCGCTTGGAACGTGTTTAAAGTTTTCGGAGGTTTCGAAAGCCAATGAAGTACAATCGTCGAATCTTTATATAAATAGATAGATGGTTATTTTGATAATTTTAGGGATTCTAACACCAGTCTAAGCATCCGCACTAGTAACCTAGCGCCGTTCAGTGCTAACTTTGGTATGGTAAGATCTTTGAGTGGAGCTACTCTCGTTTTAGATATGATTAGGTTCGTTTTAACATCTCCTTTTATCACGGGATGGTGAGGTAAATAAAATATTTGGATATGCGGCTTTGCTATTTCATCGTCTGGGATCAATTCCATGTGATCTAACTTCAGGAAGTCCTGCATAAATTCTGTATATGCTTGTTTCAGGTTATTATCACGATCCAGCCTTCTCTCTAGTAAATTATATCTCCGCAATGCTTGGGCGTAAGTCTATCCAATTCCTTTTGGATTTTCCTTAAAGGGTATTCGGACAACAATTTTATTTTCTTGGATTCTGGTAGTTCTATTGGAAAACTCGATGCAACTCTGTTCTTCCGCCGTGAAAGTCTTTGGGATAATTACTTCTTCCGTTCTCCAAAATCTCTCGATGGCTTTCTCTAAGCGCTGTAGTACTTCGGACGAACTAGTATGAACTGAACAAGGACTAGCTTGCTTTACTTTAGACAAGGATTCTTTGGTATTGGGCAAAACTCCTCCAACTAACCACCCGAACTTGGAATTTTGGATAAAGGGATAACCTGGTTTGGTCCGAAATTTACCGTATAATAAACTTTGGAAGAGTACCTCACAACCCAATAACAGTTCGACTTCTGCAGCAACATGGAAATCTGGATCGGATAACAATAGATTGCTATCAAACTGAAACAACGATCTATCGAACGATTCATGTGGTAATTTTGATGATATTTTCGGAAGAATAAAGGCCTCGGTGTTCATAAGATAATCATGATTGATGGATGATCGAAGTTTGATTAATGTTTTACCTCTTGAACTGCTCGCTTGTGTTTGATTTATTGTATTGATATTAATATTAGATTTGGTTCGAGGAATTTTCAATCGGCTTAAAAGATTTTCTGAAATGAAGTTATGTGTAGAACCCGAATCCAACAGAGCACGACACGGTATCCAATTTCCATATTTATCCTGTTTATCTAATTTGGCTGTAGGTAAGATACATAAGTTATTTTTTATTATGTTGTCATCCGCTACTTGACTATTAGTTGACTTGACTTCTTTAGGGTGTTGAAACATTGACACTGCTAATTTCAAGGTAGCGGTTTCATTACTGGTATCTGGAGTTGATGTAACGATATTCTGATGAACGGTAGCATCCTTATGTGATATGGATTTATTTATATTATGCATGGAAATTTCACTTTGTGGACTTTGACAGTTCGTAATTAAATGTTTACTACTAAAGCAATTAAAACATCGATTTGAATTGGAGATAAAACCGCGACGGGACTCAGTATCCATTGCACGAAATTTTGGACATTCATACAATTTGTGAAATTCATTTTGACAAAGTGGACAAGAAGGTAATTGTAATTCGGTAGGATGGAACGACTTGGTATGCATTGGCGGATTATAGGTAACACTTCGTTTTGGTACGGCTTCAACAAGTGAGTTCATTCGTTTGGTTAGGAATTCTAAAAATGCTTCAATTTATGGATAATCGGTTTCAGCTGTCTCATATTTCCACAGCTGCTTGGTGTCATCATCTAATTTATCGGTTGCTAATAGTATAAGCCAAGGGTCACGTTGGGTTGCTTCCCCTCCTAGCGCCTTTAAGCCTCGAATTGTTTCATCGATCGCGTCATAAAGTTTCAGAATATTTGTCGGTGTTGGTTTATTGAGCTTTGGAGATAAAAGAAAATCTCGAATGTAGCTTTCGACTATAGTTCTCTTTCTGTCGTACTTCTTGACTAATCGTTTTAAGGCTTCGAAATAGTTCGCATCGTCCACCCGAAAATGACAAATTGATAAATATGCAGGTCCACGTAATTGACCTAATAGATATTTGAATTTCTGTGCGGGTGACAGGTTTGTATTCTCATGAACAGTTGAGGTATAAATATCGTAGAACGACTGCCACAATTTCACATTGCCATCAAAAACTGGGAGATTTAATCTAGGCAATTTGAAATCTGAGCGAAAATTACTCTGGGTTACATTCAACACTGTTTCGTCAGCATCATCGCGTGGATTTGGAATGGCTGTTCTTAACGATAATTCTCTAATGAGAGCTTATAGTTCGGCAACAATTGAAAAATACATATCGTCAATTGTATTCATTTCCGAAAAAGCTTCCTTATCTAAATGAAAAATTTGATCTTCAACCGAAACGAATTGATCGAATTGATTGTAAATATCATGCGTTTTTGATAATCGAATCGATAATTCCTCATAAGTAGAAAATTTACCCTTGGTTGTTATAAAGTTAGAAATTTTTGTGAGCTGTCCTTTGATCACTGCTTTACGTTTCCCCAATGCTTCCATTTTAATGCGGTCGAAAAACTTATCAAAAAATTAACGTCTCAAAGCGAGCACGAGTGAAACAAGTTTAAGGTTTAGAACAGCAACGAACACAAACACAAATAATTGGTACTATTTAGAAAAATTGCCTAAAAACTTCACCACAATAATTAAATCAAAAACTGATTACCTGGTTTTAGTCCTGTGATAAGCCCACAAAATGGCGACAGCTATGGCTGACCACGTGGTTGGGTTTTATTGGTTAACAACTGGTTGAAATAAATGCGTTTGATCCGCGGTTTATTGATCCGGCTCGCTTAGTAACTGGATTGTAAAATCCGGTATAACTGGTTGAAATAAATGCGTTTGATCCGCGGTTGATTGATCCGGCTCGAAGGACCACAATGTACAAATTGATTTGTACTTAGTGAGAATAGGATTGATTCAACTGAAGAAAATACACTTGAACTCGATTTTTATTCTTACAATTTATTTATTAGCACACTTATTTGCTTTATAGGTATTACAATTGTGAAATGTGGTTAGGTTAATATTTTGTTGTTTCCAATGCGCGAGATGAAAAGGTAATGACAGAAATACAAAATACTTTACATAAAGAGGGAGAACTTTAATTTATGGTAAGATGTACATTTGGATTGGGTTGACGGGATAATTATCCGATTAGTTTGAACACAGTGTTTTTAATTACAAAATTCAGACGAACTCAGAAGGCCAGTTCGTAACAATATAATCGGGAAGTGCTATCTGTAATTTTTAACATCAAAATTTAGCAACATAATTGGCTAATCGCGTATTTATTCAAGATTTTTTTATTGTTTCAGTAATGATACGATTTTTTTCGAATCACTAGTATGCATGTCCTTGCCGCCTGATGACGTCATTGCGATATTATTATGCATGAGGCACGAAGCTTAAGGACGAACCTAAGCTAAACTAAAAGTAATGCTTATTTTGTTGATGAGTAATTGATGAGTAGCCCACAACCAAGGACAAAATTTCGTGTCCGAACATAGGGCTCTGAGGCGTAAGACTTTATCACGTCAAAACAAGAACGAAATATGTGACGTCGTAAGGTATAAATCAAGGGGTTTTAATAAAACATTAATTAAGGACATGTAAATAATTTCCATCCATCTTTTGTCTTTCTATCGCCAACATATTAAGATTGATTTTGTTAGTTTCGGCTTATACGTCTAGGTACTTTGCAATCCTTCCGCAATTAGAAAAGAATTTAAACATTTCTCCAGTATTTCTTGAAAGGAGTATAACTTAGTGGTCTCACTCTATTAAACTGACTGCAACGGCAAATCTCGTGTCAATCTACAACTAAAGAAAAATAATCGGCAATTTGACCGGTAACGCCAAATTTTTTGCATAGACCTAATTAATATTAATGCCGAAAAAGTACTATATACAACATCATTAATAAACAAGATAAAATATCAACAATAAGTATAAAAAAAGAGGTTCAAAGTATCAACATTAAATTATAGCGCTAAATCTAGTTTTTGCCAGACCATTTCAAGAATAATCAAACTACATTCTTATATTGTCTGTCGCTTGATCATAACCAAGTAAACAACAAAAATATGTTTACATTACAACCGAAAGAAGAAATCCCCATTTTACATACTATATATGTATATGTACATATTTCTTCTAGACTCAAAGTCGATTTCTTTAAACAAACTTAAGTATAAAATTAAAAATTTTACTTGAATTATGGAATTCAATGTACGAGTAGACTTAATCGAAACGCGAATATTTAACATAAGTATAGTTATGTTTAAGACTTATTCGGTTAAATAAAATCCGCGTGAAACGATTGCAACAATGTTGCAAAATGTCGTAATATCCGTTATCACGGACAACAAATTTTAATACAACCCGACATAATATCATCTATTTGAGATTACGAATCTACGTAGACTTGTACGTATATGAGTTTGAATAAGTTAACCCCACACATGGACCGCGTTTAAGGCGGTAAATTTAATAATTCTTTAACTTTGTATATTCATTTAACACATAATAATAGATTTTGCTTATTATCACTATATAAAACATTTTCGATTAAAGAGTTAACCATTAGGTGGCTAAATGTATATGTTCAAACTAATTTACATGATAAGCTCACGTGCTATTAAAAAAAAAACATTTTTTTATCTTCCGCCAATTTATAATTTGAGTAACTGATATTTTATAAACTCAAACATAATTTTTGTAACAGCAACAAGAGTGAGGAAATGACAATTTTTTAAATTTGTCAGTAATGATGATAAGAATATTATCACCATTTCTATAAGATTATATAAGAAATAAGATTTATTTTGTACTCGTAGCTTTATGAGTCAGATTGTACTCGTATATGAAGAATTTTTGAACTTTCATGATGTTATGAAATTATTTTGATACAATTGAATGTCAGTATTTCATCAGACGAAAAACTATGGGTAAAGTCCGCTGATTGAAAGCTATTTAATGCGCTAATTATTAAAGTTGACTTGAAATTTTAGCTTAAGCCTTAATACCAAATCATTAAATTTTTGATGTAAATGTTACATTAATTCTAAATTAATTCTAATTGTAGAAAGATTCTGATTGTTCGCAATAGTCCGCAGTTTTACATGACTTACAAATAAATCGATAATTTAACGACTTTTCGGGATTTCCATGTTTTCTCTTAATCGAAGTTGTCGTTATTATTCGAGTTTGCATGGCGAGTTGAGTTGCATGATGAAGATGATAGACTTACAGATAATTCAATATTTCTAAGAATTTTCGAAGTTATTCAACATTTTTGAAGTTATTAGAAATTTCTGAAGCTACGGAACTTTTCTAAGGGAATTTTTTGCACTTAACTCTGATTTGAATGTACCAACTCCATAACGACTACATTGTAAAGGAAATCCTGCCGAAATATTGAAACACCTCATGCTCACACTGTCTTAGTAAAAAGAATATTTTCAAGTCTAAAGAAACACAGGAGCGATCAATTCGCGTGCTTTTGAAAAGTCAGTGTAAAGTATCTAGTTGTTAAGGTAGGTCACAACTCTAGTTTGGGGTGACCACAAAGTGAAATCTGTCTTAGACAGACTGTGGTTTAATAAATCCGATTTAGCTTCTATGTAAAAACAAAGGGATTAGCTAAAATCGAGGTTAACACACTGCGACTCATCTCGAAAAATTCACTAAATCAGTTTTCTTAAATCGCAGTCTGTCTAGGGTATTAGATTTTATTCGAAATTTACCCTGTTGTACTCGGATTGTCAATAAAAACAAATCACTTCAATTTAACACAACCGAATTTATTCATTGAACAATTTATTGACAATAATTCCAAAATCACTTTTTATAATATTTGCACAAATTTTATTAATCACTTTTATTTTTTATATCTCACTAATTAACTTTATAAATCACTTTTAATTCATTTTTTACGCCTATACTGTCGCTTACCAAATACTAATAATAATCTTACAAGTTTACACTATCGCGTTCCAAATTCTAATGATCCAATTCGATCTCGTTCGCCTTTTTATATATACAAACCAAGCTTCTAAAAAATTCATGACTTTTCCAGTAAGAATAGTGTAGAAACATTCAGAACATTTTTATCATGGAAAATTCCATTTTAGTACAGTAAAACATTGAGGTTATTCTATCACACCGAAGATTTCACCATCACAATATTTATTTTTACGGTTTTTTTCGCAGTTTTTGCTAGTTCATATCTTAGCAGTTCCTCCTGCTTGCCGTTATATTGGGATCCACATTGTTGAATAAATTCGCACCTGTTTGGTTTCTGACTTGTTCCTGTTATAATTTATTCTGCTATACCACGTAGGCTAGCATGTGTTCTTAAATTTTGTCAGTTTCGCTGGAGCTGGATTTTTTTTTTAATGCCAAAAATGGATTTAGGACACTTCCTATATAAATGATGTTAAACAGATTTTTTTGATTTTTATTATAATTGAGATATTTACTCTTAAAATCTAAATTATAAAAATTCACGAGAAAATAACGGAATTTTTGCTATATAGGACAAAATTTAAATTAAGTAACTTAGAAAATTTAAGCGATAGGTTAATTTAGGCAGGAGGTTCTCAAAGAGCACGGTCGAAAACATGGTATATGGGATAAGAAAGAACCCACATGACGATTCGATTATCCCAACTTTTATTTTATTATGAAAACATTCCCACTTGTGCAAAAGAAAGTAAAACTCTATGTTCCATTATGTTTTAAAATTAATCTTCCAGTACCAGAATTTCATTCGTCTTTCGTCGATTCTATTCTAACATAACGGATTAAGCCAGCGAAAAAACAACTTGAAACTTTCGTGGTACAACTGTCGATAAGAGCGATACGATTCCTTTGACCTGTGTTTGCAAAGTTGACTAAGCATTTACCCATTTAATTCCAATTCGCAATCCGCTTCAATACATTCATCAGTTTGTTATGGGCGTTAAATTATAGCTTTTTTTGCGTCAATGGCATTAGTTTCATTACTAATAGTGATGATAGTGATGAAATATTGACGATGAAAATGTTCGGCATTTACCACATTTGCATATATCTAATTATATTAATTATTCACCCAATATTGACTGATTATTCCCTAGTTATTCACTAATGAATGATGATTGAATAATTCACTCATTAATCAATCAATATTAACTCAGTATTTATTTATTACTCACTGATTATTCAATCATAATTTGCTCGTTATTCACTCTTTATTCCATGATGAATGTTGATTTAATTTATTATTCATCTTATTACTCACGCCTTACTCACTCAGATTATCCTAAATTTATTTAGATAATTCACTCATTGTTTGCTCATTATTCTCTCCGTATTCAATAAATGCTGATGAATTCACTCAATAGGCACACATTATTTCTTGACTGATTATTCACCCAATTCATTCATGTCTCAGCTGTTATTCCCTAATTCACCCATTATTCGATTGATATTATTCAATTTTTCATTCATTGTTAATTCGATAATTATTCTCCCATAATTTACTCAATATTTGGTCATTATTTAACCAAAATTCATTCGTTATTCAATCATTGTTCACAAACTATTCGATTAGTTACTCATTATTCACTGATTATACACTAATTATTCTCTCATATGAATTCTATATTCACTGAAAGATGAATAATAGAGATGAGTAAATAATGGCTAGTGGCAGTGAACTATAGGTGAATAATTAGTATATTTTTACACATTGACAATAGTTAATTGCGCACTGAATTTAGGTCTAACGAGGCGCCTCAATTTTTTCTGTTGCCTATAACCCCTTTAATGTTTTGTAGGAGTGATTTTGGTCTGATACGATTCGCGAAGACTACTTGTTTCTTGTTGTAAAGGTTTTCATTAAGCGTATTGGATTTTTTGCGTAGATAACTGTGCATTATTAAGGCCCATATTTCTAAACGAGGATAGAGATAAATCGGCGAATTTATCACCTCTCTCGTATTTTTCAACAAAAATAAATTCACTGAATTAAAATTGTATCGTTGGATTTATAGCTCGATATCGATGGCTTTGTGTTTTATGTGAATAGAGCTATTTTCGAAAACTCGGAAATATAAAACATCTAGACATGTATTTAGTGAATTGCAAATTTAAATTAATTTTTGAAAATTGAGGTTGAAAATGGAAAATATGTTTAATGAATCTTCGTTTTCGTCATCAGAGTCTGATGGACTTAAAAGACTAAAATAAAAATTATTGAGAGGAATTTAAAATTACCAAAAGTAACCTCGGCGCAATCACTGGATTTTCAAAAACTGTGGATTAATCCGTCGATTTATCCTTGTTTAAAAATACGAGCCCAAATATTGTTAAAAATCTTCATTTTTATCACTATTTTTAAGTCGATAAACTGATCTGGGCTAGGCGAATTAAACCACATCTCAAAGTCCGAGTTAACAGGTTGCTGAGCAAAGCTGTACTAATCCTAATGCGCGAAAATCGGGTTAAAATAACTGAAAATGGCGGCTGATCTGATCTGACATAATAACAAAACAGATGATATCACAAGCTGATGTGGACTAGTAAAGTCTGTCGGTAACTCTTTAAACTATTAATATAGCAAGCCAGAACTGTGCGGATGCTCTTCCTTGGTTTTAATCTAAGGTTAAGCCGCCAAGTACTGAAGTTGTTTACTATTTCAAATGTTTGTGTGGAAATGAAAATTTACCTCTGAGTTAGGACTTCATAAAGCAGGACACGGAGGTGATAAAAGCGGTGAAGAAAATTGTTTTGATGATTTGGATAAGAATAAATTTGGATCGTGCATCAAACTCACTTAGGTATGATTAAGATAAAGTCAATATTATGGTCATATGTATAGTGGCCAAAAATTTAAAGGAGGTGGAGGCCTTAATAAGGAAATGTGAGCATTGCATAAATGTTTTATCTCATCCTCCGAAAGCGCCAGTTATTCCTTGGACACGTCCGGATAGTCTATGAAAGATATTGGGTTCATATTGATTTTGCGGGACCCATGTGTAATATGTTTTTCATAGTTCTGTTAGACGCTTTTGATAAGTCGATTTACCAGTTTGATAGGCAAACTGGTCCCAATGCAGCGGATTTTTTCCAAGGACCTCACTTCTTATTTGATAGTCCAGGATTTTTTCCATCGTCTTTAATAGAAACGATGTGAGGCTAATTGGCCGGTATGCCTTGGCCTGGGTGTCTGGACGACCCCCCCCCCTCCCCTTGGTATAAAGACCACATTAACCGTCCTCCACAGTTTCGGAATATAGTTAAAAGCATAACTTGCCCAGCGGATTTGAAAGGCTTGAAAGACCCAATAGCCCATCGCACCTTGCTGGGTGTGAAAATTTTCCCAGATAGACTCCAGATCCTAATGTGAGGTGCATAGGGCTCACTTGAGGGATCAAGCGGATCCTCTTGGGCTCTTACCACTACTCAATCTGGAAAGTGGGTCTCTAACAGTACCTCTAAGGTTTCCTTCCGGTTTCCAGTGAACCTCCCATCTTGCTTCTGGAGAAGTCCTAAGCCACTTGAATGATCCCAGAAAACGACTTTCTGGAGACGAGCTGCAGAGGGCCATTCATTGATTCCCTCACAGAAATTCCTCCAGGTAGCCCTTTTGGATCTTCTCAATTCGAGATTATATTCCGTCAAGGCCATCTTATACTCGCCCCATTCACCGGTGCATTTAGCCTTGTTGAATAATCTTCTCGAATTTTTCCTCAGTTTACTCAGCGTTCCGTTCCACCAAGGGACCACCTTTGTGGATTCTCTTCGCTTAACCGGGCAGCTGTTCTCGTAAGTGTATAGAATTATGCAGCTGGTTTGAACAGATCTCTAAACCCTCTGGAGACTCTATGTTCCCCACCAACCGAGGACATTTTTGATTCAAGTGAGACTCTATAAGAGTCCCAGTCGGTCAGTTTTGGAATTCTAATTTCCTGCCGCTGCATGGTCTCGGTCGCCAAATCGAATCTGATGTGCAACTGATTCGATAATGAGGCCTCTTCAGACACATGCCAGTTTTTGACCAAGTCGCTGAAATGCGGACTAGCAAGTGTCAAATCTAGGACCCCTTGCCTAATCGTATTTATAAAAGTAGGTTTCCTTCCCTATTGACAATGTCTACATTGTTTGAGTCAGAAATTCAAAAGGTACTCACCCCTATTATTTATGTCCTTGCTACCCCACACTTGCAGGGTCTTCCCCCATGGAACCCCTGACGCCTTCCTCTCTCTTTAACGCCTTCTCCTCACCTGTCTCCTGGAGAGGGCCACCACCCCAGTGGTCTTGGCTACAGGTGCCGCCACCGTAGCCTCCACAGGCTTGACCACTTGGGTCCCGCCGACAGAAGTCGGTTTGGCACCACCCTGACCACCCTTTGGATGCAGTTGGACAGTCCCAAACTTATAGTTGACTTTAAAGCCAACCCGCTTAAGCTTCGCAACTGAAGAGTGGTCCATAGAGAAGGTGCAAAAGGCCGAAGAGCCTTTCGCCTCTCTCCTGATCACTCTCCAGTTGATCGCCTGCATGCCCTCGTTTTGGCTTTTGATAAAACCAAAAAGCTTCACCGTGGGCAATTCAGCACTATTTGGGAAGGTGCCGAACACAACCCTGGCTCGAGGCAGGTTTTCCGCCTCGGCCACGATCAGCTGTGCATCTTCCCATGGCTTGATAGTTCCTATGGCCTCCCTGATCCACTGAACAGTGGCCCGGTCAGCACAGGTTACTACCAGCCAACCAGGGCGAAGCTGACTGCCAAGGAACTAAGGTTTAGGCTACTTGGCCTCTAGCACCTTATCTAGGATGCCCTCCTAGACAGCCTTAGGCTGTTCTCCAGTGAGGACAACCTCAGGAAAACCAGAGGGCAAGATCCCGACGATCTCCGACTCCGCGGCCTGCCTGAAAGTAAGTCCAGATCGGATCGCCAAACCCGAGACCGCCGGGACAGATTCTTCCCCCCTGGCCTTTTTTTGTGCCGGTGGAGTACCCTAATCGCAGGCGTACCCTCAAGGCGTATAAGATACATTTTGTTATTGTGTGCTGTCATATCTGTACGTTATTTGTATTAGTGGATCGTTTTGTGACGGTAAGTATTAAAAGAAAATCAGGTATCCAGAGGGCTCCGTTCACGGCTGGGCTTTGTTAAATGGGCCCCCAGCCTGGCAGATCGTCAGCACGGGTCGCTTTACACGTTAATCCGGCCCATTTGCCATCATTTAGCGTGACCCGCCTTATACCTAGGTCACTTATTAACACCCGCTCAATGAGCGTGGACCCGGAGGCGACGGCAATTATAAGGCCTTTACTATTGATTTAGGTCGCCCAAAAATTGAAAACTGAAATTTTTACTTTTCTATCACAACTTTAGATGTTGTTGAGGACAGTAAATAAATATCAATCCACCTTGAAAAATCGTCGACCGATATCAAAAACTCAAACCCTTTGAAATGAAATAAATCAATATGGATTCGTTCAAATGGAAACATTGTGGCAGGCCAAGTAAAGTGTGGGCTTTCCTTAATGTCATAACGGATTTGTCTACATATCATACAATTATTTACATACAACTTTATGTCTTGATTAATACCATTCCACCAAATAAATTGTCGGGCCAATAATTTCATGCGAACTATTCCAATATTTTCTTCATGAAGAATTTGTACCAGTTTACTCCGCATACCTGTAGGAACCACTATTCTGTTTAAGAAAAACATGCAACCGTTTTCTTCATAGATGTCTTTCCAATTATTATAGTATGACCTATATTGGAAATTGGTTCGTATTTCTTTTGGCCAACCTGTTTCTAAACACTTTATTACTTTTTCAAGAACAGGATCCTCCGTCGTTGATTTTTGAAAATCTTGAAGAAATAAAGCAAATTTATTAGTAAACACAACAAAGTTAATATACGATTCTTCACTTTTCTACATCCGTGCTAACATCTTCCGAGAGTCTGCTTAATGCATCCGCGTTTTTTTTTGTTTGTATGCTGGGCGATACTTTATTTCAAAATTATACTCCGATACGATCCCCCTTTGAAATCTCGCCGACGTAAAAGACGATAGAGCTTTTTGATTTCCCAAAAGAGATTCCAAAGGCTTATGATCAGTGTACACTACAAAAGGGTATCCATAAATAAACCGATGTAATTTTTTAATCGCAAAAATAACAGCAAGTGCCGCACTCAGAGTTAACGAGAACATCGTGCAGGGCCGTTCAATTCCCTTCTGATCTATGTTACTGAGAATAGCACCTACACCCGTAGGGCTAGCATCACATGAAATAACAATAGGTAGTTTGGGATCAAAATTAACTAGAACATTGTTGTTCATTAATAATCTCTTACAAGCTTCGAAAGATTTTTGGCATTCGTTTAACCAATCCCAAATAACATTTTTACCTAATAATTTATATAGTGGGAATAAAATATTCGAACAGTTTGACCTAAATACTCAACCTGATGCACAAAAAATTTGCATTTGTCTAGGTTCACTTTGATATTATACATAATGAGGCGATCAAACACTAATTCCAACCTCATCATCTATTAAGGGCATTGGATATATGTCGAATTTACTCACCAGATTTACGGTCACCTTAAAATTTCCGCAACAAAATGCCTAATCGGTTCATTCGACTGCTTAAATAGTTCATGATATTTTTGCTGCAACACGGTGATTAAATTATGTTCCGCATTAAACTTTAACATGGTACTGTTAATATTAAAATCTATTAGCCTATTATTTTTGAAATAGTTTCGCCATCCTGGAAACAAAATGTCAATCCAATCCCTACCAAGTAGTGGTTTAAAATTTTTACACACATATTGACTACTTTTAAACTTAGCTTGAATTTACTCTCAACAAATACTGAAATTTGCCCCAAAATTTCCACTTGTTGTCCCGTCACAACCTGCAAATTTGGATAGCTTTTAGTTTCTAGCTTAAGATTGGAAAAATAGTATAAATAATCAATGTTACTAATAACTGAACATATGGCGCCCGTATCTATTTCCATCCTAAGCTTGCAATTATTAATTAATAAACTAATAGTTACGGCACTTCCATGGTCGGTTACAAAGTTTAACATGGATGGCGCTCAAGTCATATGCCTGTACATAACCGATATGGCAAATTTAATTATACTATTAAGATCATGTCGATAAGTGCTGTAGTCGATAGTCATCACTGCTACAACCTTCTGCTTCCTGTTGCTCTAGCTCTAGTTGATTAATATGTTTATTGTCTCTCGTTGTTCCCCCAAAACGAAATCTAAAAGCGTTCCTTTTTTGCACACGAACGAGCAAAATGACCCGTTCTTCCGCAAGCCAAACACTGTAACTTAGACATGTTGAGTTTCGATCATGTTTTTGGTTACATTTAAAACAACGCTTATTTGTCCCCGCAGCGGCCGATTTTGTTGATTTTCAGATATCCTAAGTTTTAAAATATTTGATTCAGTGGACGCCATTTGTTTTTGCTCATTAATTCACTTCCTTGAGCCAACAATTTCTTTTGTAACACAGTATCTGTTACCCCACAAACAAGCCTGTCCCGTAAAATTCAATTTTCATATGACCTTGAGAACAATTGACAAATGTATATCGTTCCGCAATAACATTTCTCGTCGGAGTAAAATGCGGTTTAATATTTGATATTAACTCTGGATACTTTTGTGCACCCGATTTTTCTGGTGATAAAACCGCCTTCATCTTCTGTAACCATCAGGACCGATCAAAGTTAGAAAAAGTGAAGTTTTCTTATCATCCTTTATTTTATTAATCTCGAACAATCTATCCATGCGGTCTATGTAATCGTCGAAATCATCACCCAATACATATTGTTAAATGTTACCAATTAAGGCCATAACTGGTTTGTTCACACCAATTACGATTTTACCGCTAACGTTTGGTTCACTTGCCCTATCCTCAATGAAGACTTTAAATTTTTGTTCACTGCTTTTCTCCAGTTTATGAGAGATTTGTTTCTTTACAATTATTTACTTCACCATTAATTGCTTAACAATAAATAAACGTTTCAATTAAATTCAAAGTAATAACTTTAGTGTTTTTCCTCGTCGCCAAATATTATACTATATATGCCGCAACCGGCTGGTGTAGAGGCTTAAATAAAATTCAACAATTTCAACTGGTCGAATCCAGCTCCCAAAATACAATCTTTATTTTTATCATTTCATCATGGTATATAGTATATATAACAATAACATCGTATAACATTTAGTATATATATATATATATATATATATATATATATATATATATATATATATATATATATATATATATATATATATATATATATATATATATATATATATATATATATATATATATATATATATATATATATATATATATATATATATATATATATATATATATATATATATATATATATATACATATATATATATATATATATATATATATATATATATATATATATATATCAGTTGTTACAGCTCTCGCTCTAATAAATGTTATTTCAGAATTTAGAATGTAGTTTACATTTTTAATAAATCATAAAAGTAGATTAGAAATTAGGATTGGCTATTCTTAGGAGTCTGTAGCCGGGCCACTTCTATCATTACGAACTAAACCTCTCCAAATCCTCTTTATGTTGTGTGTAACAGGGTTTCCGACTAAGCTCGTCCATCTCCGGGAGTTCTTGCTTTTAGCTTAGTCGAACACTCCAATCAATCAATCAACGGTTTCAGGGGTTTGAGATAAATCTGAAAATGTACCTAATGTACCTAAAATAATCAAACGATTATTTAAACCGTATACAAGTCTTATTACATCATGGGTATAATCGAAAAAAACAATTTAATTAGTAACACAAATACTAGTTGGTGCTTTTACTTTATATCAAATTTGAATTCAAAATATTTTACAAATAAGTAACTCATTATACACAACTAATAGTATTCGAATAAAATTCACCGAAGCACAATGCAAAATTTATATTGCATAATAAATTAGTCACCAGTTTGTTAAATAAACACTTTGAATATAAAATGTTCATTATATGTATCACAACATAGACTAAATATACTATTTTCGTATCAAACCGCTTCTTTCTGCTGCAATTATAAAAAGCGAATAAATCTGGCAAATACAAAATACACATACTAAGTGTGACTTTAAGCCGAGAAAAAAAAAATGAAGTAAACAAGAAAAAAAATTTATTACATTACTCGATTAGTACAAGTTGTATACTTGCTCGCTATAGTCTAGTCTCTAAATAAAATCATGGTTGTTAGTTGATTCCCCTCCATATCAGGCATAATTTATTCAAAAAGTTATTGTTTATTTTTAGTCAGGAAGTGTAAAGTGTTCGAGTTTTAATTAACGTAAAAAAAAAAAAAAATTAAATTGTGCAAAGTGTTGTTTTGTATTAATTTGTGAATATATTAATTAAATTATATATGCAAATTATTGTGTGTTGTGAATATTAATTAGATATACCAAAAATTGGTATGTGTTAAAAATTCGTTAACACAGTTAAAATCAAACACAAAATTTTGGATTATTTTTAAGATATTTTTGTCCCTCTGATATGGTAAGTTGATTTTATTGTATTACTTTGCCGGGTTGGTTTATGCTCTTCTGTCTGAATGTTCAGGCACCAAATTATTCTGTGCATCATTTTATATATAGGTCAAATAAATAATTTTGTATTCGTTGTGTAACTAGGAGACTATGTACATCAAAAACAACAAAAATTTGATAACCTATAATATGTTGTCGTAGTCGTAGGTTTGTTGACCATTTTATATAATTATTAAGTGCATAGTATGTAGTACAGAAATTCTACATAAATTCTTTGTGATTCAGAATAATATTAACTCGAAGTAATTATCATTGTTAATCCAAATTTTGGGAGTTTGCAATTTTAGAAAATTACAAATTATTTTCATAAACAATAAAGTGAATACATTTTATTGTTTTATTTACAAATTTGATTTGGATGATAGCCAATTTTATATAAATACTTGTGCACAACAAATGACAGTTATTTTGTGTTCACGTGATTTTTGAAGTACGAATCTAGTGTGTTATGTCATTCTTGGCACAAATGTACATCAAACAATAAAGAATGAGGAGTATAAACAGATTTTATTACTTTTTATTTATATTGAGGAAGAGTTGCTTATACACATAAAATATGTCACGGTTGAAGGTTATCTTGAAATATTTCAAATAAAATTTGATTTAGATAATTATAATATTATTAATTAAAAAATGTCCAAACTAATTACAAACAAAAATTTTAGAGAAGGCCGAGTAAACTTTATTGAACGCAACCGGACGTTGACTTTTGACTTACTTTTTGTTGAGTGTTAAGCCGATATGATACTCGTATCTATGCTTTAGTTATTTTCGACCGAGTGGAACACAAAGGAATATTCGATCAAAAAATTATTTTGTATAATGTTCTCGTACAGACTAATAATTCGTAGAATTCAAACAACTTGAAAATCTAAGGTTTTTTTTAAAAATAATTACACAAATTTCGCCAGCCCCCCAAAAAAAATTATTTTTTTGAAGATAATGTGTTTTAACGTCGCCAACGATTGGGTAGGGGATCTCGCCCGAGGTTGTACTTTCGTTTTTGTTATATACAAGGCCGATTTGGTGGTCCGATTGTGGACGAAAAATGTTTACTAGCCATTAAAACCTAGACGAATATCTGGTCTTAGGATCTCATGATTTTTTCGCATCCTATACGTCACCGCATCTTTCATGGGACCGAAAATTTTTCTTAACGCACAAAAATTCTTCTTGCATACTACACCAAAACAAATGAAACAAATTAGAAAATAAATTTTGAATATTGTGAATATTTAATGTATACATATGTAGAATAAAAATTTTTTTGTCATTAATTAATTTTGGGAAATTAAATTTTTTTTTTATTTAATTGTGGCACTAATTGCAAAAAAGCTATTTCCGGAGCTATCGGGTCCGATTTAAAAATTTACAAATTTATTTTAAAACAGCTTTCACATAAATTCTCCTCACTCAAATGACGCTTCTTTAAGCATTTTTTTCCAAATACCATGATTCAATCTGACCCGCTTCATCGTTCGTATCATTGTGTTGTCTCCTTTGATTACTTTAAAAATTGGTTTCCTCAAAGGAGCACTACACCATTCAAAGTATTTCTTTCCTTTTACCATACTCTTTTCATGAAACCCCTTTTGACAATCATATCTGCACTTTCATTGCCTTCAATCTACACTCATCACCTCACTCCTACAAGACTGAAGGTGCTCATAAATCATTTCTACAACACACTGTCCTGAGTAACTCCTCCCTGTTTTATTAACTCTAAACCAGAGATGTTTGATGACGCGTCATCTAATATTGTCGACGTTGACGAGTCGACAATGCGTCGACAATAAGATTTCAGCGTCATCTATGTCGACAAAGTCATCAATTCGTCGACAACGTCAACAATTCGTCGACAATAAAAAATAAAACAAAAATCGTTAGGATTTTTATTTTATTTTTAAATTTTTTATTATCTCTCTCATTCTCATCATAATCATACATAACTATCACACATAACATATTACAAATTTCTCAGTTTCTCAGTCTTCATTGATTTTTTTTCCACTTTCTTTGCGAGAGAGAGGTTTTTGGCTTTTGAACTAGTTAGCGTTGAGATTTTTCAAAATTATTTTAGAAAGCTAAGTTTATCTGAGAATATTGCGATTATTCTAGAACTTAATGATTATTCGATTTTTTTGAAATTATTTCAGTCTATTCGAATTTCTTGGTTATACTCGAAATTCGCAAGACGTTAAGAATTAGCAATATTTTTTAGCTTCCCGAGGTTTTAAGTTTATTATTCGAGATTTTTTATATTATCGAGATATTTGACCACTCGACTAAATTGTCTTACAGAGAAGAGATTATTAAAATTCAAGATTTTCAGATTTAAATAGCGTTTGGTAGGTCTCGCTTAACATCTAAATTATTTAAACTTATTGTCACCGTGTTATTTTTGAGATTAAGGTTTAGCGAATATTGCATGTTATTTTTAAAATTATTCGAGCTTCTTATTGATTTCTTGATTTTCAAGATTGGAATATTCGAATTTTGTGCGAATTTCGAGATTATTGTAAAATTTTAAGAGTAAACGAGGTTTATCTTACTTTATACTAGCTTAACAAAATTATTCGTGTTCCTCAAAAATTTTGTTTTTAGGCTTTCCACGGTTTGTGTAGCGTTAAGTTACAAGTAGATACGGTTAAGTTAAGTTTGTAGTATGTTGAGTTAGATGACTTATGTATGTAGATGACATTTTTCCAGGATATTTGAGATTTTCCGAAATCCTCGAAATAATTTTGAATTAGGTAATTTATATGCGAATTAGAACGATATTTGGATACTTGATTTCGAGATTATTGTTGGAAAGTATTCGTTGATGCTACTAGCTTGTCTTCGAAATTACTATCCGTAACAACTAACAAGTTAGTTGTACTGTATGTAAAGTACATTTTGTACACAAACATAGATAGGTAACTATGTTGCATTATTTTCTGCTAGCTAATATAATTTTAATCAATTGATGATCATTCGTTAATTTAGAATTTATTTAGCTTTCATTAAATAATTTATGTGACACACTTTTAAAACAGTGTGCATCATGTTGATCGATTCTAGATTTCCAAAAAAAAAAAAAAAGGGAATCAGCAAAGCAAAGTTGTATTGTACAATAACAAACATTTAAAAAAATTGTTTTTTTAACTTTTGGGCAAAAATAGATTTTGGTCGAAGGGACTTGAACAACATCAATTTCTCACTTGCATGCCCAATTGAAATTGTTTTTTTCTCTCTATTCAAATAGTGAATTTAAGTTTTTAATTGCTAATGGTTGTTTGCAAATAAAACGAAAATTGTTAGCTGCCCGAATTGGTGGATATTGAGAATAATAAATTATGACTTTGGAAGGATAGATAACACAGATTGAAATTAAACAGAAATAGTTTTGTTTTAGTGCGTTTATTTGCTATTGAAAAATTTGAAATTTTGTGCACATGCATTGCATTCGAGGACCAGTTACCTCTGATAATAATGCACCCACTGCTAAGAAAATAACCATACATAAGGAGATTTTACGAATATCTTAGGAATCGGGGCCTTTCTTTTGTCAAAGTTATTGAAATTTTGGCAAAAATTTTCTTTGTCCAAAACCACTTTTATCGATGATTTGTAAGGGGGTTCATGAGTCCAAAATGTAGCAACAACAAGAACCATGGTATCTCGAGAACGGCTTGTCCGATTTGCTTTTTTCCGCCAATATATTTATTTGATCAATACGGAGAATTGGGAAGCTTTTGGAACCTGTATTAATTGGTCCAAAAATCTGTGATTATTAAAACGTGGTATTACCACTTGGTTTTCAATCCTCGTTGCTTGTTTGAAAATCGAGTTGTACGTTGAGTTTGGGATTGAGTTGAGGATTAAGTTGTGGTCGAGTATGGTATTGAGTTGGAGTTAAGCCAGGGGTTCAATCGGCGATTTATTTGGGGGTTGAGTCGAAAATGGTCGAGTCGGGTTGAATTGGTAATTGGGATTGAGTTTGAGGTTGAGTTTGAGATTGAGTTACAGGTTGAGTTGGAAATTGAGATTGATTGTTAGATTGATTTGACTTGAGATATGGCTTAACGTACGAAACATAATTTTCCAAACCGAAGTTTTGATCACCGCGTCTTTATATTTTAAAAATTGCATAGGATAAATCCCCGCAAGAATAACGTTAACCCCAAAAAAAATGGGTTTATTGAAACATAATTCTAGTTCTTGGTTGTGATTCCTGCCACCAGAGTCACAATACATATTAAATTTATATTTTATTTCGAAAGGTTGGCTTTTGTCAATTAAATCATATTGGCTCTTTTCTTGGAAAAATAATAAACACAAAATAATTCGAATTAAAGTTTGGCCAACAAAGGACGCTTATTGATTGTTTGAAATGGAGTCCGAAAAGTAGTTTAAAGAGTATAACGGTTAACAATAAAATGGTTTAGAGTTGAAGAGCTAGTTGTCGCAATTTAAAACTTTTTGGAATCCTTAAATTTGAATACGTATAATGAATGGCGGTTTTTAAAAGTGTTTACGCCTAGATTGAGAAAGAAGATTTAATTTTTCAGAATGAATAAATATCTACGTAAAAATCATTATGGTTGAATCACTTGAAAGAAATTCGAAATTCTGTAATTTGAATTAAATGTATTATATTTTAAGTAATTTAGCAAATAAAATTAATAAATTTCACTGAAGATCTTGGCTTGATGTTGTGCTGATATTTCCATCGTCATTAACATCATCATCAACAATATCAGCCTCGGAAACTAACTTGTAACTTCTCTACCAAACTAATTTTCAAGTTACGTAGAAATATCCATTTTTTGTTATTATAAATGACAGCTAAAAATCTAAATACAACTTTTTTGGTTGGCGTCATTCGTGGATTAAATGTTGTATTGTGAGGTTATAGCATCCATTTTTCACGCTCAAACAATACAAAACTTTATCGCAGTGAAGTAAATTTTAAATTAACGTTTCAACCGTTCGCTAACTAAATTTGTGTTTACTGTTTGATATCTAGTGGCGGAATGCTACTGCTGTGATAAAAATCTTTCGAGCGTGTTTTCCCAATTCAAACATAAACGAAAGTTTTCCAAGTTATAACAGGGTGACTTCTTTTCTAAAAAAATAATGTACCGATCCTTAAATTTCTCTTCCTAATCCTGACTATTGAAACTAATTTAATACAAATCTTGCTCAAATTTGATCGGAAATCGAATGTTCTAGAAGTTGTGGAAGCTGGGCGAAAATTATTCAAACTATTAATAAAATTCTAAACAGAATTTGCCGAAACGGAATGAATTATCTTTCCTGGTATTTCAAGGAGCAGAAACGTATTTTCTTTATAAGAATTATTCCTGAAGGAATTGATTATAGCATCTTGACGTCAAATTCTCAATATACTCAATGAATATAAGCAATATACGGATGATCTCAGAAAAATTAAAAATATTCATCAGATAATATTATTTTGATCCCAAACATTTTTTAATTATGGTTTCGAATTAATAAGTTAGCAAACTAATTAAATCGAAATATTTTTTGGATGAAATTTTAAGATAATTGCACACACTCGATATAACTGAAAAGTAGTCAGTAGAGTAAATTTTCCGTTCAGGCTGGCTTATGTTAAATAAGTCATTAACATAGGAAAACGAAAAATTCAGGTCCCAAAATAGACCCTTGAGGAACTCCAGTAATAATAGTAGATTTATCCCTTTCAGCACCGTTTACAACTGTGAATTGCTTACCGTTCTCCAAATAATTTTGCAGTAGCGATGACGTAACGGACGTTGGATTTAAATTACATAGTTTTTTTTAAGTAGAATTATGTTATTTACGCAGTCAAAAGCTTTTTGAATATCAATAAACAAGACGGAGACGAAAATATTTTTCATCCAATAACGTAAGTACTTCATTCATTCATTCAAAAATAAATTGAAACGTTTATAAATTACATATTCAAATATTTAGGATATGACACTCAAAATCGAAATGTGCCATATTTTACTCATATTTTAAGACAGTTTTTAATTTTGACACTAAGAATAAAATATGTCTATTAGCCTAATTATGAATTTTAAAATATTCTGGAATAGGGAAATTGAATTTGAAAATTAGAATGGAATTTCTGGAACAGAAAGATTTAATTTTGAAATTATTTATTTGAAGTTTAATATTTCCGAAAATTGTAAGAGAATTTAATTCAGTTTTGAACTGATGAGCTTATGATTATGAAAAGGTCAATGCTCCTGGATTGATTCTTTACATATACAGATTGTACTGTACAAGTTACATTAGCGAATTATAGTGATACAGCCAAATTTTTTACAAATTTTTCTTCGTCACATATTAGAAATTGCACGAATTAATTCATTAATTCAAATTAGAGTAAAAAAATTGTTAATTGTTAATTTTAAAGTATTCTGCAAAAACAAGAAAACAATTTAAAATTAGAATGAAATTTCTGGGAAAGGAAAATTTAATTTTAAAATTAGAATGTAATTTTGGGGAAAGGAAGGTTTAATTTTGAAATATTCTGCAAAAGCAAGACTTAATTTTAGAAATAGAATGGAATTTTTGGAAATTATAGAAACGAATTTCTGTCGAAGGAAGATTTAATTTTAAAATTAGAATGGAATTTCTTGAAAATGATGATTAATTTTAAAATAATCTGGGAAACGAAGATTTAATTTTAGAAATAGAATAGAATTTCTAGGAAAGAAAAATTTAATTTTATAATATTCTGGAAAATGGAAATGTAACTTGAAAATTAGACTAGAATTTCTGGTAAAGGTAGATTTCATTTTAAAATATTCTCGAAGAGGAAGACTAAATTTAAAAATTAAAATGAAATTTCTGGAAAAGAATAGAAGAAGAATGGAAGAAAGAATGGAATTTCGGGGAAAGGAAGATCTAATTTTAAAATTAGAATGAAATTTATTGAAAATGATGATTAATTTTAAAATATACCGGAAGACGAAGATATAATTTTAAAATTAGAAGGAAATTTCTGGAAAAGGAAGATTTAATTTTAAAATTACAATGGAATTTCTGGGACAGGAAGGTTTAATTTTAAAATTAGAATGAAATTTCTGGAAAAGGGAGATTTAATTTTAAAATTAGTATGGAATTTCTGGGACAGGAAGGTTTAATTTTAAAATTAGAATGGAATTTTGGGGAAAGGAATGTTTAATTTGGAAATATTCTGCAAAAGCAAGACTTAATTTTAGAAATAGAATGGAATTTTTGGAAATTATAGAAAGGAATTTCTGGCGAAGGAAAATTTAATTTTAAAATATTTTGGTTAGATTTAATTTTAAAATTAGATTGGAATTTCTTGAAAATGATGATTAGTTGTAAAATAATCTGGGAAACGGAGATTTAATTTTAAAATTAGAATAGAATTTCTAAAAATTAGAAAAGAATTTCTAGGAAAGAAAAATTTAATTTTGTAATATTCTGGAAAATGGAAATGGAATTTGAAAATTAGACTAGAATTTCTGGGTAAGGTAGATTTAATTTTAAAATATTCTTGAAGAGGGTGACTAAAATTAAAAATTAAAATGAAATTACTGGAAAAGATAGAACAAGAATGGAAGAAAGAATGGCATTTCGGGGAAAGGGAGATTTAATTTTAAAATTAGAATGGAATTTTTGCAAATTAGGAAGATATGTTAGTGAATGGAAAATATTCTGGAAAAGGAAGATTTAATATTAAAATTAGAATGAAATTTCTGGAAAAGAAGATTTAATTTCATTGTACCATAATTCTGTGATTTGCCGAGAAATTTCATACCTACGCTGAATTTGAGGATGTGTTCTCGATGCTCTTTTTATGTTTATCCTTCTCCTTCGGCAATATGTGTATAATTTATTATTGATTTGTCAATAATTTTTTGTAAAATTCTAAATCTTTGAAATTTATGGAATTTAGAAAATTTTTGAAGTATTTCAAATTATTATCATTTCTTTTGAGGTTTTAGAAAACACAAAGCACTTAAATGATAACAAAAAAATGTCTACTATAAAACATAAAGTGCAGCCAAGCAGCAACAAAGAAAGTGATTGCAAACATAATTGCGAGATAACGAATTCATCGATAAAATACTATCTCTGCGATGACCCGAGTAAAAAAAATGTCATCGCATACGGTACAGTATAATTTAATCTTGTTGTCATCTGTGTTGGTGAATTGATTATTCTACACACCAATCACGTAACTTAACTAAACAGTTGAGGACAAGGTCAATAATACTAATTGGCGATTTAAAAAAAAACAACCCATTCTTATTAAATTGAACGATGATTAAATCTTTACGTAATAATACAATAAAGAATTTATTAAATTTGATTCAATGAAGAAGTATTGCTTCGTTTTGCTTGGCTCATATAGCATTAGATTAAATTATAAAGACTTTGTATAGTGGATTACCAGTTTAAACCGGAATTATTTTCCAAGCGGATGACAGTTAATCTTAATATAAATTTTTGCAATATTGTTATTAAAGATTAGTTATGCTGCTTGTTTAACATGAATTTGTGATAAGTATTATCTTATTTGTTACGAGGAGGAATTAACTTCTATATAAAAATGTTGGTATCTTCAGGAGATTAAAATACAACCAAAATGATAACCTCATCAAAATTTTTGGAAGCCTCCCGAGGCTAGTTGGTTTAGTACGCTTGTACTAATTATTACCTAGACGCAAAAAACTAGAATTTCGGAAATGAATAAAATGCAGGAAATCAAGATATCTTTCTATATGGGATAGAAAGAAAGGTTCGACTCCCGGTCATGTTATAATTTATTTGCGGGGGCGCCTATTTATTAAGAGTTTATCATGAATTAAATGATAAACAGTGAACTCTGAAAAAGTGTTTCTATGTACTAACGGTAAATACTATATTTGAACAGAGAATACATCGTAACAAGAAAATTAATATCAACATTACTACTGATAAATAATTTAAATAAATAGACCTCGATCTTCATACATAACTATGTATATGTGCTCGGTATAAAGTAAACCTTGTACTTGAAGAAATTGTGATAGATACGATTTTGTAAATAATCTCCATACTGTACCAAATTATAAGACTATCAAAATTAAATCACTTTATACTTGTGGCTAAAATTTTTCAATATTTTTGGATTAAATGAAAATTTACAAATTATGAAATCATTAGTTCATCCCACAACTCAATTTAGTGCGATATTTAGTTGGACTTAGCTAATCGTGAATTTTGCAGATCTAATATTAGAAAATTGATCTAGATCAAATTTTTGTGTTTTATTGACACAAATAAAAATCAATCTGATCATGAAGCGCTACGTTTGAATGATTTGTTTGAAACATTAAACGTTAGTTAGGTTTGTTTAGTTTAAGGCACCTTCTGTCTTAGAAATCTCTTTGTTACGCAGAATAGATGAGTAGTCTGTATTGTTACAGGTTCACATTGAGATTGGCAGTTTTCCCCAGAGCACTAGACTACTGCGAAGTAGAGCCAGTGTACGATGTGCGGCTCCAGCCTCCATCTTTTTTCAATGGCAGTTTTGTAAGAGTATAGCGCTACCGTAGCTTTCTTCAGAGAAGACGACCAATAAAGTTTTATTTGAGTTTGCATTCAACCCACAACCATTGGCCTATATGTAAAGAATATAGAAGCCATTTTGCATGAGTTTACTAAAATTACTGGGATATTTACCACAGGCGCTGTGTGCCTCTACTTTCAAATATTCTAGCGGACGACTCCACCAAACTGTCATATATGATGCTGACTTTTAGCATTTAATTTAACCAGTTCCTGAGTAATCCATCCACTCCTAGATCGGAAAGGGCCCGTATTGTAGCCTCCCTTATCACATTTTTAAAGGCCCCTCTATATCCAGAATAGTTACCATTGCTTAGTTCCTATGCTCGAAAGATATTTTGATTCGAAGAGAGTCTCCACAGATCTTCCCTTCCAATATACAAGTTGATATATGTTGACAGTTTTTTCGGCACAATCGCACCTCTAGTATGAGCTTCTATTTGTCTGCTCAGTGTTTTTAAGAGGAAGGAAGATAAGTTAATAGGTCTAAAGTCCTTCACTTCAGTCCATTTGTTAGGAATGTGACATAGTTCTAGGCTACTTTTGAAATTACTTTTAACAGGAAATGGTTAGGTCAATGTCCGTTCGGCGTTCTGTATCGACTTATATTTTACAAAACACGAGGTTCGAAAAACTGTCTACTACTTTATTCGAGCAGATCTGTATTCTCTTTTTTATAGATAAGAATATATTTCTAATTGACGGCTACCCATCAAGCAGAAGTTATATGGGGGAATACTAACCCTTTGATGACAACAGTTATTACCCTCTCCATTAGCATTATAGACACCTTTTCTGCTAAGGCCTCAAATTCTTGTGTTGTTTCTGAAGATTTTCGCACCGAAACTGGCAGTGAATAACCCAGACTAGTTCTACAGGTATCCCAGTCAGGTTTCCTTATTTTCCTATACATTGGACCTTTACGAATTTCCATATCCATTTCAAATTGAATGTAACAATTATTAGAAAAGGAATGATCTTTCGACACTTTCCAGATCATGTGATGAGAATGCACATCGTATGAATAGCAAGACTTAGATGGTTCAAAGAAATTGGAATCGATCCTAATGTGTATGGTAGAGATCGAATCATTCTCATCCGATTTTGCCTTTTTTCCAAACCAGCGGAAATACTTTGGGATATGAAATTCTTATTGTAGGTCGGCATTCATCCTCGATTTTCCAAAGCAAACTTGCACGTTTTCAGATTCCAATTAAGGCATATTGGTGGAATGGAGGAGCAATTATGCCAAGATTTCGTCCTAAATTTCGACAAACGGATTTATATGTGCCGCCGAAGCCGATTCATGCCACTGCTTCAAGTTAAGCAAGATCTTGTGTCTCCTAACCAACAAACCAACGATTTGTTTATTATTAGAAGTTTCCATTTAAATATATTTTGCCTTAAAAAATATTTCGGACTAAATGACTGAAAACTTAAACAAATAATTGTATACAGTCAAAATTAAAATAAATAAATCTTGAACCGAGTGATGGCGACACTATAGTAAATAAATTTAAAAAGAGATCTACATAATGTATTAAATGGCCCTATATAAAGTACACGTTTTTTCGTGTAAAAACTGTGTAAATTACACAGTGTAATTTACACAGTATACTTTACTCGCCTAAGAAAGTTCTATACGGAACATGCTTTGGGTACCGTTTTATTGTAGAAATTGGACAATGATGAGAACCCATTGGAGTATACTTGCTAAGTCGACTTCTCCAGAACTGGCATGGATGGATCGGAAGTTACAGCTGAGACTAATCATCAGCCGCTTAAGTGGTTAATATTTCCCCGTTCTCCATCGGGTAGACTTGCACGAACAGCCATCTACAATAAAATTCAAGAATTCGATCTAAATATCATTACCGAGATGTTGTTCTGCGAACATTCCTGACTATCAAAATCAAGTAATCAAGTAAAGAACCCTAGGATGATCACCTCCGTCAAAATAATAAGGGTTACCCCCACTTGAATTACCGGAAATCCCTTCACCATAGACTAACCCTTTAAATTCAGAGTCATTTTAATTCCCTTGACTGACTGTCTCGTTGAGATTTTAGATTCACGATGACCGTAATGTCCACAGAGACTTATAATGTCTGCAAAAACGCCAGCGTTTTAATTAATAAATCAATCGCTTACTTATTGAAGTATTACCCTGCAAAAAGTATGTCGTCCTTTATAAGGTAATTTAAAAATTGTGTGACTTTGTAGGATTAGCCTTTGACTGACATATCTCAGTGCTATAAAAACAAACCTTTCATTTCATCTTATTTATTGTTTATAAAATTAATTCACTTGATATTAAAAAGGATTTATTTCAGCCGAGTAGTGCCGGGTAACTCGATCCACCGATTCATATTATGAAACTAAATAATCCGAACGCTACCTAACGAATTTTACCAAAATATGGACAAATCTCAATTCCGAATATTATTTTTACGATGTCGGATAAATTTCACTAATTTTTGCCAATAACGCAGCTAGCCGTATGTAGCAATAATAATTGAATATTTTATAATGAATCGAAAATTCTAAAAGAAAAATCACATAGCTTTCAGCTGTTTGCTTGAAAATGTCAGGACCACGTAAGACGATCATTGATTTCCTGATCCGAAATTCACATCATGGACGGAAACGGTCTATTATAAACCGCGGGGGAGAATACGATTTTGCACATGTATGTACCCTCAAATCAACCATTGATGAATCATTGCGATTGAAACCAAAATGGATGCGAAAAATTATCGTTTCGGAAAAACAGCCCAGAACAAAACAATATTTTATAAGCATAAAGATGATCGAGAATGAAATCATACGTCATATAAACAGCCCTCATTGGTATATAATACATCCGCTTTCGAATTTCATGATATTATGGGACCACATTATGTTTGTCGTCTTTCTTATTAATTGGTATATAGTTTTATTCCAAATTGCTAATCAGAAAGATTTAACACCAGTATCGGCAAAAATCAATTTTGCGATTCAATGTCCATGCTATATAAATATCATGTTGAATTTTTTCATTGGATATTGTACCAAATATGATGTTGTAATGGATCAAAGCACGATCGCTTCGAAATATTTAAAAACATGGTTTTTTACAGATTTAATAGCATCGATACCATTTCAAGCTGTACAACAATTATTGAACAATCGATTTGGTGAAATGACTCTTAATATTGTGATATTGTATCAAAGCCTTAAAGTGCTTACGTTTGGACGAATTAGAAGATATTTTAAAAATATTTTGCAATTTTGGAAACTAAGTTATCTGCGTTACATGATTTTACTATTGGTACTCGTCTCTTTATTAACATTTCATGCCGCAGCAACCCTGTATCAGGTTGGTGGGAACCTATTTGTGATAAATGATCCGAATACTGATATTCCATTAAATAAGGTTGCCTTAAATGAACCAACACCGAACATTGGGATATTTTGGTATCGATATCTATTCTGTCTGTATCTCATGTCACTTAAATTTTATTGCTTCACATTTGCATTTAGCGATACTAAAGCAAATCCGCCATGGTTTTATATAGCAGTTGAATTGCCAGTGATTTTTATATCATACATCTATCAATTGTATGCATTGGGTAAATATTATGTTCAATATTATGTTAATACAACAAATTTCTAATATTTATTTATTTTTTTTTTTTTCGATTTTAGTCAAAGTAATTCAATTGTTTCAATTTCAACATTCTTCGGAAATAAAATATCAAGAGATCATAAACCAGCTGGAACAGTATATGCGTGCAAAAAACATGCCGCATAAAATTAAAAAGTATCTAATCGAATTTTACGAGCAACGATACCAATATCGATTTTTCAAAGAGCGAGCCATCAATGAAAATCTATCCGATTCTCTACGCCAAGAATTGCAATTTCACAGCAGCCATATATTCATCAAATCGATGCCTATTTTTAATAATGTGTCAAGCGAAAATCTTAATAAAATTGTGTCTAGTTTGATACCGGAAATTTATATGCCAAATGATCTAATAATACGAGCGGGCACGAGAGGAGCTTGCATGTTTTTCATAGCATCGGGCACCGTATCTATACGGTCCACAACTGGAGAAGAAATACTACATCTCGAGGATGGTGATCATTTTGGTGAAATATCGTTATACTCGAAAAAAGGCCAACGGGTTTCGAATATAGTGGCCATCGAATATTGTGAAGTGTATCGATTAGATAAAAAAGATTATGAGACAAATATAGCTGTAATTCCTGAGCTGGCTTACAAATTTGAAGAACTTGGTAAGAGACGAGCGAGTGAAACGATTATGGTCGAGGAAAAATACCAAGATGAACGGGTCAAAAAATATCAGAGCGATGATACTGATGAGGATGATGTTAGCGAAACAGCAAGCCAAGATGTTCAATGAATTTTATTTTTAAAGATTTATTTTATTTAAATTATTTTAGATAAATTTACCATACACCTATACATATATATCAAATAAAATCCAAAGACAAAACACAAAATGACAAGTCACTTACATAGTAAATAATAAAATTTTATTTCTTTAAAATCCAATTAAATTACACGAATTCAATTAAAATCGACTTATTTGGAACTGCCTGTTCCTTGGGCACCACCACCACCACCATCATCACTATCAATAATTTCTAATTTTTTATCCTGTTCATTCTTAACACCTTGCTCATATGAAATCGTTGAATTCATTCGTTTCATCGCAAGGGTTTCAAATTTATCCGCTAGATCTGGTAATACAGCTATAGTCGCCTCATAATCCGATTTATCCAATCGATATAATTCACAATATTCAATGGCAACTGCATTCGAGACACGTTTTCCATTTTTTGTGAATAGTGACACTTCACCAAAACAATCACCATCCTCGAGATGTAGTAACTCTTGTCCAGTTGTGGCCCGTATCGATACGGTACCAGATGCTATGAAATACATGCAATCGCCGACTGTTCCCGATTTTGTTATTAAATCGTTTGGCATATAAATTTCCGGTTTTAAACATGATACTATATTACTAAGCGCCTCCATCGGAATATCATCGAAAAGTCCAATGCGATTAATAAATAATTGGCCACAGTGAAATGTAAGCTCGCGTCGCAGCGATTCCGATAGATTGTCATGAATCTTTTTCTCCTTAAAGAAACGATATTGATACCGTTGCTGATAGAATTCGATTAAAGATTTTTTAATTGTCAATGGTAACCGTTTGGCACGCATATACTGTTCGAGCTGATTCATAATCTCCTGATATTTTATTTTGGACGAGTGCTGATATTGAAAGATTGTGATTACTTTAACTGTGAATTGATTAAATATAATAACAATAAAAATACATTTTTATGCAATAGTACACATTATAAGCACTTACCCAAAATATATAAATGATAGGCGTACGCCACGAGGATAATTATTGAGAACACCGTAATCTCATACAATGTGGTATCACCTTCGAACGTTCCAAATACGAATGTAAAACAATAAAATTTAAGCGCCACCATATAAATACAATATAGATTTCGATACCAAAATTTGCCGATTGCTTGATACCTAATTTTGTGGTCGATTCTATTTAACGGATGATTATTATCGGGTGTCATTATCTCAATCAGATTCGCGCTGTTTAGAAAAAAACACGAGGCGAGATAGAAACATAATACCGAGTATAGGGTCAATATTGAGACCATGTAAGCTACGTAATGGTGATCCCAACAGGCAAACGAATCAGTATAATATCTGCTAATCCGTGTGAATGTAAATATCTTCAATGCTTGGTATGTGATAACAATGTTGAGCGTTAGCGGACTTACATGATTTTCTAGCTGTAGTGCAACCACTTGAAACGGTATCGAACTTATTATATCGGTAAAAAACAAAAATTTCACATAACTCCTAATAATATGGCGTTGATCCAAAAAAATTTCGTGCTCATTTCTAATCCCCATAAAGAATTGCAACACAATATCCATATAGCATGGACATTGAATAATAAAATTTATCGTTGTCGCGACCGATGTCAAAGCACCAAAATTGGCAATTTGAAATAAAACTACATACCAATTTATGATATAGACAATCAGCATAATCCGTTCCCATATGATGGCAAAATCCGATAGGGGATGAATTATATACCAATATGGGCCATTTATATGGCGCTTCATTTCTTGTTCGATCATGCTCTTGCTGGTAAAATACTTTTTTATTAGTGGATGCGTTTCGGAGATTGATGTTTTTCGTAACCATTTCGGCCGACCACGAAATAAATCATCGAATGATGAGTTTAGGGTGCATTTGTGGATTATATTGCCACTGTTTAGCCATTTTACTGCCCTTAATTTGGTAACTTCATCCGAAGCCCCTTCCTGGAACATCGCGCGTTTCTTTAATGCACGTTTTATTTATACTTTTCGAGAAGAGACTGAATCATGTATGTGATTTTGTTTTGCAATGATACGTTGATTTCACATCACATACGCGAGCGCGTACAGTCATCACATGAAAAAATTGAAACCAAAGTGTTTTTTTTTTTTTTTCGTCAAAATTTTCTTTATGTATTGAATAAACGCTATCGTGATATGTAATCTGACTATCACGATACTTTTACGTAAAAATATATTATTACACAGCCAACATTTAGGGGATTCATCATTCTTGTACAGATAAATTTTTGCGTATATCATTTTTGGAAATCAACTTTTAGGCGTATTTAATATACTGAGTGTGCGTTTGAATCAAAGATTCCATTGTGTATACAGTGCAGGTAATAAGCTCCAATCGTTTAGTTGATGTTTGATCGATCATTTGATCATTTACTCGGAAGTGATAAATTCCTACAAATTATTAATAGTTAACAGTATTTACCTGTTCGGAATACTAAAATAATTTATTACTATGCCGCTATTCAACTACCTCTCTTCGCATGCTTACCTACTACATAGAGGTGGAAGCGTGATTCAAATGACAAAACAAAATTTATTAAATCAATTAATTATTAGTTTTGTAAATGTCGTGACATCACGATGACCATATATATGTATGTAGATTTGTTAATTTGCGTTCTTATCCTTAACTTACACAAGTTGTTTTGTTGTACATAGTTCAAAAGATTAAAGATTCGCCATTAATAATATATACACGAATATGCGGAAGATGCAAACATTTACGTTTTATAATATGATATGCTATCTGCATGTTAATTGGAACAGCTGATTGTCTTAATATTTTGATAGATTCATTCTGTGAGAATTGTTTAGTATTCAAAATGTGTATGGTGTCGAGATTTTATTTATTTACATTGTTTTGGAGCATACTATCATTAAATCATGCGTAATGATACCGGTAAAAATATTTCGTTGACATTGAAACACATCGTAACATCTTATAATTGCCGTTTGGATCGTTTCCAAAAAAAAATTACAAAACTGTTAGTTCTAAGTACACCAAAAGATGCATAAAGTTCAATCTCGAAAATTAGTTTTACGTGGAGAAATGTTTAAATCATATATGAAGCACTCGGATTAAAACCAGATAGGGGGTGTCAAAAATATATGGAAAATGGAATACCTAGGCCGCTGGGCTGGTTCATGAATGAAAGGCAGGCATTTAAAAATTGTTTAATTTCTCCAAATCGACCATAATAAATTGTCAATAACATTTTATTATTTTTCACACTCATGGGATGAGGAAAAAAGCAATTTCAATTGGGCATGCAAATGAAATGATGTTGTTCGTTACTTGTATAAAAGCTCTATTTTATGTTTGTAGCAATTTTATTTAAATTTTGGTTCCAACACCAATTCTGGTATTTTGGTTTATTTTTGGTTGAAGGAAGAGTGGAGAATCTAGAATCGATCAGCTTTGTTACTTGATGAGCACAGTTTTAAAAGCCTGGAACACAATATTTAAGAAAGTATTGTGTTCCAAAAAGAAATTATAATGACAACGATGTTGATAGTTCAGCAACCAGAATAAGAGAGAGAGCGTTCCTCGCTTTATTATTATACAAAATTAATATTTAGTAACAGTAACTACCGTACAATCAAACAGGTTATTCATCTACTATGAATATGTTAGCAAATACAATGCGAGGTATATGATACACAAATACAGTGCAAGATTATAACATCTCCCTCTCCTTAAAAAAATGGAAAAATACTTTGATAACGTGATATTATAATACATACATTACAAAATTAATTGATTAATTAACAATTATATAATATAAGATTTAACATATCTATGATTACAAATTCAACCTATTAGGTTCTTTCCTGATTCTGGTAGACTTCCTCAACGTTGTTTCTTCTGTTGGACCTACTAGTTGGTTCGTAGTATCGGACTTATCTGGGTCCGCAACGTCGTTCGTGTTAGATACTGTCGGAGTATCTTCTTGTACCGTTGACTCTGTCACTGGAATGTCCTCAACGTTGATTGCATCTCGCTGTCTTAATTGGTATTGATGCAAAATTTTGACCTGATCTCCTTTTTTTTATCATATACTCGTATTGCCGAAGTCCAATAGGTTTAAGTACCGTCGCCGGTTCCCATTTCGTTTCTTTATTTAAACGAACGTATACCTTATCGCCTTCAATGAAAGATTTATGATTAATATAAATATTTGATTGATTACCTTGGTACTGCTGTCGGAGTAGTGCGATAATTTATCAAAATATTGTCCAATAGCCGTTGTAGTTCTGCTGTCGAGTATTGCCCATTTTCCGGTAAATATTTCTGCAAACTTCTTTTGATACTTTGGACTGCCCGTTCGGCAATACCATTACATTGTGGTATGTATGGTGGACTCTTCAATGGAGCAATTCCATTACTTCGACAAAATTTTGTAAATTGTATAGAACTGAAAGGTGGACCATTATCTGTTACTAGCTCCTGTGGCAATCCAAATATAGCAAACGTCTGTCGCAGCTTCTGTATGACATCATTTGCTGTTGTTGAGCTCATTAAATAAACATCAATCCATTTCGACGTCGAATCAATAATGATCAGAAAAGTTCTTCCATATAAATGAAAAAAATCGGCATGTAACCTAGTAACGCCTCATTCTTGAAGTCGTCCACATTCATATTTTGTCCACTTTGACAAATGTTACATCCCCTCACTATACGCTCCACATCAACATCTATGCCAGGCCACCAACACACCGATCTACTTAACATTTTCATACGTGAAATGCCTGGATGTCCGTTATGAAGTAACTTCAAAATGTGATTTTGTAATTTAAGAGGTATAACAACTCTGTTCCCCCAAATAATGCATCCACTTTCGACTGATAGTTCATCACGTCGAATAAAAAAAGGTTTCAAATCATCATCCACGCTATGTGGCCACGTATTTCGAATATTTGCAAATACCTTTGCCAAATTCACATCTACCTTTGTTTCCCGAGCAACATCTTCATATGACATGGGAATAACATCATCATCAGAAAACGATTTTATTAAGTTAAAATGCACATCACCACTTCCTTCGTCTGCTAACGGCATCCTTGGCAATGCATCCGGCACTACTAAATCCTTTCCTTTTTTATACTTGATTGTATAGTTATACCCAGAAAGGATTATAGCCCATCGTTGTATTCGACTTGCAGCCGTGTTAGGTATTTTTTTTTTTGAAAATATTTATGGAAATAACTTTCCTCCATGACACTTGCACATGCTCCTGTATCTACTTCTACCTTGATCTGAACGTCAATAAATTTTAATAGTATTTTTTGTGGTTCAGCTTTCCGAGATGCAACCATTCCAATTAAATTTAGATTCTCTAAAGTATCTTCTACTTCTTCCTCTTCCAAATTATTGATTTTCTTTTTATTCCTACAGAGTTCTTTTACACCAATTTTTGGCCGGACAAAATTTGTCGCTATGATTCCTACCACATTTATCACACAGTTTGTTATTAAATCTTCTGTCATTTTGATTAAAATTGGTTGCTACACTAGGATTAAGATGGTTCTGCTTTGAACTCCAAATTTTTGAAACTGAGCTATCACTAATAGTTTTGGATTCTATGGTAGCTAATTCTAAACTAACAGCTTTCCTGCATGCATCTTCAAAGGTAAGGTCTCCTCCTTCAGACAAAAGCTTCTTTTGAATAGATTCGCTTCTCAGCCCACAAATAAGCCTATCTCTCAGCGCATTGTTTAGAAATGCGTCGAACGAACACGTTCTGGTAAGCCGTTTAAGCTCTATTATATACTCAGCTATGGTTTCGTTCGCCGATTGGTCCCGCTTATTAAATTTGAAACGTTCAAATATAACTAATTTTTCCGGATTAAAATGCGATTTTAACAATTTGGTAATAAAATCGTACGATTTATCTAAAGGCGAGTCGGGTACGTATAGATTTTTCAAGACATTATATGTCTCTGCACCCATCAAGGTAATAAACAACGACATCTTATTTTTATTTTCTACATAGTATTGATTTTAACTAACTGTTCGAAGCGTTCTAAATATGTCCCAAAATCAGATTTACTGACATCAAACGATTCTAAAGTACCGATAAATGACATTTTATTACGAATTTAATGTACCACACTATCACTTGCTCACAGTCCCAAGAATGCGCAAAAAAAAAAATTAAGTTTATCACCTTTACTTACAACAGTATGTATTTCAGCCTTTTATAAATATATGGTGTTACGTTTATATCCCATTCTCGTCGCCAATATTGTGTTCCAAAATAAATTATAATGACAACGATGTTGATAGTTCAGCAACCAGAATAAGAGAGAGCGTTCCTCGCTTTATTATTATACAAAATTAACATTTAGTAACAGTAACTACCGTACAAACAAACAGGTTATTCATCTACTACTCTACAATTATACAATAGAATATGTTAGCAAATACAATGCGAGGTATGATACACAAATACAGTGCAAGATTATAACAGAAAGCTTAATAAATTTTAAATTAGCTAAATGTTTTAAAATTACATCATCAAAATAGATAAAACAGTTATAATTGGCCAGAGGAGAGTAACGCAGTAATAAACTATCAAGTAACTTCTATAGTCTTCTCCAGAATTTACCGCACAACTTGTTCTGAGAGTTTCTCGGAAAAAGTCAAAAGTGTCAAGATGGATTTTGTGTGTAACCCCTATTAGTCTATATTTATTTCAAGGATCTTTGAAAGTCTCAAATATTCTCGAAAAATGTCATTAGACAAGAAAATTTAGCTTAACTTTAAATAAGTTAAAGTCACGCAAATCTCGGAAAGCTCAAAACAAGTCTCAATAAATCACCAAATAACAGGAATCACTAATTCTACAACAAAAATTTAACTATAGGCGACGTCTAAATATAACTTCTGAAGTTATGCCCTCAAATGTTTATGTAGATAATCGTTTCATAGTTCTCTACAATCCGTTTTTCACCTTAAAATATAATGCTCATATAAATGTTGAGCTTTGTTCAACAGTTAAGGCCATAAAATATATTTACAAATATATTACCAAAGGGGCATGATTTTGCTAGAATTGGTGTACAAGTTGATTCTAATAATGATCCCACAGCTGTTGTTGATTTCGATAAAATTTCGCAGTATCTTAACTGGCGCTACATTAGTGCACAAGAAGCAGCCTGGCAACTCCAAGATTTTTAATTAGTTTCGAAGATTGTAAGAGAATTCAATTCAGTTTCGAACTGATGAGCTTATGATTATGAAAAAATCAATCTTCTCATCATGCCGCGGCGACTGGACTGATTGTACCACAATTTACATTCTATATATAGAGAATGTGCTGTGCTTTAAGTACTAGCGAATCGTACTAATACAGACTCCAAGAACTTCCAATTCATGGTCAGTCCCATAATATTGTTATGCTATCTGTGCACTTGAAAGATGGGCAGCCAATATTTTTTTAACGAGAATAGCATTGAAAATGATTTGCGACGTGAATCTATCGCTGTGACGACTTTAACATCGTTTTTTGATTTAAACTTGAATGATCCAACTGCACATAATCATTTATATCAAGGCATACCGATAAACTACATATTTAAAAATAAAAACTGGGAAAAACGATCCCCAAATTCACATCACGGCAATAAAGCTATAGGAAGAATAATAGCAGTTTCACCAAAAGATACTGAGCGGTATCACCTCCGACTGTTATTACTTTCGATTAAAGGAAGAGAAGCTGTTTCCTTCGAAAGCTTAAAAAGTTTTGAAAATGTAGTATATTCAACTTACAGAGAAGCTGCTCGAGCTAGAGGTTTGATTATCGATTCTGCAGAATGGCATTTTTGTCTTTCCGAAACTTTGAAGTATATGCTTCCAAAATCATAATCTCTCTTTTTGTTACAATTATTTGTCACTGCAATCCTTCAAACCCATTACAATTATTCAACGACTATAAAGATTATATGATTGAAGATTTCATTTATTCTGGTCTAGAGGAAGATGCTGCGTTAACGAACTGCATTATTTCGCTGCGAGATTTATATGAAGATGTTGGGTTTGATCTCTTTACTGTATTACCAGTACCAAATTCAGAAATATATGCCAACCTTATTACAGCACCACTTTGTATTCCTAACAATGAACCATATCTTTGGGATAATCTAAACGAAGCACAGCGTATGGCTGCTTCAAACATTTGGTCCTCTATTCAAGGTATAAATTTACAGTAATATTTCTACTTAGGTGGCCCTGGAGATAGCGGAAAGACATTTTTGCACCGAGCATTAATACAAAAACTCAGCACAATTAATAAAACAACATTATGTATTGCTTGGAGTGGAATTGCGGCAAATCTTCTGCCACATGGCATGACTTCACATTCTGCTTTTGCACTGCCTTTAAACCTTGACTGCGTTAAATTTCCTCAGTTATCAAAAAACAAAAGGAAGTTACTAACATCAATTGATTGCCTTATATGGGACGAGGCACCTATGGCATCTGGAGTTGTTATCCGAGGAGGAAACCGTGTCAGCGTTGTAAATGCTACAATAAAAAAGTCACCACTATGGAAACTTTTTCAAATAGTTAAGCTCGATCAAAATATGAGAGCAATCACTGATCCAACTTTTTGCACATGGCTTCTTTCAATTGGCGATGGTAAATGTTGCTCCGATCAATCAATTAAAAAAACACAAAATATACCAAATGAATTTCTATCAGACGATATTCTTTACCGATACATTTGGCAATAATTTTACTCCAGGAGATGTGGCATCTATATCTCAGAGAGCGATTCTTTGTCCTAAAAATGATGATGTTCGTTATATAAATGACACAGTATTGAACAATTTAAATGCCGAAGAAGTGTCCTTTGCACAGTAGATTCCGTTAACAACGAAGATGGTACCGATGACAGTAATTTACAACAGTTACAGTCTTCCTCCACATATTTTAAAATTAAAAAAGGGCTCCATCGTATTGCTTATGCGAAACCTATCTATTAAAAACGGTTTGTGTAATGGAACAAGATTAGCAGTCACAGATTTACAGAGGAACGTAATAAAAGTTGAAATTTTAACTGGCACAATAAAGGGTACTACACATTTCATTCCAAGAATATCTTTAGATACGTCGAACGATCCAGCATTACCTTTCAATTTAATAAGACATCAATTTCCAGTACGTCTTGCATACGCAATGGCAATAAACAAGGCACAAGGACAAACATTTCAAAAAATCGGCATTTATCTTCCTGAACCTATTTTTACCCATGGCCAGCTTTACACAGCACTATCAAGAGCAACACAATCTACTGCTCTAAAAATCCAAATTATCGAAGGACCAAAACAAGGAAGTACTGTTGATGATGTCACAGTAACCGACAATGTGGTATATCAGGAGGTTTTCTCTTAATTATGTATGTACATATTCTATTTAATAAAGTTTAAATTTTATTCCTAAATAATTCACCTTTTCCAGATTTTCGACTTACAACTGTACGTCTTCGAAGACGCGCAAGAGTCAAATTTGGAATGAAAATTTGCTTCCCGTAGCGGAATCAAATATAAATAACAATAATAATAAATAAAACACTTAATTTAATTTTTGAAATTATTAAACAGTTTTATTTAAAAAATATTTTTGTTTTTGCTGCTGCTGCTGGCTGCCTCTAAAAATCCAAATTTAAATAAAAAAGAGTTAGGAGTCCGCGAGCAACAGAAATTTAGAAATAAAGAAACAAATTAATAATAAAATTGTGCAATTGCACAGGTGACCCCTAGTGAATATTAGAATTTAGAAATAAAATAAAAGAATAATTTGTTTATCCAAAGCACATGCATTGTTTTCCCTGTCCTTGATTCATTTTACGAAAATTTCCGAAAACACGTTGGCTTCGTCATGGAACAGTCAAAGAATAAATAGAGTAACTTAATCGCCGTTAACACAGATAATTGAGGGGAAGTTTGTCGAAACAAAATTGTCGAATTTTCGGCAGCTACAGAAATTAAACTTAAGCAACATATTGAAAGCTTTAATGTTATTGTTTCACTCTACAGACTGGCAAATTTTACGAACAGGCTTAACACCTGGCTTAAACATCAGGTATTTGTGGGGTGATTTTGTACACAAAAATACTGAGTCTAGTGTTTCGTATGAGAGGTACAGGAAAACATGTAGACGGTTTTACTGCTCCTTCCGAAGTTGAGTGCCAACATTGTTTATTATTGAAAAATTCTGCATATGCCATCATGCAAATAAATTTTTAACATTGTTTCTCTTAAAAAAGACGTATTTTGAATTGCACAGCAGATTCGGCGCGATTTACATATAGAAATGGACGAAATGTTTAAATTAAAATGGACGCAGTCCATGCAAAATAGTTTTGATTTTTTACAAAACATTTTTGACATGGAAGGCCTATTGCAAATAGGATTGGACACAAATTTTTAAATTTAGACGATTTTTATTGATTTTTTAGGGCACATGTTAAATCTATTGGATGTTTTTGTTACTCTGATTTGCAAATAGAATTGGACGAAATCTTTTAAAATTCAATTAATTTTAAACAAAATTTAAAGATTCTTAGAAATTTAGTTTTGTTAGAAATAAAAATAATTTGTTTTATACAATATATTTCAAAAAAAAAACCATCGACGAAATTAAAAATTTGGCTCGGCATGATAAATTTAAGAGTTTTCAATATAAATCCTATTTTTCAGACGGTTTGAAAAAAACTGAAAAATCACTGAACAAAATTTACATTCTATAAAAATTTAACATGTTTTATAAAGTGGTTTAAATGATTTGTAAAAGGTTGAAAAGTAATTGAAAAATGTTTAAGCTATGTTATCAATATTTAAGTAATACATACATATCGTTGATGTCAATTCACAATAACGTATCTAAAAATATTGAAAAAAATGTACGTATCTAAAAACGTTTAAAATTGGTTGTGCATGACCAATGTCGATCAAATTGACCAATAGTAACGACTTATTACAATCAATACAATTTTATTGTTGGTTACTTTCATCGACATTTATCATGTACTACTTGAAAAATATTTTTAGATACGTTACTGTGAATTGACATCAACGATATATTTTACACACCTAACTCTCTAAGGCATGTCGAGGAAAGTCCGAATTGTACTGAACGCACAAAAATCACCTTCACCATTGATTTCTAAAATCTGTCAACCAACATATATATGAAGTTTGTTGATATTCCCTTGAAAAATCCAATCAACAATCACGTTCATCAAACATGCTACGAAAATAATGCCTAGTTTTCAATTCTTAAATAAGAACCAGAAAATTAGTTACGTTACGTTAGGTTAAAGACCTACCTTTGCAAGGAGGTTAATAAATTTTAAACAATAAAAGTCATTCTGCTGTACGACTTATATTTTAGGACTACGTGCTAAACTATTTTTAATCGCCTTTAGTAAGGTTTAACCTTTTTGTGTACACATTTATATGTATACAGCATTTATTTATACTTTACACTTACTGTGCTTTATAGCCTAAGGATAGTAATTAATTTTAAGTAATAAAATCATATGTACTTAGTGTCTGACCATACTATAAGAATGTGGGTCTTCTTAATTTTTCTTACAAAATTTAATTTTATTCAACCCAGAAATGAATTAAGATTGGAGGATGCCAATGTTTTAAAATTAGTCAAGTAGCTTAATTATTCCATTAAAGTCATTAACCTTCAAAGCATGAGGTGGTGAAAGTTATTGTTACGTGTAAGATAACTTTTCCTAAGGAACAAAAACATGAATCACGACTAATAAATAAGTCATTTCCCCATATTAATTCTTACAAACCAGTTAATCCCACTTACACAAACCTATTAAGTTTCCTAAAACAACTATAACAAATATGTAAACAAAAACAACAACAAAAACATTACTATACCTACTAATCAACTAAACTAGTAGTGGATTAAGTAATTAATAAATCATCAAATCAGAGGTGATTCATTCATAAACTGCATCTACTTCATTAACGTAAAGGCAGTGACCAAAGAGCACGATGCCATCAGTAAATAATTCTCGCTTTATTAAAAAGCTAGCTACTTAGAATAAAAGTGCACGTAGTTTTTTTTTTATGTAAATTAAAGAAATGAAATAACAAATCAAATTAAGGAACACGTACTCCCCGGCGATGTATTTGTATTCTATAAGAAGCTGTTTAAATCAGCTTTTACATGAACTTGAAGGTGATATTTAATAAGGAAATAAATTTAAATTAAGTGTTTTTTGTAAATACCTGCATACGTACTTTTTCTTTATCTTCTTATAACTCGATTGAGTATAAGACGTCAACTTGTTGACAGCTTGGTTCATGTAGATAAATTCAGCGTTTTCAAGCGAATTATTTTGTGCGTGGTTCAATAGTTGTAAATCAATCAATTCACAAAAATGTTCGCTGTACCACGAAAAAATATATTTCCTACATACAATGTATGCAATGTTTCCCATTAGTTCCGCAAAAACTATCAATAATCTCAAATATAAAAATTCTCGAAAAATCTCAAATACAACTGAACAAAATATTGTCATCTTACAATTTCTAAAGTGGGATAGAAACTTTAAAAAATATGTCTCAGTAGAGGAGGAATACTCTAATAAACGATTACATGAAATGCCTCTAACTGTAAAGTATTGGAAAGTCCGCTGCCATTGGGAAAAATAATTTCAGAGTGAAATCTGAACTATGCCATATATTGGACCTATAAATTCGTAGCAGAATTTAAAAAAAATTAACGTTGCTAGTGTCTACCTACTTCCTACATAAATTTTAGGTTAAATGGAGTTGCCGGAACTTCTTCTAGGAAAATTTTCAGACTGACTTGGTTTTTTTTAATTAACCGCATTTTCCCATTTGGGAATGTTTCTATTAGCTCTTGCATATCTTGCAGTTAAAATTTTCTTCGATATTTTAGAACAGCTTTTCTGGACTGGACAGCACAGTGGTGTAACTAGGTACCCGCAGCCCAGGGTGGAGGGTCCACGGTTAATGGTTCGAATATTCAACCTTTCAAATTTCCAAAACGGGACATTTCTAGGAAATTTTTAAGAAAAAGCGGTGTTCTAGTTTTTAGAGAAAGAAAAAATCGTTCCTGTTGCTATTACCAATTTTCCTAAGACAGGTCCAACAATTTCTTCTCGGTTACTAAAGATGAATGTCAGAGTACTTACGCGTAATCTGACTCCATAGAAATAAAAATATCTTTAGGTTCTGACAGATATTTAGATTTAATACAATATAGCATGGAAATGAGTTGCGGTGCGGGACTTAAATGGTGATTCGGTGTTTCAAACAGGGCTGCGGAGTGCGAGCAAAAATGTTCGGCTCCGGCTCCGACTCGGGAAATTTATAAACTTATTAACGACTCCGGCTCCTGCTCCGACTCCGGTTCCAGCTCCGGCTCCAGCTCCGGCTCCAACTCCGGCTCCAACTCTGACTCCAGCTCCTCCCCCGTCATCAAAAATATATCTTTCTATGCGTAAAGCAAATAGGGTTTTCATTTCCGTGAAACGCTGTTATTTATGTGCTGAAAAACTGTAGATATTTGTCCAGCAAGCAGTAGCTGGACGATAGCGTGTCGGTGTTAATTTACAAAGGCCGTCGGCTCAATCTCAAGAACCAGTTTTTTTATTTTTATTTACTGCAGCGCTTTAACTGGGAGGGTTTCTATTGATTTATTACCGATTGCAAGGTCACATGTTTGAAATTTGTCAGGTTCAGTAAGTCCCTGTTAATACTTCTTGATGTTTTTCTTTTCAATTTTTTGCTTGGTTTAACATCAGTAATTTCTGTGAAATGTGATGACAAAATACGACTTTCGATTCGACTTTCTACACGTATCTCGACTTAAATTTCGCGAGATTTCGAGAATTAAGCCCGGTACACTGCGCTGAAGTGAAATGAAATTTCTCATATAAAAATGACATAAGCGAAAACGAAAATGAAAATTTCACCGCTGAATTTCATTTTGTGGTTCGCAGTTTAGCTAGCGAAATGGGAGTTTTCATATCAGAATACAGATGTCTCTATTTTATCTCTACATATTTTTCACTTCATTTTCTTCATCTTCCTGGACGATAAATGTGAAGATAAATTTTGACAATTTCATTTGAGTTTTTGCGTTTTGTGGATCGATGTGAATTTTATTGTATAAAATACATTGTCAGAGATAACATGAAGTTGTACGCACTAAAATATTTACGAAGCTCGTCAAACTAAATTTTCACGTCAGATTTATCTTCCTATATTTTTGGAGACCAATAAAAATTTCATTTCACTTGAACAGCGTACTAGGCTTTAGAAAAGACGAAGATTTTTCGAGAAGAAACCCTAATTTTGCCTAGTCCGATTTTGAACTGCGCTAATGCATATATAAATAATTGGGCTACGTAAGCAAAAAAAATCCGGAGCCGGAGTCTGTCTATTCCACAAGGCTCCGGCTCCAACTCCGGCTACTTTAAAAATACGAAAATAAACATAAACTCCGCAACTCCGACTCCGACTCCACAGCCCTGGTTTCAAGTTTCAAACCGTTCAGGTTGTTCGATATTTATGAAATTATCTGATCTATTTGAGGGTTCCAATATTATTGCATATCGTATTGTTGAACTTAGTCTTAACTTGCTTAGTAGTATTAGTAACATTAAATTACATAACAAATAATTCGATATTTTTCGAAATTTTTGTGGGTTTTCTAGATTTCTACAGACTTTCCGAAATTACTGAAATTTTCACATAATAAAAATATATTTCGTATTTTTCTGGGGTAATCGAGATTGTTTGACGATTTATTCCAAATTTCTTAAGTTATTCGACATTTCTAGGATTAATCGAGATTTTTAAATATTTTCAAATTTATTCGAATTTTGTATGGCAATGTTTTGCACTTAGCTTTGAGGTGTGGAAACTTGTAGAGTTACACGTGTAAATCTGAATCGTGAAGTTTAGTTGATTTTCGAGATTTCGAGATTTTTCCAATTTCCTAGGTAATTCGAAATTGTTTAAGAATGTCCAGGTTATTTACATTTTACATGGCAGTAATTAGCGCGAATACCATTTCATTTGGTTTTACGTACTTACAGATAATTCGATATTCGCGTTCCACCTTAAATTACGGTTTTTTGTCAAGGTTTTCTCCTTTAGCGCCGCACTTTAGCCTGTGCCAGATGGCCAAAAATGTGCCAAATGGCCATAGTTACCAGTGGTTGCCACGAAGAGGCAGCACGTACACTTGCGAATTGTGAACAGGTTACCCCTTCCACAATTGTACCCATCACGTAGCTGCAAAATGACATGACCAGAACAGCTCACGTGATGCGCACCCTACTGGAAGGTTACGGAGCTGGTAGATTAATCTACTCAACTTTGGTCCCCCCTCCAATAGACGCCAAACCACCAATAGGTACGATATATTTAGGGGTAGGATTGAGTTGATTGCTAGAAATTTCATTTTGTTTGAGACCACTGAACTGAATTACGTGCTGCTTCGTACAAGTTACGTATCATAGGTACAAGAAGCATTTTTAGAGGCTCAAGAAAAATTTTGCGGGAGCCCGAAATTTGTAGTTTACGCCATTGATTGAAACTTCATAAACCTTGCAGTGGGCTTAGGATCGTTATCCTATATGAATAAGGCTCTATCACATTTTTTATGATATATATATTTGAACACATTGTTCATTCGCTCATTAATTTTAAATACTGCTCGCACCAGAAAAGTACTTCCCAAACCATAACGTTCCCACCTACATAAGGCTTGTCGTCCAACCCAAGCAAATTATATGACTTTTTCCAAAACTCGTAAGATTTATTTTTCGTGTTGTTTGGAAACAACTGGATCTCAAGATTCAACCAGCTGACGTTTAATAGTCTTGTCCGACCAACTCTATGTAATTTTAGATAAATCGGCTTCATTTATTTTCCTGGCTTCAGCTTTCCTTTCCGTTGTTTTTCGAGCTCGTTTTTTTCTGGTCTGCTTTCGAAACCCCCCCTTACTGCATCAATTTTGTGGAAAAAGAGCTAAATCCGCCAATTTTACCACAACATAGACCAATTGAAAGATATTGGACAAATGCGGAGCTTATATGAGGAATTAGTAGATGTAGACCTACCAGGCATAAACTCAGATATATGGCGTATAAATGCGCCGCAGGTCTCGATATTGCAAATTGGATGCATTCGGATGTTCATTGGTTCTCACAATTAAAACATTTGGTGAAGTTAGTCCTTGCTCCTCGTAAATCGTTAAGACTTTACTTGTTGGTGGTATATAAGGTAAGCACTCGAAGAATTCCATATAGAGTTCCATAGAGTTTTTAGTGCTGATATCTGACTAAAATTCGTTTAGTCCTAACGTAACATCAATAGGACCTCTATATGTAACATTTAATTGCGCCGAATTCGTTATAAATTTATTTGCGTCATAAAATTTCATATTAACAGGATATAATCTGTCAATATATGGAATTTGATTTTTAACCCCAAGAAATAATGCCATTAATTAGGTAGGAAGCAATCGTTTTATAGTTTAATACGATTTTATTGAAGTCAGTCTTCTCCTTAATGTAATGAGGAGTAATTTTAGATTTGAGATCAGCCAGCCCTTCTTTAGTGGCATATAAGACGAGTTGAAAGCCCAATTTATGAGCGTTTATGATCGACGTAGATTTTCTACAGCCTGGAATACCTTGAACGGGGGTTGGGTATGAAATTCTGCTTTACAAAATTCTGTTTTACATAATTCTGTTTTACAAAATTCTGGTTCACAAAACTCTGTTTCATAAAATTCTGCTAAAAATTAATTCTGCAATTAATTTTTTTGCCGCAAAAAAATTAATTGCAGAATTAATTTTTAGCAGAATTTTATGAAACATGTACATAATTTTTATTTACAGTGTTTATACATATACTCGTATGCTGTAATTTAGTACAAAATATTGTATGAACAAAGTATCTTTGCTGATTTTGTCTTTGTAGACAAAATAACAGATTAATTCTTTCCTTGATACATATTATACTGAACACATACTCAAAAACAAAGATAAAAATAAATTCAAAATGGACATTAACATCTTTTAAAGTAACAAAGGTCAAAACAAACTTAATGTTGACGGTTATTTTTATTATTTTGAAAGAAAGCACAAGAAAGGAACTTTTAGTTGGGCTTGCGCTAAAAGAATCGCCTTGCACTGTAAAAGCAGACTTACCACTATAATGGAAGATGGGATACACAAAATTAAGAAAGAACAATGGGAGAAGCATACCCATCCACCAGTGGCCAGTGATCTGGAAGTTTGAAACAATCATCACAAATTATAAGAAATTCTGTTGTTCAATGTCCTGAGAATGTTAGAGTTTTTTTACCAACAAAAGAAGTTCAAAAAATGAAGGTCCATCGGATAAGAAAAAACATAATTGCTGAGCCACAAAACCTTGCCCTTATTGACATCCCTGAAGAATTACGTTAATTGGAAGGAGAATTATTTGTCTTGTATGAGTCTGAGGTCAACGGAGAAAAGATCATAATAAAGGGTACCAGATCATCTCTACAACTCCTAGCAGAGTCAACATACTGGATAATGGATGGTACTTTTTAAGTGGTACCGTGCATAATGCGGCAATTATTTTCTATCCATGGCCAGATTGAAGGTGAAGTTATACCATTAATTGTTTGTTTAATGAGCCAAAAATCTTTAAAATTGTACGACCATTTCTTTTTTGAATTAAAAAAACTATTTTTAAAATTCGAATTTGAACCAAATCCACAAAGAATCGTGTGTGATTTTGAAAAAGCCATTATTTCATCGGCAACATTTTTTTTTACAAACGCAAATGTAAAAGGATGCTTGTTCCGCTTCAGGCAAATTTTATGGCGTAAAATCCAAAAGGAGGGGATGAAAAAACTGTATGGAAATTCCGTATCGTTCTCTTTAGAAATTAGGATGATAAAGAGTCTAGCCTTTGTTCCAGGAAGTTAATCCGTTTTACATAGAATTAAAAAGATGTTTCAACACAGAGAATCCGTAAAGTTTGGAAACTGGTTTGAAAAAAATTATTTGAGGACAACAAATCGGTCATTATATTCTCCAATATTTTGGACAGTGAACCAAAACAAACCCGGAACGGAATATTTCCCGAGAACCCAAAACAGTGTTGAAGCATGTCACCGACGTTTGAATGTGGTAGTCGGGAAACGCCATGCAGGGCTTTATAAATTATAGATGATTTGTCAAAGGAGATGACAATGTCAAAAATGCAGGTGGAAAAAATAAAATCGAGAAATTACAATAGAAAGAAAAAATCGATCATTCAAAAAAGAAAAAAAATTGTAAAAATTATAAAAAAACGACCCAAGATGGGAAAACAAGATTTTCTCAAAAGAATCGCAATTAACTTATCTCTATAAACTCAAACTTTCGATGATTTGAACGTTTGCTTAAAATTTGTAAACCAATAATTTTATTAAAATTAAATTAAATAAAAAAGATATCCAATTTATTTTTTGTTTATATATCATTGTGTGCGCGTGTGTGTGTGTGTGTGTGTGTATACTCGTGTTTGTGTGTTCGTGTGTCTGAGTATGTGTGTGTGTGTTTTTTTTTTTTTAATACGCTGGTAGGTGGAAAATCTTCCGAAGACACCGTCGACCCATGTCGCCGGTAGTGTAAGATTTCTACTCACTAAAAACCACCTCCTTCTTCTGACCGTATTCCCCGTGGCACGACCGTAGGGTATTTCTTCGCGTGGACGGAAATAAGTACCGATCGCATTTTCTGATTCGCTCTTAAATTTGGCCAACAAAAACCGCCAAACACCTGTCGCTGTTGCTTCTTTAGGTATGCGAAGTCTAAGTACACCACTGTACATAATATTCCATAACAATGGACCCAACACCGAACAGCAATTATTTTATCTGAGTAGACAATAGATGGATAACTTAATGACAAAAACTATTTTTAAAAAAACAGAATTTTGTAAAAGCAGAATTTTTTAAAACAGAATTACATACCGATCCCCTTGAACGGAAATATTTGTAGTTAGAAAAAAGTTTGTCGATTCATAAAATTTGATTAGGTTTTCACTATCAAATCCAACCTGATGATTAATAGTAGGCTCGTCAAGGTATTTATTGTTCTGGTTGTCATATATGAAAATGTATGCCGATTATAAAGATGAAGCTGCAAAGGGCATCAGATGGATGTATTTCTTATAGTAGTTTTGTGGGTTGCCCTTTAAGATACTATCAGAATATTTTATGAAAAACGTTATTTCTTAATAGGAATCAGCAGACGTATCAGCATAAAATAACGGGATTGAAACTGAGAATCGTAATCCATCGAAACTATTACTATAAAGAGTGAGGATAAAGGATTCACTATTCCATTGCTGAAATCTGCGTACAATTTTTTTTATCTTGGTGAGAAACAATAATAACAGGTTTACCTTCAATTTGGTATAGACTTTTGTGATTGCGTTGATATATTTAGTGTAGTACTTAGTTTCGTCCCCTTTTTACCCTTTTTAGCCAGATATTTCTTTAGAAGACATTTGTCTAGTTTGGTTTACATACTCGTAATAACGCAAATCATGAGAGATGAAGTTGGTAAATAATTCCCATTTATCCAACAGATGATTTGAGGTTCAACATAATCAAATGGTTGAGAAGAAATCCGCTTGTTAAAGTCATATCCATTTGTAAAATCCTCATTGTAAAAAGTTTTGCAACCTTTCTTTCCCAGTAACTTGGAATTTAAAGATTTCAGAACTGATTTATTCTCAGGTTGCAATGAATCAATCTCCTGCTCAGCCTGAGTTTCCGCATGATTTGTTCCATTATTGATATTCACGATATTCTTTGCTGCATAAGAAGCGCATTAAGCCTCCTCCTCCCCCCATTCACATCGTATAATAAATGTTAAGCATCTGGAGAACAGCCTACGTTTAATTCAAATGTGAAGGTATTTTTCGGTACGATTACGTGATTTGATTGGTGACCCTGTTATCCGAAAATAATTTTTTTTTCTAGGAAAATTCAAACTCCTTGATTTATATACCAAGTTTAGAATTTATTAAGGCGATATGATACATAATCGTACTGGCCACTTCGAAGTAACGGTGTTTAGTTGAAATTTACAATTTTGATGAGCCCTTTGAATTGTTCGTTAGTCACTGATGAATAAATTCTGTTGTCTGGGTTTTTTATATCATCAATAGATTGCAATTTGATTTCAGTTGATTACAATTTGATTCAAATTTTTCTGCAACAGATGTTGCCCTCGATTTTAGACATGCAAAAAATCCCCAAAAAAAAATCAATCCCAAAAAATCAAGCGTTTTAGTTATAATTTTTTTTGAAAATGGGGAGGATGGGGCTGCTGCCTCCAAACCCCTGCTTTGACAATTTATTAAAATCCAAATATTAATAGAAATTAGAACTTTTTTCAATAATTTGTATTTTTTAATAATTACTTACATATTAAATTAGAGAACTCCCCAAAGCTGCTTACAATTGGAGCCTTTGTGCACAGATTGCAGGAAATCAAATTGTAGTTGGTCGTATTAAATAAAAATCTAATGAGGTCTTCTGGCAATTAAATTTGTATTTTTCGGGTTTTTGCAGGAAGCTATTATTTTGGGGGGGGGGGGGGCGAATGAAACATTAGTTTTTATTTGAATAATAAATTTTAGTGGGGTAAAAAATTCTGAAGTTAAACCGTAACTTAACGTACTCGGTTTTCAGAATTCAGATTTTATATTATGTAGGTATGTATGTTACTAAAAAAACGAAGATAAATATTTCGTCGTCTCTCTTTAATACTTGTTCGTGCACACCAATCAATCAACCGAAAACCGAATTTTATAAACAATTGCGCAGGTTTCCATTAATTGCACAAGCCACCAATTTTTATTTTTAACAACTCATATCTAATTATAATTGAATAACACAGATACCTAACTTACACTAATTATTTCAAATGGAACACAAAATCAAGCCTTGCTGATTAAGAGTCAAGCACTTCCGACATATTGTGTCACGGCTGGTTAAAAAATAAGTAAACAACATTATTTCACTTTATTTTTATCATATCGACACATTTTTATCAATTTTTAAATGTAATCTATTTTCGTTGCTCATCTTTTGCACACCAAAATTCTTAAACAATAATTTTAAATAAACTAAATTGCATCAGAAATTTCACGGCCAAATTACATTTTAAATATTTAAAGAATTTTGCGATAAAATCGCGTTAATCATAACAAAATAATTTTTTCACACATCATTTACTACACATTTGTTAACTAACCTCTTGAGTAAACATAAAGCATTCGAATTGAATGAGTTAACATTCTGAAGAACCTACACATACTTAAACACATACACGCATACTATAGAATGTAAATATTAAATTTGTTGTGATAAGAACAGCATGCTTTACGCAATAATATCGAATTAGAGATTTTCACTTTTCTTTTCGACCAGATAATTGGATGTATCCGATTATAGTATAGAAAGTAAATGGAATTTTCCTGTATACTATAAACATTACAAAGAACTTACTATTCACAAAAAAAAAAAAAAAAAAAAAATCAAATTAAATTTTTGTTGCTTCGACCGTAGCCGTTAGCCATTTTATTTTTAATCGTGTACCTGTATACTTAAAGGTGTTTAAGCAGTTTTTCTACATCACAATGGCTCTCAGGAAATGCAAGTAGCTTATCGGGGATTTTTTAAATTAAAACCTTGGCATACGAACCATGTTACATTAAATCAATCACGTTTATGTGATTTGAGCGCCACAGTAATAAGCTTCTTTCTTTTTTTTTTTCTTATCGCTACAATCATTTTCACAGAAAAGGTAAAATAATTAATGCGTGCATAATACCATGTTCGTTATAATTACTTGTAATTAGTTAAACGAGTATTATTCAAAGTCTTTGTTTAATCTTAAAATGTTGCATTTTTTTTTTAATTGTAAGGTGTACAAAAGTCACTGTTAAGTGGATTGTTTATTCCATATTTAAATTTATTGAATAATTTGTGTATACACTTAGGCTTATGCAACACTAAACAGTCACAAAAATTTACAATGGTAAAACCACAATAAAACTAACAAATTATAGACAATATTAAAAATATTTAAATAAAATATTAGTCAAAATAAATCAAATTAAATTAATTAAATTTAAAAACAAATATGAGCCGGATCAAATCATGTTGCTAATAAATTTTAATGATTATTACTTAAATTTGGTGAAAGTGCATAAATTTCTGATGGTACTTGGCAATTCCTGAAACAAGTAAGTAAAACTGAATCATTGAGAATGACTTTTCTATTAGTTGGAAGCTATTATTAATTACTAGACCACCAAGATTCTTTAGAAGAACTTTATCCACAAATTTAATGGCAGATCATTTACATTTACCTTCGTTAATAATAAAACCAAAACCAAACTAATGTACTACAAGCCTGACTGTCACCAACATTATAAATTTATTTTATGCTTATACATAAAAGTGAGCCGTTATTTTTGAAAGTGGTATAAGTCCATTTTTCAGAAAAATTAAGTTAATGATAACAATAGACAAATGACAGTATAATCTTTCTAACGGTAAATAAATTATAGTCACAAAAAAAAAACTGAATCCCTAATGTATCCCTAATAATTCTTGGCTTATTTGATAAACATGTTCCAATTAAAACTTTTATTGCTCCTAAACGGATACCGCCCTTATGGTTCAGTACGGAAATTGAAATTGCGATAATTGATAAGGAAATATGCTTTAAGCTTTGGAAATATAATAAAACGAGTGAGAACCGTATAGCCTTTTGTAAAAGTAGAAGCAATGTTAAAAAGCTCATTAGATCAGCGAAATTCAAATTCATGAATAAAATGCTTCACCATAATTTGCCGCCCAGAAATTTGTGGAATAATATCCGTAATCTTGGTCTTTGTAGAGATGTAGCTGTAATAACTCCTCATTTTTGAGCTAATCAAATTATCACTTGGTTTGCAAAGATTACATCAAATAGTGATGATATTGATAATATAAGTATTAGTAACGTTGATCATAATGTAGAACATAAATTTAATTTCTATACAGTTGATGAAACTGCAGTAAAACAGGCCGTGTTGCGAATTAAGTCCAACTCAATTGGTGACGACGGAATTCCATTACAATTTATTAAATTGATTTTAGAATATATCTCACCACTTCTTTGCTATTTGATTAATAGTTGTTTAAGTGAATCGCGATTTCCTTCTCAATGGAAAATTTCGAGAGTTATGCCGGTGGCCAAGTGTTCAAATCCTAAAGATATTAAGGACTTAAAACCCATTAGCATATTACCTATGTTATCCAAAGTTCTTGAAAGAGTGATGTGCGATCAAATGGTCCAATATTTGGAGAATAATAAAATGATTAACCAATTTTAACCTGGTTTGAGGGTTAAACACAACAGTACGTCAACGGTGCTACTAAAAATACCGGACGACATTTTTGCTGCTCTAGATAAGGGTCATGTTGCACTATTGGTTTTACTTGACTTTTCCAAGGCTTTTGATACATTGAATCATGGTATTTTGCTTCTTAAATTACAAAATCATTTTAAATTTTCGCAGCACGCAATTAAATTAATTAAAAACTATCTAAGCGGTCGTACTCAGCACGTCAGTTTTGGTGATGAAATATCATGCTGTGTCAATGTATTGCGCGGGGTGCCGCAAGGATCGATACTTGGGCCTATATATTGTTTATGCTTTTTATCAATGAGATCGCATCCGTAATTAAATACAGTGAAATCTCGGTATAACAAACCACCAACGGACCGTCAGAATAGTTTGCTATAAGCATATGTTTGTTATAAACGTAACTTCGGCTATAACAAACCAAATTTGTTATAAGCGGAGTTCTTAGGGAAATTAATTTAATTTGATAAATTCCGTATAAAAACTATTTTGGCAATTTTTTTATGTAACTAAATTACATACATATATCAAATTCATTTTATTATGCTTAAAATTATAAAAAAATAAAAATTATGTAAGACATTTACATATAAAAACAACGTAATTCATTTTGAATGAAGGTGTAACTTACACCTACGTTTACATATAACTAGATAACTATAAATTCTATATGATGTAAATAAATGCATAACTGATAAAAACATAAAAAGTAAGATCTGTACGGCAATTCATAAAAATTTGATATGAAAATGAATTCAACATTCTAATTTTTTTTAAAATATGAAATAAGCTTTGTCTGTTTTAAATTGCCATAGAGTAGGGCATCAATAGAATTCTCGATAGAATGTAGTCTATGTATTTCATCATCCATGTTATCGTGTGCACTTAAAAACATTCGTATAGTTTTTAACGCATTTTGAACTTCCGTCTGTGAAACTACCACCTCGGAATTATCCGAAATTTCAACTTCAGAGTCGGAATCCGTGAGAACTGTTGTGTTAGGGTGTACCATATCTACAATATCATCATCAGTTAACTCATCACATATTCTGGTTTGGCTATCCACATTTAAAAAATCATCAATATCGACGTTGTTTGTGAGATTAACAATTGTTGGATTTGACCAAAGTACGTGAATTGCGTTTCCATCGCCATCAACATTTAACACAGAAGAAAATTGATCTGATTCTGCGGCCAAGTAAAACCCAGCTTTATTAAAACAATTTTTAATTGTCTCAGGTTTTACTCGATCCCACGCCTTTTTCACAAAATGAATCGCATCCAGTAAATTTATATTAATATTCCCGGCCGTTAACTGTGAATTTTGATCTAGTCGGTTGATAATTTCTTTGACCACCAGTTCACGATAAAATAATTTAAAATTTTTAATAATTCCTTGATCGAGAGGTTGAGATAAAGCGGTTGCATTTGGTGGTAAATTGTTTTGTCATCACTGGCGCGGAAATCAGAAATTTTAAGTTTTTCTGCAAACTGTTGAGCTTTCTCTTTAAATAGAGTACCGCTAACGCTCACTCCAGCGTGCCTCATCGACTTCAGCCAAATTATAATGGCTTTTTCAATTTCTGGATAATCTCCACCACGCATTTTCTTCCGTTTAACACATTCATACTCTGCTTGTTGGTATTTTTCTCGATTGCGAACAATTCCTGCAATTGTTGATTTGGAAATTTTGAACCGTGTGCCAATTTGATCGTAGGTCATATTTTTCTCGCTAACCATTTTTAATATGGCTAGTTTATCCTCGAGGGAAATAGCTGTTCTTTGTAATTTACTCCACATCTAAATAGAACAGCGGATAAATAAATCATCAAATGTAAATTTTATTGACTTACCTTTACACAATTTGAACTAAAACTAAAATTTATTTACAAGAAATGCATACACACAAAAATAACTGAACAGCGGTAAATACATAACTAAACAACAAAAACATATCGACGGCTACAATGTAAAATTCACCTAGATCGTTTTTTCACGCATTCGATCCGATTTTTCATTTCGATTTTTGTCTATGGTTTATTGGTTTCAATAATCACCTCAAACCTAAGAATCGTCTAAAAAAATCAATTTTGTAATGCATAATCGTGTAACTTCTTGAAATTGTATTTTTTTTAAAAAGTTTCTTCCGACTCCTGTAAAATTTTATAAGACATAGTTACACGGAATTGCATTGTAGCCATCGATATGCTGTATATCATATCATTGCAAGTGAATTTAGTGTAGAAGCGTTGAATACATACTGTAGTAAAATAAAAAGAGAATGGAGAGAATAGATTAGGGTTTACTTTTACAATACATACATAGAATCAATTATTTCCTTGGATGAACATCGATTCATACCGTTTGTTATATCCGAATATTTTTGCACTGAAATAGTATGAAGAATTAAGGAAACGGTTTGCTATAGTGTTATAACCGAGGTTCGTTATATCCGAAGCATTTGCCATATATTTCTCTATTCAAAATCAACGGACTAGTGAAAAAGGTTGTAATAAGCGGAGGTTTTTTATAAACAGGGTTTGTTATACCGAGATTTCACTCTATTGCAATTATCATCTTTATGCTGATGATGTACAAATATATACATGTAACAAAGTTGATTGTATTGAGCGTATCACCACGTTTGTTAATGCTGATATCGAGGCTATTTCTGAATGGGCTAAACTTAATGAACTGCAGTTAAATTATTCTAAGTCACAAATTTTGCCTATAAACACTAGTAATGAAAATATTAAATACCAACCTGTGTTTATTGATAAAGACTATTGATAAAGATTTGTCGATAAGGCCCGTAATTTGGGATTCATTATGAACTCAACCCTTACATGGGATTAACACGTAAGCCATATTTGTTCTAATATTTATGCCGTCTTGAAAACACTATCCAAATTTAAAAAATCTACCCCCAACATATGCTGATCTAGTAATGGAAGTCCTAAGTTACGAACATCGTAGAACACTCAATGTTGCCTTTAATTCCATTACAATATATGTTTATAATTTGCCCAGATATGATCACATTACACCATTTCCAAAAAACTTATTAGGATGTACCTTCGAGAATTATTTGAAATTTAAACAATGTTTATTCTTGTTTAACGTAATGCATGGTAAATCCGCGGATTATTTAATTGATAAAGTGCAAGTTGGAATATTTCTAAGAAATCCATCTATTATATTGCCCAGTTTTAAAACAACACTTAGAGCGAAATCGTTTTTTATTAATGGAGCTCAAACTTGGAATAGCCTATCACTAGGCCTGAAACGCATTACACATCTACACCTGTTTAAAAAAAAATGCCTAAAATACTTTTCCTCTCTCTAATTTACTAGGAGATGAGCCTTATTTTAGCTCTGACAATAGTAACGAAGTTCACCGGTTTTATCTGAAATTTTGTATTATTATTATGCTATTCTCCCATTAAAGGGTTCACTCTCAGCTTGTGCTGGGATTTTTACCTACTATGAACGGCTTCAGAGAAACAAGAGCATAGTTAGGCGCTGTTGGGTGGATCTGTTGTATTAATTGTTTGTGCGGTTTGATATTGTGTGTGTGTGTGACTGGCTGTGTATTCAGAAACTTGCGGACTACACTACACTTGCTCAAAATGACCGCTTTCTGAAGTGTCATGTACATACGTGTTTTTAAGTAGTTGAAGTGTATTAATGCTATTGTGCAGCGAATGGGTATGATTCCGTGGAGGAAAGTATACAATGGGCACCGTAATGACACTGTCCATTCTCCACATCTGCCTCACCTCATTTTTGTGATTTTTTCTGTGTAACTGTGTTGTAAATTATGTTTGTTTGGTATTGTGTTATCTACTATGTATGTGGTTTTGTTTCTTTTATCTATTAGTGCAATATCCGGTCTATTGTGTGGTATTGTGTGATCTGTGATGATGCTCCTATCATAATATAATTTATAATAATTATTTTCCAAAACTGTTTCGGGTATATATGTATGTGTAATAATAAGGTAACGGTGGTGTATTTGTGTTTGTGAGGTTGTACTTAATTGCTAATTTTTGGTGTATTATGTTTGATACCTGATTGTGTCGGTGCAAATACTCCACCTGCGCAAGAGACTGGCAAGCACTAGTGATGTGTTGTATGGTTTCTGATGCACTGCCACAACGCCTACAGCGGTCTGATTGTGTATTTGTATCGTGTATAATAAATTTCTGATAATTTTGATCCTGGATTGCCAGCATGAATCCTTCAGTCTCCGGAAAGACATCTCCAATACTTAGCCATTTGTTCGACGCTTCATTGTCGACATGAATTTGGCTTAGGTCATGTTGATGCCTTCCGTGGAGCGACTTCTGAGACCATGCTACCATTTTATCTTGATCAGTAATATTACTGGGTTCATTTGAACTATCAGAATGGCATAAGTTTAATGGTGTGTATTTTGTGTCTGCCTTAACTATTGCGTTATGTAGTGGTGATGTGTTTTGTTTAGAGTAAAAATATTCCCGGAGCTTGTGTATGATTTTGTGATGCAGATTGGAAATGTCTATTAGGCCTCTTCCACCTATTTTCCTAGGTAGGGTCAGCATTTCTATCGCAGATTGTAGGTAGGGTCAGCATTTCTATCGCAGATGTTTTCTGTATTTTGTGAGTGTGGTACGTGTTAATCTTTCTATCGTTTGAAGATCAGTTTCTGTCCAGTGTATAATACCACATGTATATGTCAGAATTGGGATTGTGTATATATTTATTGTTCTAAACGAATTCTTTGAGTTTAAGTATGTTTTGAGTATATGTGTAAGTCTGTTTTTGTATTTTTGTATTATTTGTGTTTTGGTACTTGTGTGATTTATATAGCGAGATTGAAGGAAGCCAAGATATTTGTAAGTATATCCCCATCAAGCATTGATAGAATTATCGAACCATCCTCAAGTTCGATACCCCCAAACTCCTGTCGCCCTCCGCTAATTAGCTGTGTCCTGCACTTGTCTAAACCAAACTGCATTTTGATGTCATTGGAAAATGTATGTACTATTTGTGTTAGTGACTGGATATGTGTTTTTGTTGATGCGTACAGTTTAATATCATCCATATACATCAAGTGTGATATTGTATGTAAGACTTGTGTGTTGTGTTTAATTTTATACCCGTAATTGCTATTGTTTGGAATGTTTGAGAGTGGATTTAGAGCGAGGCAAAACAAGAGAGGGCTCAAAGAGTCTCCCTGAAATATACCTCTTCTTTCTTACATACAACAAATGTAATTTTGGTATTTGTGGTTTTAATGTTGGATTTAATCCAGTGTATTGTGTAAGCATGTTTTGAAAAATGTGTGTAAGCTATTGTGTTAATGTATCTGATTGTGTTGTTGTATTCTGAATTATGGTAGGAGCAACGTCATCTAATTGTGTGTGTATATTTGTATTTGGTGCATGTTGTACTGACACCTCAGAAGCAATATCACTTTGGCCACTATTTATTTCTTCAGCAACCTCATCCCTAATCTGCTGAAGAACAAACTCGGGTAGGGACATTCCTAACAATTGCTCTGCGTCGATCCGCAAGATTCTGAATAGTGACAGTTATGTTTGGGTTTGGTGTAATGTATGTTTGTAAGATGTTGTGCCAGTTTCTAAATGTGGGATAGTGTAATATGTTCGCATGATAAATTTATTTATTTGTGGCGTCCATTTCATGCGAACACTTGGTAAATTTGCCAATGTGGTCGCTGGTAACAACAACATCATTAACAGGTTGGGGAATTGTGGCTGTACTGTTTCGGGTCATCCCGACCGTGGCCCGACTATTCAACCGTCGATCACCATCGACTCCTATGCTGTCACTTCCAGCGATGGCTCCAGAAGTGCCCTGACGTTCCTCAGGTAGCGTCCTTATAGTACGGTTACGTAAATTTTTCTCCATTCTTGGGTTCGGTATTGTTTATAGTCTGTCTACCAAAGACTACACCAGTTAGTTGGGCAAGAGACCCTGTTATACCCCCGGGCTCTGGGTTATCACTAATTTGGGTTATATTTTTGCATTTATACTTTCTCTATTCTTTCATTATCTCGTTTCTACAAAATATGGATTTATACCACGGTTGGCCACGGTTGTTGGGAACCACGAAATTTCCTTTATTAGTTCAAATTTAAGATTAGAAAACTCAGATTGAGCTTAAAGTGTAAATTTGCAGAACGGTACATTTCTTGAATATTTTTAAGAAAAGGCGGTGGTCTAATTATTAGAAAAGGAAGGAATCGTTCCTGTTGCTATTAAATATTTTCTTAAGACAGGCTCAACCATTTCTTCTCGGTTCTGACTAGATAGAAATAAAAATCCCTATAGGTTCTGACCGATATTTAGATTTAGAAGAAAATTAGCTAAATTCGTTTAAAATAAAAGCTTTCCATATCAAACGACAACGATTTTTGTGTTTGCTGGGTTGATTTATTTGTATTATACCTTTTGCGCAACTCCAAGCTTACCTCTTTTCAAACATTTATCAAAATTCAACCTTTTACAAATCAAATTGAGCCTTTATTTGCTTTTGATTAGAAAAGTTTAAATTTGATTTCCCAACAGATAAAATTTCTTTTGCAAAAGGTTAAATTTGATTTGAAAAAGGGAGTTTATAGTAATCTGCTAGTGTTTGCGGTTTGCGATGTGTCACTGTGATGTTCATTATTGTGAAGAAAAATACATAATCGCGACTGAATATAAATTCATGGTTCGCTCACTTGAGCCAAACCAGTCAGTCTCCAGAATCAATTAGTGTTCGTTCGATTACCAGTAAACGGTAAATACAAATGAAATTTACATAAAATGCAAATTTCATCTTAATTTTGCAACTAGTGATGGTGTTTTTCTTTGGTTGTGTTTGATGGGGTTCTCCTGATTTTAGAAATTCTCGCTTCCCGATTTCACATTCGCCTGTCTCTTCTCACGATTTTTGGATTTTATCATCGAAATGAGATGTTCGATATCAGTCAGGTTATTCGAGATTTTCAAGGTTATCCGAATATGTTTCATTTTATGTATTTGATAGTTCGATGTTATTCAAGAATTTTAGAGCTTATTCGAAGAATACGATTGTTCGATATTTAAAAAAATACCCGATAAGTAGTAACATTAAGTTACTTGGACAAATAATTCAATAATTGGGGGTCATTCAATAAGGGATTTTCCGAATTGTTCTGGGCTAATCGAGATTGTTCCACGCGGTTTATTCTAGATTTCTAAAGGTTTAAGGCAATGTTCTGCGCTTAGCTTTGAGTTGTAAGAATTTGCAGAGTTACACATGTAAATCTAGATGGTGATATTTAAAAGATCTTAATAGAGTATATGCCAAAATTTTGATATTTTTACGATTTCCTATAGGGTTATTCGAAATTATTCAAGAATGTCCAGACCTTATAGGATTTCCTTTGGTTTTACATACTTACGGATAATTCGATATTTGAGAACCTTCAAGAATATTCAAGATAAATATTATTGTAGAGAGAAATTGTCTTCGAAATTTGTGATGCTTTCTCGATATATTTAGAACTCTTCATAGAGTAGAGTTGCAAGATGTTTCGTTTTATATGAAGTCATTCAAATGAATCACGTTCTATTTCATCTAGTGTTTTCATCTTTTGAGCGATCTCCCGAATATGTCCACAAAATTAAATCTGAGTAAACCAATTGGTTTCCTTACACATGTAATGCTCGAAAATGGAAACCGATTTTGGATGAAGGATTGCTTCGATAAATGAAAGCTCTTAAAACTAAAAGTTCTTGATATTTCTTGCAAATAAATGATTTATGCTTATAAAACATTTTAACGAAAGACAAAATTTATGGAAAGGCACAAAAATCACCGAGAAACTATAAATAAATTATCAAGCTTAAAGCTCATTGAAAACAAATATTCTAAATTAATCCCAAAATACCACCTTCCTTTATATTATCAAATTTGAAAGTCAAATGGTTTGGTTTGAAAAGCTCTTAAAACTAAAAGCTCTTAATTGTTTACATTGAGCACAAAAATTCTAAATCCTAGCCAAAATTCCGTCGCCTTGCAATATCAAATTTCGAAGTAAAATGGTTTAGTTCAAAAGCTTCGATAAGTGAAAGCTTTTAAACCTAAAGCTCTTGACAATTTTTTCAAATACATTATTTAAGCTCATCAAACATTTGTTTAAAAACTGAAATTATTAAATTAAAAAGCTCAAAAAGTATGAAATAATTATCAAGCTTAAAGCTTATAAGAAACAAATATTCAAAATGTATTTCAAAATTCCGTTGACTTTTTCAATACCGAATTTCGGAGTAAAATGTTTTGATTCATAAAAAGCTTGGGTTGATTTGACTAAAAGCTCTTGATAATTACATTGAGAACAAATATACTAAATTGTCCCTAAAATTCCGTTACCGTTTATAAAATCGAATTTCTGAGTAAAATCGTTTGGTTTGAAAAGCTCTTAAAACTAAAAGCTCTTAATAGTTTACATTGAGCACAAATATTCTAAATCCTAGCCAAAATTCCGTCGCCTTGCAATATCAAATTTCGAAGTAAAATGGTTTAGTTCAAAAGCTTCGATAAGTGAAAGCTTTTAAACCTAAAGCTCTTGACAATTTTTTCAAATACATTATTTAAGCTCATCAAACATTTGTTTAAAAACTGAAATTATTAAATTAAAAAGCTCAAAAAGTATGAAATAATTATCAAGCTTAAAGCTTATAAGAAACAAATATTCAAAATGTATTTCAAAATTCCGTTGATTTTTTCAATACCGAATTTCGGAGTAAAATGTTTTGATTCATAAAAAGCTTGGGTTGATTTGACTAAAAGCTCTTGATAATTTACATTGAGAACAAATATACTAAATTGTCCCTAAATTCCGTTACCCTTTATAAAATCGAATTTCTGAGTAAAATCGTTTGGTTTGAAAAGCTCTTAAAACTAAAAGCTCTTAATAGTTTACATTGAGCACAAATATTCTAAATCCTAGCCAAAATTCCGTCGCCTTGCAATATCAAATTTCGAAGTAAAATGGTTTAGTTCAAAAGCTTCGATAAGTGAAAGCTTTTAAACCTAAAGCTCTTGACAATTTTTTCAAATACATTATTTAAGCTCATCAAACATTTGATTAAAAACTGAAATTATTAAATTAAAAAGCTCAAAAAGTATGAAATAATTATCAAGCTTAAAGCTTATAAGAAACAAATATTCAAAATGTATTCCAAAATTCCGTTGACTTTTTCAATACCGAATTTCGGAGTAAAATGTTTTGATTCATAAAAAGCTTGAGTTGATTTGACTAAAAGCTCTTGATAATTACATTGAGAACAAATATACTAAATTGTCCCTAAAATTCCGTTACCCTTTATAAAATCGAATTTCTGAGTAAAATGGTTTGGTTTGAAAACCTCTTAAAACTAAAAGATTTTGATGATTGATGATTAACTTTGAGAACCAATCTTTTAAATTTTAGCCAAAATTTGGTCACCCTTATCGTCACGTGAGTACTATAGACCATTTTTCCCAAAAATGACTTAATTATGGATTCTTATATAATCGGTCATGGCCTTTCAGATTTTTTAATTCATATTGTTCTATCTCTTACAGATGCTGAAATAAATAAATTCTTTTGTTCTTTCGGCGTTATTAGGTTTTGTTTATCAACATTTTAATTTTTATTTGTCCAGTTATCCTATTCTATGAGGAAATTTTGAAATAAAATATCTTTGGCATTTTATTTTGATTTTGTATGTTGTATTTTTATTTTAGGTCTGTCCTATATCCAATGCATTTTAGCATTTTTGTAAAAACAAAAAAGCACTTTTAACAATATATATGAAAAGTGTCCTATATCCATTTTTGACTTTTAGGTGAAAAATGTATTACCCGGGTTTAAGAGAAAGAAAATTTATTTTGTCTTGCTTGTAAAATATTCAGAAATGTAGAGCTTTAAAGTAAAACTAACAAAACATAAAAATTTGATTAGAATGGTGAGCAAATTTTAGTCGTAAGTTTAAAATTCGATTTCTCGAAAATTTTCCAAATGGCGTATGGGACACTATAGTACTCGCACGACGCTTTGTAAAATCATATTTCTGAGTAAAATGGTTCGTATACATAAAACATTTTAACAAGAACCTAAAAGTATGAAAAACGCTCGTTAAAGATAAGTTAAAACCCAAACTTGTTTAAATTAATTATCAAACTTAAAACTAATTGACAATTTTTTTCAAATAAATATTTTATGCTTATACAATTTTTTAACAAAACTTACGGATAATCCGATGTTTGAGAACTTTCCAGAACATTCAAGATACATACTTTGAAAATTCAACCTTTTTGGAGATTATTTGGAAATTCTGAGCATTGAGTTGCAAGATGTTTCGTGTCATCTACTCTTAAAATCAAATACTTTTAATTAATGCGAGACTGGACAATAGGAAGAAATAAGTTTTTCACTAAAAACTTTGCTTGTTCCTAGATACAAGAAGCATTTTTGTATTGGTGTAAAGCAACGCGAAAATTAAGGAGTTGCATCGTTCATTTGTTGTTCATCTGAATCTAGGGCCTATGGTTGGTTTTGTTGTGGTTGGAACATATTTGGTTCTCGCAGGAATAGCAAAGAATTCTGGTATTGGTGTCAGCGTTTCTAACGCACAGATAGCACAACGAGGTCTAGAACTTGCACGAATTTTTTGTCTCGCCGCTTCACTAGTATTTAACAAGTGCCTTTGTTCGGTAATCTTGTATCCAATCTAGTGCATTGGTGTTTTCACGCTATTTTTCATCACTGAGGTTTCACCAACCGTTCCAAACTATGGCGAGTTTGCCAACTGCAATGCCAGTTTTTTAAGAAACACATTCCGCTCCGAAGATAAACGCTGAATGTACAGTTGAGGGTTTGCCAGTTTCAATAGATTGAATGCTGCGATTACAGCCACATCAATCATATAGAAATATATATCATCAATCATATTTCAATACCATTGGCCATATATTCGTCTTTCGTTTACATGTGTATGTTCGAACTGAAATTAAAGAAATGGAATAACTTAAATATAAAATAAAATTGTTAGAAATATATATTAGAATCATTGGAAAACTTGACTGATGGAAAAATTGACATTCGATCTAGCACATTGCCATGAAATTTTCGATAAATCGGTTACATTCAGAAAACATCATGATTATTTTACTCAACATGTTACAAACAGTTGGCGGACCTGAAAGCACCCAATTAACTATTTTTTCCGGCGTACCAACGCCTCCTTTGTTTGAGTTGTAGTCCAATATTACATTTGGTTTATTGGACGTTATATCCATGCCGTCATCGGCATATTGTGGCAACAGCACCAGCACATTCTTGCCTCTCTTTGGGATATAACTTACTAGTGTAAAATGCTTGTTGAAACAAAACTGTGAGGACGCTTCTGGACTATCCTTTATGTAAGATTTATGAGCGAACTTCTTCGGAATGTCCGGTTTGTTGCTCCTAGGTCTTGTCTTTCTATCCCCCTTGTATATCTAGGAATGCTTTGTGTCCCTATATAGTTGTTATTATTACATATTTTAAAAGTCTTTAGACTGCAAGAATTTACATTTACTCTAGAAAGTGGGAATGTGAAGGTTTGAAGTGCAAATAAAAATGATACATGAGATGCAAAATGCGAAGTTAAACAGAATTCATTACCATTAAAAATATTCTGATGTGCATTTCTGACGCGCATTTTTTAACAATACGAGATATGCAAATTTGGTTTATTACCGAAATGTATTTGTATACGCAGAGAACTTCTTTCGTAAAACAAAAAATTTGTATAAGTAGCTATTTAGAAACAAGAATTTCTTCTATGCAAATTAGCAAATTATATTTGTCTCTAATTTCCAAAAAAACATATTAAAACTTAAAAAAATTCGTGTTAATAAATTAAAATTTTATATTTTGTGGCCATGCATATAAAATATGTATATGTGGTCTGTTAGACAGTTTGGCTCCAAAAAAATAAAAAAATTCTATTTTAAATGTTATTATTGCATAAATTAAATAAAAATTTGCTAAATCGTTTTAAACAAAACAGGCGCGCGCGCGCGCACACTCGATGATTGAAATGAAAGTAAATAGATGAGGATTGTTAATTACAGTATGTACTATTATTGATGGATAGATGTGTTGACAGATTTTTACTTTAAAATCGACCAAACAAAGTGAAAGTGCTATAATTTGAAGTTTCATGGTCAATTTGTATTGATAATTAAAACGAGTTTAACAGTTCTTTGAATTGCAAACAATTTAAATTGATTGATATTGTAAAAGAAAAAATTGCGGTAAAAATTAGTGAGATGTCAAAATGGAAATAAATGCGATGTTTCTTATTTTCGAAACAAATGGAAATTTTGGGCAATTATTTAGCCATAATTTGGTACTTGTCTGTTAATTCACTCCAAATCGCTTCTACTGATAGTTTTACCACAAATGATTCAAATTATTTTGTGGTTGGCTTAATTCGTTGGGTTAGTAAAGTATCGACGAATCTATTGGAGCGAATTGCGGATTTAATTCTTCGTTAATGCTTCGTCAACCTTGCAGACACAGATCAAAGGAATTGTATCGCTCGTATCGCTTCTTCTAATAGATGTACCATAAATGTTTCAAGTGATGACACAAAAGTCTAAAAATAAATAATTAAATGACAACAGACAAGCACCCATAATTCATTACTCTTATAGACAATCGGGCCGTTTCGGTTATTACAATTTCAAAATTTACAAATGAAAAATTATACTTAACAATTATTATTTAATTATTAATTATTCATTGGCTATTCAAAATTTTTCATATTGTAAAATTATATCAGTTTAGCAGCGATTTAACGAATGATATTTTAATCGAACTGCCACAAAATTTCCAAATTCTAAATTTTTTACTCTTTGTGGTATTAGAAACCTAAATATCTGTTAATAATAATGACATTACACTTTGCCTTTGGTAAGCCTCGAAGACAGAGCAATACCAGACGTACCGATAAGGGCGGGATTGCACAATAAAATCCTCGAGATTTTTCCAAATTGCATTCCGTTTATGTGCACTCTTTAATTATTAAGGTGCTCATAATTATGTCTTATTTATGGATTTTGAGGTTAATATTTTCGAGATTATTCCAAATTTTTTGAGGTTAACCAATAATTATTCATCATTACCTGGCGTTCGTTCGCATTTTATCGGGATTTTAAAAAGTCATCCCGCACCGTTTCAATTATTCGTTGAAAAGTTACAAATTAGGAAGTTTATACGAAATTTTAAAGATTTTTCCAGATTTTTTAAAGATTTAAGGATATACGCATGGCTTTGTATGCGTTAAAGGGCCAATCCACGTGGAAACCAAATTTTTCCACAAATGCAACATCAAAGGAACTGTAGACTGACTAATTTTTCCTTGGCCCAGAAATTAATTAATCTAATGCAATAGATGTCGGTGTACTTGAATCAAAAGCAGTATAAATTTTTTCTCTGGAATTTAAGTCCTCAGTTACTGTTACTTCCATCCACAGTCAAATTAAACACACCGGGCGTTTTTTTTTTTTAATTTGATCTGGAACGGTACCGGTCCCGCCAAAATAAATTCCAAAATTCATTTTTGAGATTCGAAGCTTTGCGTATACATAAACTTTTGTAAACGCTACAGTACATATTTCGATTATGCATCATGTGTGGCGCCCATAGTAGCTTTCATTCTAGATTATACACCATTGCCAAATAACAAATTTTACATTCCAACGATACAACAAAACATTTTTCACACGTGAAATTGATAAGTTGTGTTGACACACTAAAACCACTTTAATTTGATTAAATTTGTGTTTACAATGTTTACAAATTGGGGAGCAACAAAAAAAAAACAAAAAATTTAATTTAATCGATACATTTACTCTATATTAACATGTCAATTAAGTGTTGTAAAAGCAATAATCTAAATTTCTTGTACTGGGCTGATTTGATTACAGTCTTGTTTATTTCCCCTATGTTTCATGTATTTTTTTTTTTTTGGATCATTTACTTTGTGCAGTGTGCAAACGACTGGACAACTTTTGTGCTTGTAATATCTATTTCAAATTTTTATTTTTGTTGTTATGTTTAAATATGGACGTCAAACTATTACGCTGATAAATGCACGCACACGGTATAAATCTGCAGCAACTCACGTCACTATTTTAAGAGAGTATTAAAGGTTTACTTTTGATCTTTTCGAAAACGTACAAATTTAATCTTTTTAATAGGTTTTGCTTTAAATTTGGAAACATGTTATTTCTGTCAAACTTGAATTATGGAAATTTATTTATTGTATTTGTTGTTTATTAAACCGTCTTCTGTTTTGGGTATTTCTTCTTCACAGTAAATGTGGTTTTACGCGTACTGACTTGACGAGAATAAAAATGTTGATTTTTCATTGCATGCTAACAGTGTTAGGTAATGGTTACAGCATTATGCTGGGAGGTATAGCTAAGGCTTTTATTTATTTTTATTTTTTATTTTTTGCAAAACAATAAATTAAATCTTGATACTTGTTGGTGCGCTAATAAGCTAGGGATTATAATTATCCTTGCGCTAAGGAATTGTTTGGTTTTTTTGTGCACTCCAAAAGTCGATTTGGTGTTTTATTCTACAGTCGTTTCTAAATCGTTGTTTTCGAGGATATTTGTTTTGTTTTGTATAATTTAGAAAGTGATACTTTCCCGCACAAAGTGCTGGAATTATATAAATCCGATTTCTACATTGCCAGCTTTTATGAAATTACCCGCTTACTTAATGGTTGTCAATTAATGAGCTTTAGACGATCCAATTAAAGTGGTAAATTGTAATTTTTCACCCAAATTAGTCCTCAACCACTTTCAATTAACATTCATCTTTCATATAACCGCGCCTTTATTTCATTCAGTTTGTTCCTGTATTGCGGTACGATGATAAATTTCAAAGTATCAATACACTCATCTACTCAACAACAATTCCATTCCAAATTTACATTAGGACCTCCTGAATACAAAAATTATGCTGCAAGACAAACTAGGCATATTATTAGTCATTTAGCCTTACCGCACAAAAACGATGTATGGAAGTCTTGATTTATGCAGTGTGATATGAAAAATTTAATTCAATATTATCATCAATATTATCAAATCATTTGCCAAATGTATTGGATCAGACTCTCATGCATCTCTCTTGTCTGGGAAGGTTAAATGCTACCAGTAGAAATTTTCTTTCAGTTTTATTTTACCATTCTCCTTCTCGCCTAGGTAGGATCTACGTAAGAATAGGGTCAGACGTCCTGGTTTCTCTGGATATGTTCTGGGTTTTCAAACTTCTGTGGGCATCCAGCACATTAGCACATGTCTAACATTATCCTGGTTTTTAGATAATATTCATTCAAATCCTTAAATTTTTTAGCGGCAACGCAAAATTTAGGAGGGACCAGAAAAACATTAATTTCAACAAAATTTAATTTGAACTCCACCCTAAATGACTGGCCTAAAAAAAATCTTCAGGACGTGACTTAATATGTTTAAGGTTAGGAACTACAATATTTATACAGGATCATCATTTACAATATTTATCATCCTAACATCTTCGAAATAAAATTTCACTAAAATACATCGATAAATGCGTGGGTGTTCCATTCGGTGCTGGAGGCGAAAAAAATTGTCTGAGTTGATTGTGTATGAAAAAAAAATATTTCTTGAAATTGGGTGATGTTTTATTTTAAAAATTCTGATCGCTACCGTATGGGCGAAAAGTTTTTCAGCCACGAAATAATAGGTTTTATAAAAGGACTTTTTATAGAATTTAGGAAATATTTCAGAAAATATATTTCACTAAAATCCATCAACAAGTGTGCGTTTCCCATCAATGAGATAGTTTGAATTAGCTAAGTATGTACAAATAAATTTTACGAATTTCATTTTTGATTTAAAGTTCCAAACCAAAAATATCCTGAAATTGAGCGATGGTTTAATTAATAAATTCGACCCCAGATGATATAGCTGGGCAATACTCTTAACGAATCGACTTAACATCTCAAATCTCTCTACTAAAATCTATCCACAAATGTGCCATCTACTTCCATTTGAAGCTGGAGAAGTAGTACACTGCCTGGATTAGTTGTCTATGTAAAAAATAAGATTAGTGAAACAAAGTTTCTGATAAATAGCATCAACCAAAATTTCATTAATGGTCTTCCGTAATATTTCTTTAGTTTGGCTCCTATTTTATTTAACACTTCCGACTCTAATTGAGGTGACCCAAGAAATTTTCAGAGCGTGAATATTTTGGTTTTATATTAGGAACTACTGATAGAATCGGCTTAACTCAGATAGAAAATTTCACAAAAATCCATTGACAAACGTGCTCTATTTGGTGATGGAACCTAGAAATGTAGTAAAGGACTGGAGTGGTTATGAAAGATAAAAACCAATTTTTCTTTGGCAAATCTAATTTTCCCAAATTTTTTTCAAAGGAGTATTTGTACTATTTGCAATATTTATTTAATTATGGCCATGTTTTATTTAAGAAATTACATCCCTGATCCAAATGGAGGAAACCACCTGAGGAACCTGAATTAACCAAAATATTTGATGATCAATGAATTACTTGTAACACCTCCAAATTATGAATCAAGTTAGCGGGTATAAAACTTTTATAGAAGAGATTTCAACCAAGTACATTTCTTGTGACCAATCGTCGCCACTAAACCAATTTTATATAGCAAGTTTAATTCAAATACATAACATATTTCGAGACAATAATTGTCCTTTTATATAAGGCGATTTTTTTCAGACGTCGTCCAGGTTTAGTCATTTTAGACCTGATCACCCTAGGTCCCTACTGTGGTATCGTCTGGCAATGACATTTATTTAAATTGCGCCAAAATATCTTTCAATTAAAAATTAGCTTTGTCAAAAGGATTATTGGATATTTGACATATTTGAATTGACATCTGTGTCGCTGTTTAAAATGAAAAGGGTTCGAAGCGACAGCTGTTTTAAGATAAATTTTCCATTTGCCACGTAAAATTTAGGTAAAAATAGCTAAAAATGAAAAATTTCGCGTACATTGCCACTGATCGGTACTCTTCTCTATAAGAGAAAAACTTAAAAATCTCAAAACGATAATCTAAAAATATTTATGATTTCTTGGAGAGTTGTGGCCGATCTGATAAACAGCTCTAAATCAATAAATAAAACAATTTTCTTGCAATATCGAAATTTGGGTCGAAAACTAGAAGCAGTTTTAGAGTAATTTGCTGGATCGTGATTTTTTTAAACCCAAAACACCAACAATTACGTATGTATAAGGTCTAACTATCGTATTTCGTATGTACTGAAAATTCGAAAAGTACTCCGTTTACAGTTTTCAGAGCGACAGCACTGCTATGCAAATCCACTGATATTTTCTATCAGAAATTTTATGTTTGTATATGTTTTTTTTTCAATGTATTGATTATAATAATATCTTCAAATGTAAAACAAAATTGTTTCAATGCTATGAAAATATTAGTTGTCTCTTAACACTTGCTAGTTGTGGTTAGGTTAAAAATAATTTGTGAAAGTAATTTTTTCAAAAAATTGTACAATATGGAGAACTACCACCTCGTCCAAAAACTTCATTTCCTTGTACAAATACCAAGATTTTCTATCGTGAACAACAGCGCTTCCAGATTTTTTTTTACTCTGCTTTACTTTTTTATTTTGTACATATTGATTTCGAAGATTCCTTAGTTTTCTTTTAACGTCTTCAACATTTCGTCTGCTATATTTTGTAAAATAGAATTTTTTATGTCGGTCTGTAATTTTTATGGGTTATCTTCCATAATATTTCATTTTTTCGGTACAAATCGATTAATCGCATTGTACTTTCCGTATTAAAAGACATTTTGTCAGCTTGAGAGCAATTTCCAATGGCAAAACAAAACAACTTTTTATGACATTTCCTAATATTTTACTAATATAATTTCGTGAAATAGCCTCCTGATAATTTGCTAATAGTGTCAAAATGCGTATAATATTTACATTGATAAAATTTGTATCATGATAGAAAATATCAGTGGAATTGCATAGTATAGACACCGGGTTACAAATGGAATCAGCAACCATTCGTGAAACAACTACTTACGCATGCTGTGTTGAAGCCCTGATGAATGACTTAAACCAAAGCTTACATTACCTCGGAAGGAGAAGAATCTGCTAAAGTAATACGAAAGCTAAATGCAAATATTGCCATAAGCTCCTTAAAAGAAGGGTTAGACCAAACAATTAAAAATATTGTGAAAGCCTGTCGGTTTACTGGAATAACGAAATTCATAAATTGCGCATGCGAAGAAGAACTGTCCAATAAAATGAATTCCCAATTATGTTTAGAACCTAATGTTCGTCCAAGCTCTTTAATAAGAAATACCAAGTACCGGGCACAGAATTAGCGAAGTCCGAATCAAATGTTAGAATGCAACTGTCCATAATTATTATTACTCCCACAAGAAGCACTCCCACAAGAGTTGACGACAGCTAGAGTGTCTCAACCTTAATTTAAATTTGAACATTTCCAAATTTCCAAATATACTCTTAATCTTAAGGAAAGCATGCTTAAACCAGGCACAATAATTTGCAATGCTATGAAATGTAAACTAAAGGGTATTTTGCAAGGTTTGGTAAAAACCCAATGCTGAATGCGATGCTTCGATTATCCTTCCAAATTTTAAAGAAATTTCCATTATCATACAAATTGTAAATGATTCATTCACATGAATTGTTCCGGTATTTTGGGTCAAATTTTTTTAATGAATTCAACTTCATTACAGAATACGTAAATATTCCATTTCCGAATGAAACTGTTTCGCTAAAATTGTAATCCAATATTAACAATTATTGTAACGAATCTTTAGAAATTCCTCCTCGTTCTGAGCAGATCGATACCTTTGAAAATCGATTACATTAACGAAACTGAATTTATTTGTGCCATATTTTCACCCAATAGTACCTACAGGATAAAGAATCAACTCGCCGTTATTCCAGTTTTAAACATATCTGAGAAATAGCAGTAGCTAAACAGTTTCAAATTAACGGTAGAACCAATTCATAATTATTTAGCAATTACAAAATTGGTTTGATAAAATCGAAAAGCGTAACGAAATTTTAATAAAAAAGAATCTGCATCAATTGTCTCCAATATAAATCAATATAGCGCGACGTATTTTATCTATATGGCGACACGCTAAATGCTATTGATAAAGTCAGACATAAAATCCAAATCCCATCCAATTTTTCCATCCTAAAATCAATAAAAAATGAAGTTTAGAAACAAGTAAATGAACTATGGGAAAACGATATAATAAATATTAGCAACAGTCCTTGGCAATTCCCATTATTGGCGGTATTAAATAATCGAGCAATAAAAATGAAAATTGTCACAGCAATTACAGGTCCCGAAACCTATTGATAGAGGTATCAACCATCGTAATCGGACCATTTTAGATTTTTGCCGCCCAAAAACTTGTGGGCTATAGCACAGTTAATTTTCAATAAAATTGAATTTTCTAAGAAATGTTTAGAAATAATCGAGCAATCAAAATGAAAATTGTCACAGCAATTACAGGTCCCGAAACCTATTGATAGAGGTATCAACCATCGTAATCGGACCATTTTAGATTTTTGCCGCCCAAAAACTTGTGGGCTATAGCACAGTTGATTTTCAATAAAATTGAATTTTCTAAGAAATGTTTAGAAATAATCGAGCAATCAAAATGAAAATTGTCACAGCAATTACAGGTCCCGAAACCTATTGATAGCGGTATCAACCATCGTAATCGGACCATTTTAGATTTTTGCCGCCCAAAAACTTGTGGGCTATAGCACAGTTAATTTTCAATAAAATTGAATTTTCTAAGAAATGTTTAGAAATCATCGAGCAATCAAAATGAAAATTGTCACAGCAATTACAGGTCCCGAAACCTATTGATAGAGGTATCAACCATCGTAATCAGACCATTTTAGATTTTTGCCGCCCAAAAACTTGTGGGCTATAGCACAGTTAATTTTCAATAAAATTGAATTTTCTAAGAAATGTTTAGAAATAATCGAGCAATCAAAATGAAAATTGTCACAGCAATTACAGGTCCCGAAACCTATTGATAGAGGTATCAACCATCGTAATCGGACCATTTTAGATTTTTGCCGCCCAAAAACTTGTGGGCTGCACAGGTGATTTTCAATAAAATTGAATTTCCTAAGAAATGTTTAGAAATAATCGAGCAATCAAAATGAAAATTGTCACAGCAATTACAGGTCCCGAAACCTATTGATAGAGGTATCAACCATCGTAATCGGACCATTTTAGATTTTTGCCGCCCAAAAACTTGTGGGCTATAGCACAGTTGATTTTCAATAAAATTGAATTTTCTAAGAAATGTTTAGAAATAATCGAGCAATCAAAATGCAAATTGTCACAGCAATTACAGGTTCCGAAACCTATTGATAGCGGTATCAACCATCGTAATCGGACCATTTTAGATTTTTGCCGCCCAAAAACTTGTGGGCTATAGCACAGTTAATTTTCAATAAAATTGAATTTTCTAAGAAATGTTTAGAAATAATCGAGCAATCAAAATGAAAATTGTCACAGCAATTACAGGTCCCGAAACCTATTGATAGAGGTATCAACCATCGTAATCAGACCATTTTAGATTTTTGCCGCCCAAAAACTTGTGGGCTATAGCACAGTTAATTTTCAATAAAATTGAATTTTCTAAGAAATGTTTAGAAATAATCAAGCAATCAAAATGAAAATTGTCACAGCAATTACAGGTCCCGAAACCTATTGATAGAGGTATCAACCATCGTAATCGGGCCATTTTAGATTTTTGCCGCCCAAAAACTTGTGGGCTATAGCACAGTTAATTTTCAATAAAATTGAATTTTCTAAGAAATGTTTAGAAATAATCGAGCAATCAAAATGAAAATTGTCACAGCAATTACAGGTTCCGAAACCTATTGATAGAGGTATCAACCATCGTAATCGGACCATTTTAGATTTTTGCCGCCCATAAACTTGTGGGCTGCACAGGTGATTTTCAATAAAATTGAATTTCCTAAGAAATGTTTAGAAATAATCAAGCAATCAAAATGAAAATTGTCACAGCAATTACAGGTCCCGAAACCTATTGATAGAGGTATCAACCATCGTAATCGGGCCATTTTAGATTTTTGCCGCCCAAAAACTTGTGGGCTGCACAGTTAATTTTCAATAAAATTGAATTTCCTAAGAAATGTTTAGAAATAATCAAGCAATCAAAATGAAAATTGTCACAGCAATTACAGGTCCCGAAACCTATTGATAGAGGTATCAACCATCGTAATCGGACCATTTTATATTTTTTGCCGCCCAAAAACTTGTGGGCTATAGTACAGTTAATTTTCAATAAAATTGAATTTTCTAAGAAATGTTTAGAAATAATCGAGCAATCAAAATGAAAATTGTCACAGCAATTATAGGTCCCGAAACCTATTGATAGAGGTATCAACCATCGTAATCGGACCATTTTAGATTGTTGCCGCCCAAAAACTTGTGGGCTATAGCACAGTTAACTTTCAATAAAATTGAATAGAAATGTTTAGAAATAATCGAGCAATCAAAATGAAAATTGTCACAGCAATTACAGGTCCCGAAACCTATTGATAGAGGTATCAACCATTGTAATCGAACCATTTTAGAATTTTGCCGCCCAAAAACTTGTGGGCTGCACAGTTAATTTTCAATAAAATTAAATTTTCTAAGAAATATTTAGAAATAATCGAGTAACCAAAATGAAAATTGTCACAGCAATTACAGGTCCCGAAACCTATTGATAGAGGTATCAACCATCGTAATCGGGCCATTTTAGATTTTTGCCGCCCAAAAACTTGTGGGCTATAGCACAGTTAATTTTCAATAAAATTGAATTTTCTAAGAAATGTTTAGAAATAATCGAGCAATCAAAATGAAAATTGACACATTTTTGTAAATGGTCATAGTGTAGCATCAGGTTTCGACAGTTTATTTGATTTTCACAATTTTCAAAATAGCGTCGAACATACCCAACCCTTTTTATTGTAATAGGAAAAATGGTTTCGGATAGCTTGACCTGCCCACTTTATGGTAATATCGCCCCATACCTGGTTCTACTTCTTATTTACACTTTTTATGTAGGCCTACACTTTTTCAGTACACTTACACTTTTCGTTAATTTGTGCAGCTACACTTTGTGTGAAATACTTCACACCGGTCCAGTTGGCAACCGTAAGGACTGCGTAAAAACATTTAATATTGGAGAAATCTTCAAAACCTTTTAACATTGGAAAGAATTCAAAAAATTGTTTAATTTTGAAATATACTAAATGATTTGAAAAGTTCATGGAACACCACCTACAATTCTACAAAACTATAAAAATACATAACTACATTAAACGCATTCACTCTTTATACGAACGCATATCAAATTTCAAGTGAATCTGTCAAATAGTTTTGTTCAGGCAGCTGATTAAAGAAGACGTGTTTTCGTAATTCTTTAAAATGAAAAAAAAAGTTGTACATCGTGAAAAAAAGTTTAAAGGTTTTGGAAATTTATAATTAAATAGTAACTAATGAGTACATGACTGTGGAAAAATTAAAAAACAAAAATTAATTAATTAATTAAAATAACAATAAAAAATAATTGTATGTACTATAATATTAATTTAAATCAGTTATTAAAATAATAATTGTACAAGCAATATGTGTGTGTGTTTAATTTATATAATCTGAAGTGTAATAAAGTTTTGTGAATTAAATTAATCATATAATTAATACATAGATTTTCCAATGAATAATTGCTTCCAATGAATAATTGCTGACGAAGAAAATTTTTATTGGTGCTAATGCCTGTAAATGCATAATACACATTTCCGTAAATGTGCCGGTGTTGTTTCACATGTAATATTTGACGTTATCGCTAGTATTTCGAATTTTTCATGAACATGCAATGTGTGTGAAAATCATTTCAACGTTAATGGCGCTAAAATTGCATCAATTATTACTGATCTTGATAAATTGAAAATAACCGTAATTTAATAAATGGCACAACCATACCCACTCCATTACAATTACAATATCCAGTATCGGCGTCGTCATCATCATCATTATCATCACCTTCATCATCATTACCTTCATCTTCATCGACATCCAACCGGAATTCAATTTAAAAAAAACAACAAAAAAGCCAAGGATAGAGAAGTACTAATAAATAAAAATTACCTGTAGTCATAAATGGAACTGGGAATTGACAGAATACTTACACCGTTTGGTAACACTACAAATATCTCTTTGGTGATAGATTCGTTTTTTGGAATGGGCCTCAGTCAACATAATGAAGTGCACAATCATAATGGCTAATCAAAAACACTTGTTTTAATATTTCGCAAATATTTATAGGTTTAAAAAATCACTCAATCGATTTCTGCTTGTTAGGCCATCATCAGGGGTATTAAACTGTAAAAATAAAAATTTAGTTATATACAGTGAAACTTCCTCAGACGACCACCCCTCGAAAAGGACCACCTCTAGAAAATATCATGTTATTGTAAAACAACTTGTCTATTTAATAAAATCATCTCTCTTAAAAGACCACCTCCCTGACCTGACCGCGACCATTATTACTTCATGCATTGGTGAAAAAATACTGCCCTCGAACACGACCATATTAAAAAATTGTTCATTTTTATCTAATACAGACATACACCTAGAGATTGCGATCGGGAATTACTCTCGCGGCAAACAATGTTTTTTTAAAATTCACTTTTAAAACATTTTCTGGGAAAAAATGTAATAGAAGCTTTAAACAGTGACCGATGTCCTTCACTAACGCTACTACATTGAAGGGGGTTGATAGAGATAAGAGATAGAGGATCCCCGAAATTATGTTGCTGGAATTAAACTCGTAGATAAAGTTAGTTTCTGAATTTAATTCCGTAACTTCCTGAAGCTTAGTTCCATTTGTTTGCGTAATAAACGAGAAAACATATTAAATATGTTCTGCTGACTTAAATTTTCACGCAAAATGGAAATTTATTGTTGAATGGAAAACAATAAACCGCAGAATAAACGCAGAACTAGAGGATGCAAATACAATTAAGGTTAACCGACTAATTAGTGTTGCATAATTATTCCAAAAAAATTTTCGGCTTACATTGACCTATTTATAGTTTAACATCATGTTAAATACTTTTGAACTTTTGGTAGACCTAAAGTATTCATCGCCATTCATTGTCGTCGTTCATATTCTCTTTAAAACTCTTTGATATTCTCCATCGTTAGTTTGTCTCCAGTCTGGTTTTGGGGCTTTGTTTAGCTTGTTTATTGTAGTAATTCGATTGGCGCATGCAAATGCAAGTAACTTGTATTCTTTGGAAGTTTGGCAATTTATTTTCCTCAACTGAGTTTAAGTTAGGAACGGATTTTGACAACCGCGTTATTGGATCCAAACGCAAATGGTAAGATGAATTTGGATGATTTAAGTTCTGATACAAACTTTCAAGTACTCGTAAAATAAGAATTTTGTTGAATAAATTTTGGAAATTTTAGTAATCGGTTAGTTTAAAGAAAAACAATCAAATGTCGATTATTTGCATACTGTACATTAAAGTAACACCCGTTACAGTAACAACATTGAAACCATAATCTGACATCATTAGTTTAAGAAATCAATTTTCTTTTAAGTTAATTTTAGTCGATACTAAATTTGAAGTAAAAACTTAAAATTATTCAAATCAAAGTCGAATTAATGAAAAAATGGAGTTTAGGTGCATTTTTCACTAACCCTATAGAGAAATTTAATATTTTTTTTGCTAAAAATCTATGAACTGCCACTCTATCTACGTACAGCTCTCCCAGCAATAACAACAAACATAAATTTTCCGTACTACTGAGCAAAATTCATTTCATCAGTGGTTATTACAATTGGCAATTTCGAATTTCTTTATGTATATTTTTTAAAATTTTCACAACTGTAAATACTTGTGCAAACCACGGTTTTTCTTGGCCCATATCAGTCAGGGACACGAATGCCTCACATCTGCCCAACCCCCTTATGGTTGGCCCTAAGGGAGATTAGAGAAGGCTTTGGATCATAATTTTGAAACTTTTTTTGAAATTCGAAATATTGTGAATCAACGTCAACGCTGCAAAAATGCTCTGTTTACTCTTTGGCCTGTACTTCAACTAAAAATTAATGAAATTTGTCTTCGTCAGGAAACTTCAAATAAATTAATGCAATAAAAGTATTTTTTGGTAGAATTTTAGTAATTTAAAAAATTCCTTGATTTGTCGAGAAATGAAATTCGACGGGAAACAAAATTCTCGGTTTCTAGGGAAATGATATTTCTCGGGAAATTACAACCTCTAAGTACGACATACACCTATAAATATCTGATTTGTAAGTTTAGTGTCCAATTATCATTTGTTCTAAAAATATTATGAATTTATTTTCGGTTAGCATATTTCTCTTAAATGTCAAAATTAGAAATCATTTTGATTATTTTTTCTTGTCCTTTTAGCATATAGTGGTGAAAATGAAATTTTTGAAGTTAGGAGATGAATAAAAGTAATCGAAGATGCCGCAAATGGCAGGTCACAAAGAAAATTGGTTGATATATAGTTGTGGTAAAATACAAATTGTGCGAGATGCTTTGCCAATGCCAATGAAAATACAAAGCGGCACTCATTTGAACCGATTAAAGACATAACATATTAAACTTTGGCGTGGTGCGAGGGCGCATGTGAAAAATTTGCCGGCTAGTGGGCCGAAAAGTCATTTCATGTTATAGCTGGTAATGGTTGGCTCAATAAATTTTGCGCTAGAAACCATATTGTGTTTAGAGCCTTAATCATTTTCAATGATTAAAGGTTATGAACTAAAAGACATCTGTAATCTCGACGTAACCGGTCTATATAATAGAGAGTTGCCTACTAAATCATTTGTCGCTAAAAGAACAAACGCACAGGGTTCCAAAAAATTTAAGCAGCGAATCACCGTATAATATTGTGTGTCATTCCCATTGGGCAAAAAGAGAAACCCCTTTGTAATTAACTCATCAAAACGGCCAATATGTTTTAAAAATATGAACATTTCGAACTTAGGAATAGATATTGGCGTTCCATAGTGTTTGGTAAATTGAAGTAAACCACATCTTTGTTGTGGATTTTAGATTAGCACAATGCTGCTTAAACTGACAATCACACCAGCTCAAAAGGTTTGGTTCTTTTAAGTCTGCGTACTAAATTCGTGATGCTTAGGAGCCGAGTTGCCTCAATGTTCACATGTTGGCGGAGCCTTTCTTCATGCCTCCGTGCTTTTTCCTGGATTTCGTTTAAGATGAGGTTCATTTTAAGGTCCCTATGAAGGTCATTGTTCCTGACATACCAAGGTGCATCAACGATGTTCCTTAATACCATATTCTGAAATCTTTGGATGATATTTATGTTGCTCTGTTTGGTACAACTCCAAATCTGAATACCATAAGTCCAAATCGGTTTCAATATTTGCTTATAAAGTAGGAACTTGTTGTATGTTGATAAAGAAGAGTTCCTTCCCATCAGCCAATACATTTTTCTGTATTTAAGTCTTAATTCTTCACTTTTCTTCTTGACGTGTGCTTTCCATCGTAGTTTAGCATCCATTATTTCCTGATTTATGGTAATCGGAATATGTTCGAATCGTCTGTTTGTAAAGTTGATGTGAACTGATTTAGCTTCATTTAGTTTTATTCTCCATCTTTTTGTCCATTTATATATTTGAGTTACAGCTGATTGTAACTTCTGTGTTGATTCTTCGTTGCTTTTTCCAACAGCTAAGATCGCCGAATCATCTGCAAAAGTTGCCACTGTGTTGTTTTCTAATGTAGGAAGATCATAAGTGTATAGGTATAAAACCGGCCCTAATACACTACCCTGCGGAACTCCTGCATTGATTTCTTTCAATTCAGAAAATGTATCATCTAATTTAATCCTGAAGAACCTATCTTTCAAGTATGATTCTAGTATCTTAGCAAATTGCATTGGTAGAAGATTCCTTAACTTGTGGTTAAGTCCTTCATGCCACACTCTATCAAACGCTTGTGCAACGTCTAGAAATACTGTTGAACAGACTTTTTCTCCTCTAATGCTTTCTCAATTATACTGGTTATTCTGTGTACTTGATCAATTGTTAAGTGTTGGTTGCGAAAACCGAACTGATGATTTGGGATCAAGTTTTAACTCTCGATTATCGGATTTAATCTTTTTACCAGAAGCTTCTCAAAGAGTTTGGACATGACTGGCAATAGCGAAATTGGCCTATAAGACGATGTTATGGTTGGTGGTTTCCCAGGTTTTGGGATCATAATTACTTCTGCAATTTTCCATAAGCTTGGTACACATTTGATTCTAAATGCTGCATTTATAAGATTAGTGAGTTTCACCAGAGCTTTCGTTGGTAGTTCTTTTAAGATTTCTACAGTAATAAGATCGTACCCAGGAGCTCTTTTCGTATTCATATTAGCTTTTATCTTACGCATGACTTCTTTTGGTGTTAAGGGTAGGATTTCTTTTTCAGTTATTATCTCGGCTTCCAACGTTTGGTCTTCATGTGGCTGGAATATTTTTTCGAGGTGTTCAGCAAATTCTCGAGCTTTGTCTTCATTATTTCTAGCCCATTTCTCACCTGCTATTTTTGGTTGGGGGATTCTGCATTATTGGTCTTTTGATTCTTTTGGTTGCTTTCCAAAGAGAATAATCAGTACTGTTATCACTAGTTAATTTTCTTAAATAGTTGCTGATTTTATTTATTTATTTATTTAGATCTATTTCTACAGTTAATAACTTAATGAATAGTAAAAAAAAAAAAAAAGAATTATTTTAGATTAAAAAGAAATAAAAAGAATACTAACAATACGGAACATTACCTGAAAAAACGAAAAATTTAAAAACGTAAAATGAGATTAAAAAATGCAATTACTAATTGCCTTCCGAAAATACACTCTGGATCTCTCAAAATGAAATAAATGGTAAAATTCTAGCCATTGACTTGGTTGGTTCATTGGAACCATAATTCGTTCTATGAAAGTCAACAAACAAAAATTCCCTTGGACGCAAGCTTCTGGTAGGTACATAAATGCTCCAAGCAGAAATGAGTTCAAGACACTTAATGCGGCTACTAAGAGAATCACTAACAAACAAGGCAGAGGCAATTTATCGACGTTTAACCAACGCATCAATGTGAAGGCACTCAGACCGAATCACATACGATGGGAGACTGCGCACCTGTTCCCACATAGGTAGATTACGATCAGATAAATAACCAAGCTTCCTGGCCATATAGATAGTAAAACGATTCTGAATAGATTCCAATCTTGCAATATGCACATCATGATGAGGATACCAAACCACTACAGCATATTCAAGGTGAGATCTTACTAAGGAAGTATATAAACTAACACACGAAAATGCATCCATAAAATCCTTTGTCATTCTAAAAATAAAACCTAACATAGAATTGGCCTTTAATATTATTTTATCTATGTGTAACGCAAAAGTTAATTTCTGATCAAACAGAACTCCTAAATCAACAGTTGAAGTTACTCTACAAAGTAGATCTCCATCAAAATAATAATTGACAATATTTGGATTGAGTGAGTGTTCTAAAAAACGACATCACCTTACACTTCTGTACATTGATGAACAATTGATTCTTAGAGCACCAACTGGACAATATATTAATTTCATATTGCAAAACCTCAGCATCACTTACAGATTGAACATGCATGAAAATCTTCAAATCATCAACAAATAATAAACATTTACAGAATTTAAAAATATTAGGAATATCATTCACGAATAAAAGAAATATAATTGGGCCTAAATGGGACCCCTGAGGGACTCCTGAATGACAATAGATATAATCTGACTTAACATCATTCAATAGAACATACTGCTTCCTACCAACTAGATAAGAAGAAATCCATTTAAGAAACTTTGGATCAAGACCAATAACCAAAAGTTTTTCAATAATAATTTTATGGTCGATTGAATCAAAAGCTTTAGCAAAATCAAAGTAAATTGAATCAAATTGGGCGCCTTTAGATTCAAGTGACTCAATAGTGAATTTAGTAAATTGCAACAGATTGGTAGTCGTAGATTTTCCACTGGTGAAACCATGCTGGAAACAAGAAATTATCTCTTTAGTATAGAATAACAAATGTTTCGACACAATTAATTCGAAAAGTTTTGGTATAGACGAAAGAATTGAAATACCACGATAATTTAATATATCAGAACGGTTACCCTTTTTGTAAATTGGAACAATGTGAGAAATTTTCCAAGCTGTAGGAAATTGTCCAGAAATTAATGATTGGTTAAAAAGATAACATAATGGAGTTACAATATATGAGCACACACATTTAAGTATTGACGAGGGTATCCCATCAGGCCCACATACATCATTAAAATCTGACAGATATTCATAAATGTCATCTTCAGTTATTGTTAGGTACGGAATGTTAAATTGGCAATTACTAACAGTAGGGTCGCTATCAAAGGATCCGTAATTAACTTTATACACCGATTGAAAGAAACTAGCAAAACCCTCGCAGATTTCAGGAACCGTGCTCACTTTACCTCCATTAAAAATTATTACCGCTGGAAAACCAGTTGTATTACGTTTTTCGTTAACAAACTTCCAAAATGTTTTAGGGTTTTGTTTGATATTAGTTTTAATCACACTTATATACTGACAATATTTAGAATGAAATACAGATTTAAATTGTTCACGTAGATCAACAAATTTGGATTTATTAAGTTGACAATTATTGGATCTGAATCTATAGTAAGCTCTATTTTTACGGTTACGTAAGTTGATCAAATCAGAATCAAACCATGGTGGATAATTATAGTTACGTTTTTTCCTCAAAGGTACGAATTTATCAAAAGCAACAAATAGTAAGTCATTAAAATTTTTTACATTTTCATTAACATCATTGGCTCGAAAAAAATCATCCCAACAAATGCAACGGAGATATTCAGAGAGACCAGGTGTATCGCATTCCTTAAAATCATAAAACGAATCATCAAAAGAAAAAACCCGACATTTATCATCTCGATTTCCAACATGAAATATAATCTCGAGGGAATTATGATGAATATCATTTTCCTTGAAAGATGTCAAAGAACCGAAAGAGAGAACCGTATGAACCGTATTCTGGTTAGGAGTAGAATCGATGTCCTCCATTGGCTTAAGAGCTTTAAGTTCGTTTTCAAGCGTCTTCATACGCTCCTGCATCCATGCAATTGTAACATTCAGTTGCTTATTTATATTGTTGGCTTCAACTAATGCATTATTAGCTTTACACAATTCATTGTGAAGCTTTTCTTCGTTTGTAGAACGAGTGTTGTGGCTGCTGGCCCTAATGGAGGGACTATCGCCTCTTGTCGGAGAATACGCCACTTTGTTACTCCTCTGGAATGGATGTGAATTATCCTTTTCTGTTTCACTTAATTGAGCTTGTTTATTCACCAACATGTCTTGGGATTCGTTAAAATAATTGTAGTATAGCAATGGCTGGTCTCCCCCAGAATCCATGAGACCGACCTCCGAAGAGGGTGGATTTACCTGAGCAACAGGTGTACCACCTGGGGTATTAGTTTCCATATTTGTTCTGCTCATTGCTCATTTATAGTGTACTGCACTCGCCTCTAGTATTTCGCCGATGCTTCACATCGTTGCCCGGGTGTTACCACGTGGAGATATACTAGACACATTTGATGGTTTCTACATAGTTGCAGCGTTGGAATATAGACCACGAGATACATGGCTATAGACGGTCAACCCCTACCCTATTGAGACGCACCCAACACCCACTTTTGAAGAATGGCTAATAAAAATTAATAGAAAAATTTTCAAAAAGAAACGAAAAATAATTTTATGTTGACAATGCAGCAGGGTATCATCCAAAATTTTAAATTACATTATATGTGACGATTGCTTACGATAATAATCGCGAAAATGGAGACTACTGATAATTTGGATGAATTGGTGAAACGCCATAAAGGAAGCATGGAAAAAATGGTTCGCTAAATATAGTTTGGTATTGACACAAACTTAAATGAAATTATAGAACTACAAAATGATGTATACTCTATCGATAATTGAATGTCCACCCTGAAAGAAAAATGAGTGACTGGGAGGCCAAGCTATTAAATACGGATCAAAATTATTGTGAAACAATTAATGGCGGGGAAATCGATGAAGAATCCGGTACTGTAACAGTAGAACCGACTCCTATGAATAAGAGCTTTTAATTTACGGAATGGAAAGTTGTTAAACCATTTTTTATGAGTGTGTTCTACCAAAGCTTACCTAAATATACAAGCCGTCAGGTTAAAATTCGAACTTAATATAAGGGGGATAGAAAGACAAAAAAAAATGAATTTTTCATACAAATCATATGAAGTTATGTTTTTTTAATATCGTTTTTCTTAAATGAAAAGTCTTACAAAAATGAATTTTAATTTCTACGTTATCAAGAAGAATGATTGGTAAATATACGATTTGAAGATCAATTAATAAAATCTTGTTTATAGATATTTAATTAATGTTTTACTAAAACCCCTTTATTTACAAACACATCTTTACACCTCAAGACGTCATACCTTTCGTTCATGTTTTTTTTGTAATAAGCCGTTAGTGACACCTACTTATAAACTCGACTAATTAAATAAGTTTAAAAAAAACAAAATGGCCGTATAGTTTTCGTGTTTGAAATCAGATGGCGGTAATAAGAAATTGAAATAAATTCACATTTCAGAAAAACAATTCAAAATAATGTTTTAGCAAGTTAGGAGTATAATTTAGTAAATAAAAAGTTTAACGAGCATGCGGATCTATTTCATGCATTTGTTTTCAACATTCAAAAATTGCAATAATGATTTGAATGATTTATAAAAATAAACTGTAATTCTTACCAATTAAGTACTTTTCAAATTGAGGTCGTAATCCAACACTTTCACAAAAGATTTTCAAGTTTTGATTGGCTCTGATAAATTGTTTATTCTTTATAAACTAAAAAATATTAATAAAATTGTTGTTGTTTTTTTTTCAAATAATTAATATTAATGCACATAAATTTCGCACATAAAAACCACTCTGACATTTGATTGCTCTATTAAGCATAATAAGTCCGGGAAAAACAAAATAAAACGGATTATTAATTTTTATAACTTATTCGAACAGAAATAGTAACCGAAATATGTATTTTTTGTGGTAAACTACAGATGTCACTAATTGCTCACTACACTTGACAGTGTACAAAATGGAAAAGTTAATTTTTTGACATATTCTCAACAAATGTCATACTTGTCATTGGAGAAAAGTAGGAAGTTGAAATTTTTTTTTTTTTTTTAATTATTTAAATTAATTTATTTATTTAATTAAACATCCGCACTAACGTTTTTACTAAATTTAGTACACGACAAAGATGATTCCAAATTTAGGCGATTCAGTCCAAACGACCAACTCGGGCAAACTGTTAAAGAAACTTATGTATGACTGTATTTTGGAGCGGAAAATTTTAAAAGTGTTGATCCCATTACCGCATCCGTATTTGATTTTATTTATCAAGTATCACAATCACCAGATAAAGTAACAGAGGAAATATTATATGAAATTTTACAAAAGATCGAGAGAAAAAATCGATTGAATGGTTTCCCATTTAACAGAATTATTGCACTGTTAAAAATATTTTCAAAATTTAAAAAAACGTTATGTAGCCAACTTCATAATATCAACAAAAAAAAAAAAATTTTTTGTTTTTACAAAACAAGATCTTACGTCATTGATTTCGTTTTTATAAGTTTATACTGTATTTTTCCAAAATGTTCACATAGCCATACAAAGAAAAAGTAAATTTGTACAATTTTATTTTAATTATATTAATCAAATTACTAAATTTAAGTTATTGGTTTTAAAATATGTTATACTCAAAGGTTTGATTTAAATATAAACCTAAAAATATTTTTTGTTACGAGTATTTTTCATTCATAAAATTTTAATCAAAAATGTTCAATTTTACATGGGTTCTTATGGGAAATCGTAAAATGTATCCCCCTTAAATTAAGATTCTTTTAAAATTGGTCTGAACCTGACGGCTTGTATATTTAGGTAAGCTTTGGTTCTACAAATAGAAATCATAAACCATAAAGTCAAATTCATCAAGGCAAACTACTTTTTCAGACCGGAACGGGTAAAATTTCACTTAAATTCTTTAACTGCTCATGTTTTATTAATTTGACTGTTTAATTTATTTTATCTTAAACGTTTTATTTATTTATAGTTTTACCTAAAAATTGAACTGTTACTTTTATGTGATAATAGAAACAAATGTATGTATGTATATCCTGTGAAATGAAACTTTAATATGCGAATGAAATAAGCAAAAAGTGAAATAAAAGGATAAAAATAAAAAATGTGGGAGTTGGTAGACAACAAAAATGGTGAGAGCAATAAACATTAAAAATTAAAAAAAGGGGGTGAGTTGGACACAGGTATATGATTAGTCAACGGCCAAATAACAAAATTCCAGATGTTGATTTTTCCTTAATTTTATTTTATTATAACCCGACGTATTGGTCATTTTATGGGATGATATGAGTATGGGAATAAAACAGTGCGGGGTCGGTAATTGGTGAGAAACGGATTTCTCTCTGTTCGTTGAGGATATTTTGGTTAAAAAATATCGCTTTTCGGATTTCGTAAGATTCTAAGTTATCTTAACGTCTGATTTTTGGTTGTACATGTAATATTTCTAAATTGTTTAAACTGGCTGTGTGATTTTCTAACGTTAAATGATCCCTTTATAATCATTTAACGTTAGAAAATCACACAGCCAGTTTAAACAATTTAGAAATATTACATGTACAACCAAAAAGCAGACGTTTAGACAACTTAAATGTAAAACTATGTCATTTGCAAGTATTAAGAATTTAATTGTAGCTCCGTACAGTTTACAAGACGTGGAAATTGATAGAGCTACTCAGTTTATTTATTTGGGGTCATTATACACTGCAGTTCACTTGAATAGGAACGACAGTTTTTTTGGAATATTTCGAAATCGATCCAACTTTTTCAAGATTGTCTTTTACAGGATTAGCACTTGTTCAAAATGACAAAATTTTTAAATAAAAAGAAATTTGTAGGCCAGAAGAATTGTATTTTATTTTGTTTTTCCTTAAAAAGTGTGATTTTTGCTTGTTTCACTTGAATAGAAACGACCATAATTATCAATAAATTTGAAGTGTTAGCAACTTAAACTTAAATTATTTTTTTTTTAAAACGTTACCAATTTAACATAAAAAAATAAAAATATGGGTCGAGGAAAAAAACTTAGTAAGGAAGAAATAGCCCAAATTCAAGTACTACACAGCGAAAATTATTCTCTGCAAGCAATTGCAGATAAAATAGGAAGAAGTAAGACTGTAATTTTCAATTTTACAAAAAATCCAAGTAAATATGGCTCAAACAACAAAGGCCGAATTGTTGAGGCCATATCTGCAGCCGACAAGCGGGCTATACTAAGGACAGCATCCAATTGCGCACTATCTTGTGCAAAAATTAAAGCAAAAGTTGGTGTGGAGGCGAGCCGAATAACAGTATGGAGAGTGATTAAAAAATCAGATCACCTTATTCGAAGAAAGCTTCAAAAGAAACCACCTCTAAATCAGGAGAGGAAACAGAAAAGGTTGGATTTCTCTATGACATGGGCTGAAAAATGGAAACGTGTCGTTTTTTCTGATGAGAAGAAATTTAACCTCGATGATGGGTTTAAATTATTTTCACGACCTTCGAAAAGAGAAAAAGTTCTTAACAAAACACCATAGCCGAGAAGGAGGCGTTATGTTGTGGGGGCGGTATCATTTCATAGTCCGGGAGATTTGTCATTTCCAACCGGAAAAATGACCGCAGCAACTTACAAGGGCATCCTTGAAGATGCATTTCCTAGATTCAATGATACTTTTGGGCCATTGCCAAGGATATATCAGCAAGATAATGCCCCTATCCATACGGCTAATATAATTAAAACATGAATATCGCAGCAAAACGTAGAAGTTTTGCCATGGACACCGTATTTTCCCGATCTTAATATCATGGAAAACGTGTGGGGTTGGCTGTCTCGGAACGTTTACGAAGGTGGTCGACAATTCGATAACAAAGAAAGCCTTATTAAGGCGGTAAATGAAGCCTGGAAGGAGATTTCTTTAGATTATTTAAAATCTTTGTATGACTTCATCTCCAGCAGGTTGTATGAAGTTATTTTTAATAAGGGAAGTAGTACGCATTACTAAAACCATGTAAACTAAATTAAGTTTTAATAATAAATCGAACTCAATTGTATTTATAGTCAACAAAATAACATTTTATTAAGATTAGTTAATCGTTCTTGTTCAAGTGAAAATTCAAATTTACCATTTTATTAGAAAAAAATTTGTTTTTCCTTTAATATTTATTTACTGCTTAATTAGAACTTATAATCCTGTAAAAGACAATCTTGAAAAAGTTGGATCGATTTCGAAATATTCCAAAAAAACTGTCGTTCCTATTCAAGTGAACTGCAGTGTATATTTCTTTGGTTAGACCTATTTTGGAATACGCTGTAGTTATCTGGAGTTCAAGTTATAAAATCTTTAGCGATCGTATTGAACGGATTCAAAAAAAAGTTTTTCATATTCGCCCTACGAAGATTTCCGAGGTTAACTTCCGGATTTATAGTTTACCTCCATATGATGGTCGTTATACACTTTTGATCTTTCGTAGTCTTGAATTCAGAAGGAAGATGATTCATGCAGTATTTGCTCGGAACTGTTGATTGACTGATATTGCTTGACTTATATTCATTTTACGTTCTTACGAGAATTCTTCGTCCACGACAGTTTATGTTGAGTATTGATTTTCATCGTACGAATTATGGAATTGTGAACCGGTCGCGCTTACTTCAAAATAGAACTTTTCAATTTTAACTTTTCAAGAGATCTTTCAAAGAGTTGTAATCTATTAGTATTGTAACCTGTTAGAGTGTAATTAATCTAACTCTTTAATTAATTGAAACACTTGATGATTTTAGAATATTTATTTTAGTAACAAAATTATGCAATACAACTTTTACATATGACGGAATGGAAGTAAGTAAGAAATTGGCAATACAAGATGGCCACGAAAAGTCAAAATCCAAATCGATGATGATTGCGTTTACACCAAGAGTTGAATTTTAGTTGCATCCAACACTCCTCCTCAATTTCTACTTTATAACAACTGCTCCTTCTTTTCTTGAATAATAAATGAAATTAAAACAACCTGCTGTCCTTTCGAAATGATTGTAACCGATTTGTGCCCAGCGGCTTGGTGCACATATCTGCCAGCATCTCGTTGGTAAGACAATACTCACATCGAATCGTTTGCTTTTTGATGTGATCCTTAATAAAATATCGCCTAGTGTCGATGTGCTTAGATCGGCTAGAGAAACATTCTTGGTTGATCAGTGCTAAGCAGCTTTGATTGTCTTCGTATATCAAATTCGAGTTGTTTATGTCGACATTAAAATCGTTCAACAACCTTCGCAGCCAAATCGCCTTCTTACATGCTTCGGACAATGCAACAAACTCGGCCTCTGTTGATGATAGTGAAACGCATGATTGCTTCTTGCAACTCCAACTTATCGTTGCTCAAAATAACTTGAATAAATGACCGCTGTTTGATTTTCGATCGCATCGATCTTCGGCCCAGATGTTCTCGCATTAAACATCTCCCATGCGTAATTTTAAATCGTTTGTACCCTTTAGATAACGTACAACTCGCTTCAGCTCTGTCCAATCTTCTTCATTCGGACAATTTGTCTTTTGTGCGAGTATCGCCACACTTGCTGCAACATCTGGCCGAGTGTTTATTGATACATACAGCAAGCTGCCAATTAGTTGTTGATATTCCGCGTTATTTGGCAACAGATCAGACAATGAACCCTTCTGATATTCTGGCTTCAACGGGTATTTAGATATTTTTGCACCTTCTAAAATGAATCGATTCACCACGTGATTGATGTATGATTTCTGACTTTATGTTAAATATTCCATTAATGTCCCTGTCGACCTCTATACCAATGTACGTCTTTATTTTACCCAATTTTTTTCCTCAACCCGTTTGATCGCGTTGCTGTCACTACAAGCCACCACGATGTCATCAACGTAGATTAATATATAACACCACCCATTGCCGATTTGCTGATAGTATAAGCATGGGTCTGCTTCACTGCGATAAAATCCTACAAGCTCCTTTTTAATCGACATACTATGCTTTTATCACATGTATCGAAACATGGCGGCTGCTTCATGTAGATTTCCTCCTCCAGTTTGCTGTTTAAGAAAGCCGTTTTTGCATCCAAATGGATGACCTGCATTTGCTCTCTGCCTGCCACCGTCAACAACGTTCTAAAAGTTGTTTGCCTAGCAACTGGTGCAAATACCTCGTCGTAATCCTGGCCAAACCGTTGCGTAAGCCCTTGGGTAACCAATCCACTTGGTAATTCAACTATTTCCCAGGTGCCATTTTCTGCATCTGATTTCGTTTCAACATGCATAGCCGCAAACCATTGATCCTTTTCTGCGGTCTCCAGTACGTCTGCCAGTGTTTTCGGCTCAGTAATTATTGAATTAATATTTTCGATTTCCTTGATTAATCGTTTTGATTTGACCCCCTTAGTTTCTCGTTCCGAGCATCTAACTGGGTTTTTGGCAATTGGGATTGAAACAGTTCCTTCTTCACGGCCCTCATTATTTCGCTTGATATGTTCTTAACCTGACACAGCATCTGGTGCCTCCACTATTTGTTCACTTTCCTTAGTGGTATTGTCAACTTGTGGTTTTATTTAGACAGTTCCGGTATTATCTTCCCCTTCCAAGAAACAAACATCGCGGCTTATAATCAACTTGTTCGTCTTTACATCGAAACATCGATACGCCTTTGAGTTTTCGTCGTAACCCAAAAATCGTGCCTCCATTGCCTTTATGTCCAATTTTCTTCGTTTCTCCTTAGGGATATGCACAAAACAACTTTTCCCGAAGGTTTTAAAATTTTTCAAAATTGGTAATAAAACCCGACCAGATTTCTGGTGGTGTCTTCGGAGCTCCTTTTGTTGGCAAACGGTTCTGCATGAAATTAGCCGTTGTAACTGCTTCCGCTCAGAACGAATGGTCCAATTTAGCGTTCGGTTCTTGCGCTCTGCTACACCATTTTGTTCTGGTGAATATGCGGCAGTGTATTCTACTTTAGTCCCGATGCCCTTTCAATATTCAATGACCTGTTTGTTTTTATATTCTGTTCCGCGGTCTGAGCGAATAACTTTTATGGTCTTTGAAAACATAGTTCGCGCCATTTGACTGAATTCCTTAAGCCTCATGAAACATTGCGATTTTTCCTTCAGCAAATAAATTACCGTGTATCGCGAAAAATCGTCTATGAACGTTAGAATGTAGCGCATTCCACCATGTGACTTAGTTGGCATCGGCCCACACAAATCAGTGTGAACTAGATCCATCACAGCATTCGTTGATGTCAATGACCTTATTTCACAGTCGTCGCTGCAATAACACGCTTGAAAACACACACCGTTGACTAAATTGTTATTGTTTAGATGCCTGACCACATTAATGTCACGATGATCCAAAATGCGATGCCACTTGTGTACACATAAATTAGTTCTCTTGTGCGCTGCATAGACTTCCTTTGATTGTTTGAGAATGTATTGGTTGCCACAATTTTCGCCAATATATATTCGCCTGCCACCTTTCTTTTGCACTGAACACTTATGCGTACCAAATGTGATCTCATATCCACGAGCCGCCATTAATTTTACCGATAAGATGTTTGATGAAATTTCTGGTATATACATATAATACATTCGTTAATATGGCCGATCCCGAATTACCTTTATCATCAAAAAACTGTAATTTGATTGACGGATCCGGTACCACGTGGCGAATATGTACGTCCATCAGCCACCCTGACTTTTTCTTGATTATTGAAAGTCAAATTCTCGAACTTAGACTTATTCACGCAAATGTGACACATAGCACCGCTATCAATGATCCAATCGTCTGCACCGAACCGACATTTTCCTTTTCGTGTGTCGATCTTTAGTACAGCGTCGTCACCTACGCTATCACCATTTTCGTTACAATTGCGTATAATTAAACGTTTGTACTCGTCAATTAGTTTTGCCTGAACCATTTTCATGCTCAGGTCTTCCGTTTTCTGAGTTTGAAGTGCCGTCACGATTGTGTCATAGCTGCGCGGTAGTTGCCCAAACAGCAGCCCAATCTGCCATTTTTCCGATAACTTTTCCTCTCCGAGATCGTCAATCCGTTGAAATATGTCCAACAACCAATGAATATGTTCTTCGAGGTTATCGCTCTCCGTAAGCTTCTTTGTGCAAATTTCCTTTTTTGTTGCACACTGCTATTGCCTGCACCCTTTTCGTGACACATCTCTTTTGCAGATTTAGTTTTTCTAATGTGAACAAATTGACTCTTTTGCACACTTAAAATGATTGTAGACATCGCGCTGTCGTTTGCTTTATTCCACATGGTCAATTGTGCTGCCTGATGAACGGAAATAAGTAAGAAATTGACAATACAAGATAGCCACGAAAAGTCAAAATCCAAATCGATGATGATTGCGTTTACACCAAGAGTTGACCTTTAGTTGCATCCAACATAACCTATGCCATATGTTAGTGCTGATAAATAAATAAATAAATAAAACAGACGACTAACTAATTCTGAAACTGCTAAAGCAAAGGATATTTCATATTTAACCGAATGAATTAGATATGTGAAATCTATTGGCAAGATGGATCGTTTTCGAAGATAACACTATGATCCTAAATTAAGACAGTAAACTGTAGAGTGGACTGAACAACCAAATTGATCAAAATCGGCAGAGAACATTATGCCATCAGTTTTTTAGGATACAATAACCGGAGAGTATTATTCAAACCTGTTGGTTGAACTGGCTGAAAACATGGCTGAAATGTCTGCGTGGAAAGCATTATTAACTGCCTTAAAGAAGTAGGGATGGGATAAATAAATTGGAAAACCGGTGGTCAAAATGTATTGAGCTTAGAGGAGAATATACTTAAAGATTTTCAGAACTAAAAGCTTGTTTTTTCATTTCCGTTTCACAAACTATTCAAATTACCTAGGATTTCTGGAATTATAGCATCAGTTTCTTTCCTCCAAAAGGAAGATTTCTAACTATTCTCACTAAAATATTAACAAACATTACCCTTAAAGATCTAGGAAGAAAAATGTAAAGCCTTCAAATTACAGCAGACGTTCAGTGTATTTTGTTTCAGTGACCGACATTAAAATAAATCACTTAATCACTTTGATTTTAATTAATAACAACTTAAGTGGATATAGCTAAAAGTAAAAGCTGCTTAACCCTAATCGGTTCCTTGTATGTTGCGCACATACTATTTTGATTTTTAAACTTGAATAAAATAAAGGCAGAATAGAATCGAAAAATTCAGTCACTAGATGTCGTCCATGTTTGGTATTGCCTGAGCAGCTTTAGTTACGAATCGGTTCATACATCTGCCGCTCGCGTATGTGTGTATGTCGACATATGTTACGCGCTATTTTTCGTTCCATTGGCATCAGTTTTTTCGTAGAGCACACACGAGTAAACATTATTTACTGCGTCATTCGTATTTGGTTGTGTTTATTATTATTATTTGCTTGTTTTGTGCCATACTTGTTGTGCTTTCGTTCTATTTTGTTGGTAAAAAATGGATCGAATTTTACGTGAAAGGCGACAAAGAGATGAATGTGATATGGATTTGGATTCAGAAAGTGAGACGGCGAATCTCCATGGAATAGTGACGATGATTTTGTATTATCGGACGAGGAAAGTGCTCCATTTGAATTCAGTCGTATAGAAACTCATTTCGACGCGCCGATAATATTGTTTCAGGTAAAAACATACCCTTTTTGTTATGATTCATTGTATCTGTCGTATGTGTGTTCTCAATGTATGAATGCATGCTTGTTTTCTTGCTTGTGAGGTTTTTTATTTCTTTTATTTTTGTTAGGTTCTCAGGTCCAAAAGCAATAGCAATAGCGGCTGCTAATATTGTTGATGTTTCATCTGCATTTCATATTTTTCTTAGACCGATTGAGCACATTATTTTGAACATGACGAATTTATATGGTGTGCAAAAGTACAAGAAGCAATGGCAAAACATTGATATGGATACTCTGCATGCATACTTTGGATTGTTGCTGCTTGCTGGCGTGTATCGGTCGTACGGTGAATGTGTGACTCAGCTTTGGAACGAAAGAACTGGTCGACCAATATTTAGAGCTACAATGTCCTTGAAAATGTTCAAGCGTATTCATGGTTGCATTCGATTTGATGATCGTGAAGAACGCATTGGCATTGCTTCTACTTCTGTTCGTGATAAATTGGCACCGATTCGAAATGTGTACGAACGATGGAATAAAAACTTGAAAGCAGTATTCACACCAGGTAAAAACATAACCATAGATGAGCATTTAGTTCCGTTTCGTGGGCGATGTCCGTTTCGTCAATATATTCCTTCAAAACCGGCAAAATATGGCATAAAGATTTGGGTTTTATGCGACTCATCAAACTGGTATGCATACAACACATAAATTTATGTTGATCGTGATCGAAATATTGCTCCTGAACGCAATCTCGGACGGCGTGTTGTCATGGATTTGGTGAACGGACTTTCCGATAGGAATGTTACGTGCGACAACTTTTACTTTCTTTTACTCTAGTAAAATAAAGTATAGTAATCATGAAAATTTTGGACCTTGAGATTTTTAGAGATTTATTTGTTTTGAGGTTCCCTGAGTCCGAAAAACTGGGTTTCGAAATGGTGTCTGTCAGTCTGTCTGTCTGTCTGTCTGTCAGTCTGTCTGTCTGTCTGTCTGTCTGTCAGTCTGTCAGTCTGTCAGTCTGTCAGTCTGTCAGTCTGTCAGTCTGTCAGTCTGTCAGTCTGTCAGTCTGTCAGTCTGTCAGTCTGTCAGTCTGTCAGTCTGTCAGTCTGTCAGTCTGTCAGTCTGTCAGTCTGTCAGTCTGTCAGTCTGTCAGTCTGTCAGTCTGTCAGTCTGTCAGTCTGTCAGTCTGTCAGTCTGTCAGTCTGTCAGTCTGTCAGTCTGTCAGTCTGTCTGTGTCCTCTCTACAGCCCATATGGTTTAATCAATCGAACTGAAACTTCAGATTTAAGCTTTTTTGATAAATTGGAAGGTCCCAGTGAATTTTACTCCAAATCGGCTAACCGGAAGTGGCCACTCCCATGGTCCAGAAAATTTGTTTTGCAAATATCTTAAAAAGTATAAGGTTTACATAAAACTACTTAATACAAAATGTTTCCAAAAATTAAAAACAAATAAAATAAAAAATAAAAAATTGGATTTGAGTTTTTTAACTAGGTAATTAAGGGACCTATTCCATGTGCTAGGGAAACCTTTATCATCATTGTTGAGTGCGATTTCCAAAAAATAATTTCGTAGCACTTTTACTAAACGAACGATTCGTATGGATTAGGGTTTTCTAACTAGGTAATTAAGGGACCTATTCTATGTGCTAGCCAAACCTTTGTCATAATTGTTGGCAATTGCCGATATTGGCCCTTGGGAGTTGAGTGCGATTTCCAAAAAATAATTTTGCAGAACTTTTACTAAACGAACGATCCGTATGGATTAGGGATTTCTAACTAGGTAATTAAGGGACCTATTCCATGTGCTAGCGAAACCTTTGTCATCAATTCATCATTGTTGGCAATGGATGATATTGGCCCTTGGGAGTTGAGTGTGATTTCCAAAAAATAATTTTGCAGAACTTTTACTAAACGAACGATCCGTATGGATTAGGGTTTTTTACTTTCTTTTACTCTAGTAAAATAAAGTATCGAAATCATGAAAATTTTGGACCTTGAGATTTTTAGAGATTTATTTGTTTTGTGGTCCCCTGAGTCCGAAAAAGTGGGTTTCGAAATGGTGTCTGTTTGTCAGTCTGTCAGTCTGTCAGTCTGTCAGTCTGTCAGTCTGTCAGTCTGTCAGTATGTCAGTCTGTCAGTCTGTCAGTATGTCAGTCTGTCAGTCTGTCAGTCTGTCAGTCTGTCAGTCTGTCAGTCTGTCAGTCTGTCAGTCTGTCAGTCTGTCAGTCTGTCAGTCTGTCTGTGTCCTCTCTACAGCCCATATGGTTTAATCAATCGAATTGAAACTTCAGATTTAAGCTTTTTTGATAAATTGGGAGGTTTCAGTGAATTTCACTCAAAATCGGCTAACCGGAAGTGGCCACTCCCTTGGTCCAGAAAATTTGTTTTGCAAATATTTTAAAAAGTATAAGGTTTACAAAAAACTATTTAATACAAATTGTTTCTAAAAATTAAAAACAAATAAAAATAAAAAATTAAAAAAATTAAAATTAAGAAAAAAATAAAATTTCTCAAAATTCTCTGTTCGTAAAAGAAAGTCGTGTGTTGGCCACACCTCAATTTTTTTACTTCATATCAATTGGCTCTTGATTTGAATAAAAATCGTATGACTATTTTGGGAACGATTCGAAAAAATAGGACTGAAATTCCTTCCGTCCTAGTTGATATGCGTCAAAAGCCAATCTATTCAACTGAAGTTGTGTATGAATATAAATTGCAAGCTGTTATGTTGTCATATGTTCCTCGCCTTTACCGATTCGTCACATTGGTGAGTACATACCACAATATTGTCAGCATAAATGAACAGGATGAAAAGAAGAAACCGAACCTTATCGAAGACTACAACAAAACCAAGAGTGGCGTTGATACAATGGACCAAATGGTGGCTACGTACACATGCAAACGAAAAATCAATCGGTGGCCAATGGCAGTATTTTGTAACATGCTTGATGTTAGTGCGTTGAATGCATTTGTTACGTTTGTTTCTTTGTTTCCGGACTGGAAAAATGAAAGATCCATTCAAAATATTCGTCGTCAACTTTTTATTGAAGAACTGGGAATGGCTCTTGTGGAGCAACATATCGTAAAACGCAAAACAAAACCGCAAACTAGCGATGCTACTGATATTTGCGATGAAATACGGCCGATTCGCCATTTACCATATACTTCGAAAAAGGGCCGTCCACATCTGCAGAACAAAAATAATTTTGCTACACGTTGTGGAAAGTGTGCCAATTTCGTTTGTGCTGATCATCGTTATGATATTTGCGAAAAATATGCAAAAAAATGAAAAAAAAACAAAAATTTACTTTTTCACGATTTTTTGCATATTTCTCAAAAATGGCGATGTTTGGTTTTGCATTTTTTTTATATTTTTTTGAGTAAATCTCCATAAATAGTATTAATTTTGATAGAGAACATTCCAATAAAGTTAAAAAGTCACAAAACATATACGTACCTGGTTTTTTTGGAGGCCCTTTTTTACAGGTGAAAAGACAGAACCGAAAAAAGAAAAATCTACATCAATTCAAATCAGAAGTCACTAGACAGTAGGCCCTTTGCAGAGTTGCTACAGTTTTAAAATTAGAACCAACAAATTACGGTAAGCTTAAATGCGGCTATAATAAATTGGAAAGCTAAACTGACGAAAATTTTCGATTTACGAGTTAAATAACTAAAGAAAAAATCAAGAAATACAGTGAGCTCTGTATTATGGGAATTTTTAAGCCAATTACAAATACATAATTCAATAAGAGAGCTCACAACCCACCACATGAATCCGAATTCTAGTTATTAATAATACGGATGAAAACGTTAACGGAGATCGATGGTACCCAGGCCACTTTGACTTGTGAGTCGAGTATTCGATATTTAAATTTTTCCAAAATTTGGCACTAAAATTTGAGTTTTCAGTTTTTGAAATTTCTAAAATTAAAATTTTATTATTTTTAATTTTTTTGTCTGAAATTTTAAATTTGTAAAACCTAGAATCAGGAGTATATATTTTTCGCAAGTAAGATCTTAAAATAATGTTTGTTCATAATTTATAGTTTTTACATCTCTAAACTAATTATAAAAAAAAAAGTATTGAGGACGGCAGGTACTCGGCTGCTTCATATGAAATTTCGTAATCATTTTCGTTTTTCAAAGGATAATGAGTGATTAATGCATTGACCCTACCGGGGTCAACTGTATTACACAACCGAATTAGCAACAGAAAAAATTTAATCATGAACTTCAATAATATTTAACGTTCTAAATTTATTTAGACTTTTGAATTGTTTACAAACAATAATTGTTTTCAAGTAACATATCAAAAATTGTAAACAAGTATACGCGTAAATTATCTTCGATTTCAACAGTAAAATCCAAACCCGTTGTCTGTTGTGAAAAAACATTTAATAATTAATTATAAAATTTAAATTTTATTAATTTATTGACTTAATAAAAATGCCCAAACCAATTTTGTGATTGTATTGCATATACGTAATACAATAGAAGGACATTCGAAAAGTTGTAAACTTTTTTATCAACACACATATGTATGTACATACACAGCGAGTGGAATGAACGCGGTTAATTTTTTAATTGGTTTTTTCGCTTAAAACTAATGGAATAACTTTTTTTTGGTTTGATTGGTTTGGTCAATGCACAAAAAAAAATGAATATTATTAAAACGACCTTTCCGGTCCAGCTGGGAAAGAATCTAGAAATAACTTTTTGTGGTGTACGAAGAAAAGTAAGGTTTATAGTTCAGGTTGGGATAAGACGTACAAAATAAGAATAATCTACTAATTGCTGATAACGTTAAAAAATGTCCAAGATATTTTGTTTACATACGTGATATAATCACAATATCACATGAAGAACGGAAATAAATAAATATTTTAGGTCGTTCTAGCATCTCATTCTCGACCCGTATAAACCAGTTTATTCACTTACGATCTTCAACATGGAGGAGTCCCACCGGTTGTAACATTTCGCTCACCATGTGCAAACAATAAACACAAACAATAAACCACCTTGGAAATTTTAAAATGTGAATAAATTTTTGAGTGTGAAAATATGAAGTTCACAGTTTGTTATTTTAATCTGGGGTATTATGGCCAATTTATACACAATACATATAAAAATAGAGATCGTGTGATTTATAATATTATCAGTTTAATATTGCACACCGCACTTTTCAATTACCACAAAAACAAAAACACACATACCTTCCGCAATTACTTCAATTAATCTTAAATCTACTAATGTACCCCACATGACATGTTTATCTTATCGAATCGATCACCAAACAATAAATATATGTACTAACAAATTTAACATAAAATTTACGATCCGCCGATATTGGTTTTTATTATTGTAATAAACAAACGGAAGAATTTTATATCGATCTCTCATTTGGCGCAAGCGATCATGTTGTACCGATCTATAATATGTGTTTGTATATTGAATTGTTTATTGTTTATGTGTTCGGAGTCTCGAGAGAACATAAATTTTGTAATTGTTGATATTTTTTTTTTTTTTTGTTTTTTTTCGCGCGCGCGGTATCTTGTTATTATATTTTTAAGATCGTAACGTTGTTTATTAATTGTTTTGTTTTTGTGTTTGTTGATATATTTTTGTTGTTCCGTTTTCTTTCTATTTTTCTTTTCATTTTTTTTTTTTTTTTTTTTTTTTTAATATAAAGATCTTATACAGTTTGATGTTTTTATTAGTAATGAATGATATTTTGATCAGTTAACTTGAAAACGTAGTGAAGAGAAGAAGTGTTTTATATGATTTTTAATTTATTTTATTTTATTTATTTTTTTATTTTTGAATAATTAAGTATTAAAGTGACAAGTGTTTTAGTGTTCCAATAGACGTGATTCGTTGTGTATTAATGTGACATAATTAAATAAACATTTTTTTTTTTTTGTGTAATTATCAACAAACAGTTTGTGACTAAAATGACATCACAAATTCAAAATAAAAATTTTTTGTATGGACATCGGCGACGTCCATCTATTGGTAAAGAATTACCAATATCGGCGATTATAATTGACTATAATAATCGTAAAAGCTATGATAAAATCGCAAGTGATGGCCTTTCACCAGAAATTATAATTGAACATCATGGTGAAAATCAATATTTCGTTAGTAGTAATAATAATAATAACAATAATGAAGATAATCTAGATGGTAACAGCAGTGATAATAGTAGTGGAGATGATAAAACTATTTCCGAGCTCGATGAAGACGAAACATACGAGTTAAAACAAAATTTTAATATTCATGAATTCCGGCAAAAATTGGCGGTCGCCGAAGCGCTCGCCAAAGCCTCAATGCTTACATCGCCAGCCGTTAAACGGCGCTTGGCTGCACGAAAAGTAGAAATGGAATTGGATCAGTCACCACAATTTATCGATGATGATGGGAATGATTATGTACCGCCTCGCGAATTGCTGATTTATTTAGTAAGGTAAATATTGTAAAAAATTTGAATCAGTGCCAAAGAATTTTGACTAAAAAATTTTATTGTACATACATATACATGCAGACACGAATAATAATTAAGAAGAGTGTATATGTTTAATTTTTTGTTAATGTGGAGGTGTGTCAAAATAATCAATGACGTATTTTTTTTTTTTTTTTTTGTTTTTGGATTGTAACAAAAATTGATAACTTACGTATGTTATTATTGTTTGGTGACAGGTTTCCATACTAATTTTCAATCATAAATTACAATTCAATTAAAAAATTGCATCAGCCCAAATTCTCACATAAATAACATGTTCGTACATGCTACATTGATAATAGAAATAATTTTTTGACTAAAGAATTTCCACAAAAAGCACAAAAACAGTTTTTATAAACAATCGCATAAATAATTAATCGATTGACAATATAAAAAAAAAAACAAAAGCGAATGGACGCACATTAAACGTTATCTGTTTCCTCATTTAACCAAAATGCACGCATCGGTGCTGAATTATTGTAGGTTGTACAGAAGGAATTCGTTCAAGCAAAAATTAGATCAAATATTTGTTGTTGTTTATCGAATTTTTTTCAGCTGATTAACTAATAATGAGATCATCCCAGGTAGTTATAGTACACATATTTATGATATATATAGGCGCCACAATTCTATATGAATGCATTTCGTACAATGTGACGATTTTGTTCTGAAATTTAGAAATTATGTTGCATCATTTCTAACTATGAAATTCTTGTGAAGTGATAAGGATTGCATTGTATAAACAATAGTGTTAACGTTTTAGATTAGGAATGTAAAGTTGAAAGACGTGTTTTATTCTATAAAGTTTTTAGTAGAAAAACTATATGGACATCAGCAAGGTTAGTTTATAACATTTAGTGGTTAAAGATGTATACGTATACATCTTTGCTGTATATATGGTAAATAAAAGACTAATTGCGTGACATTACCATCAACATAAATACAAAAATTTGCATTAATTACGTGACAATTTTTAATTAAATAATAACCCGCGGTTTTATATAACAAAAGCAATTTTAAAAAAAAAAAAACGTTGCAATGTGTGATTTACCAAATAAGAAAAGCATTTCTCTGATTAATCACAATGAGGAGATCCGGGGTACACTTGTATGTGTCACGCGGTTATAGTCTAATTTAATGGGTTTATTTACAACCGCAAATCAAATTTCTCTTTTGTTTTTGGCAATATCTATTATACAGTGAAGTCTTCGTTTTTTTTTTTTGGTTAGGTAAGATTTGAGTGCAATGTCTTTCAATTGTTACTCGATCGTTCCAGAATTGCTCATTCAAGTCGGAACAAAAATATTACATTGGTTGCGATCATATTTCAAACCTTCCGTGTACAGTCAATGAAATTTCCGCAAACTGCACAATACATACAAGAGTGAGGGTGATTATTATTTATTGTGTATCTCCTTACACACATCATGATCTAGTTCAAGTGTAATAATAAAGAACGCGATACTATTAAGTATGTATAGCTTATAGTACATGGTTTATGTATATGCAGTATAAGGTAATATAATTTTGATTGAAGGTCAATTATAAATGAATGAATCATACAATCGATCGAATTCTCTGTGTTGTAAGATTCTTCTTTTGTATAGTGACCGTAATTCCGCTAGTTTCTCATTACCGCAGTGTATAATTAATTATTTGGATAAATAAAGAAAGTGTCGTATGCCGGTCGTCATCTAGTTTAGATTAATTGCAGTCTAATCGGTTATTACTACTTTTAAAAAGATTTATTGAGTACACACACTTAGTGCAACAACTATGTGTATAAAATGTTGTTCGTACAACTTTTACTTTTTAGGATTATTGTATCTATCGTTTAGAAGAAACTTAATCATGTAACAAGTTGCATATTGCATATATAAAATCTGCATTGACCTCAACTTTTTTCCTCATCCTTGGACATAAATAAAAATAAAAGAAATATTATGTGTATGGGCGCACAGACGTAATTTGTCATGTTCAGATCGTATAATACCGGAAATTTTTGACTCAAGCTTTGAACTGATTTCATTCATCATATCAATATATCATTCACCTTGATCATGTGTAAAAAATTATTGAAGGTTGGATATATATATATAAAAAGCTATAATATTGGTGCACACCAGACAGTCAGACGATAGTTAAGCCAGTTCATTAGTGTTGTCGATTAAAGTGAAACTATTATAAACCTTGTTATAATTTCCAAATGATTGAGCGATTTGGCAATTTAAGAGCATAAACCAATCAACAGCGTAAACATATTTAAAAATTAACATTTCTATTTATAATTGTGTATTTCTAGGACAACGATCCAGATGAATTAATAATAAATAAAATTTTATTTTTTATTCTTAATTAGTTACAATTGGTTTTTTTTTGTAATCACACAAAATACATAACTTTATACAATTTAAATTGCGCGCCAAAATGGGTTTACTCGTTAAACAAACGACATTATATTTTCTAACAACGGCAACAAGAAATTTTAGTCGTCTACCTTTACTTACAAGGTAATGTCTATGTTTATTATTTATGTAAATTAAGCAAATTAATTATGATTAAATGATTCATTTTATTTTTTTTGTTGTTATTTGTCATTTAATGTATGGGAAATGTTTTGAGTAATTTACGTCATTGATGGAAATGTGTTTTTTTAATTGATTGGATTTGTATCAATATAATTTATTAACAGTGAATTACAGATGAATGATTAAATGAAAACATAAAATTGTGCCAAGTGTTGAACAATTATTATTTTGGGTTTTACTCGGTCAAAATTGGAATTGCCCAATAATTTCCTCGGTTAGCCGAGATCTTCATTTTTTTACTCTTGTCCAATGGCATTTATTCTTGCTCACCTCGCAGTAGGTATTATAACTTACTAGAAAAATATTGTTTGTATAGTCCTTAAAATTCATTATTACAATTTAAGCCTCATAAAATTCTCTGAAGCTTTCGAACTCTACAAAATCAATTTGCAGTACAATTCTTAGTAATTTTAATGTTTTTAGAGAAAATAGAAAGTGCTACCTACATTTTGTTTGATTTTAATAAATTTTCAAAAATTATTCATCTAAAATCAACAATAATAATCTGATCATTTCAAATTTGAGAAATTTTGTCGAATTTTTGAATAATATTGAAAATCTCGATATAGCTAAACGTTCTCGAGTCGAAAAAATTCAAAGTACCAATAAATTCTCAACTAATATCAAAGCTACAAGTAACTCAACGTCAAATAAGATCGAGATGCTCGAATAGAGTCAAATTGTCTTGTAGAATAATCTCGAATAATCGGTAATATCGTTCGGGCACCTCAATTCTTGAATATAATGGAAAATCTTGAATAATATCGACATCTAAAGTAAATTCGATACCAAATCCAATCTCGATATTTTCAAATATATTGAAGTTTAAGAATCCTATAATTCTGGAGATAATATAAAGAAATCACTGAAAATCTGAAAAATTTCCTTAAAAGTTGAACTTTAAATCTTTTTGATTTCCACAACTGGCCACAACTGCACGAATCCAACAAACCATATAAACAACGAAAATTTCGTCTAGGAGGAAACCACTAATCATATATATCTATCGATATGTTCATTAGGACATTTTAGAACTCCTGAGGTTGTACTCCTCGTCTATTTAATCGAATCAAATCAACTTTTTTTGAATTTTCTAACTTTTTAGAAAAACTATAGAATTTGTGAGATTGTTGCCTTAGGTTTGAACTTCGATCATTATTTTTCTAAATTTTTTATAATTCCCTTATAAAGAATTAATTCGAATGTGAACTATTTACAATTTTCTGAATTCGAAACTTACTTGGAAGTTATAAGCAAAACCGAACGGAAATTTCTGAATTCCAGAGTCATTTTTACCAAATTTCCATAACACAAGACAACAATTATTTCCCATATTTGACATTTTCTATCTCTCCTCTAACTTCACTAAATTTAACTTAAGTGGTAATGCCTTGTGGCCAAAGGCTGTTTTCGCAAGCCGTAGTAAGCTTTAGTCGGCATAAGTCTTAAATCTGTCTTAAGCTGTTTTGCCTTGCGACCACAGATAAAATTTCCAAAAGTTCTTGTAATTTTTATAAATTTAAAGAAATTTTAGAATTTTATTTATTAAAATTTTCAAATGTTCGCGATCCTAATTTCATAAACTTCTAGAACTTTACTAAAATTTCAAAATTTTCTTGAATTCTAACCATTTCTAAAATGTTTGATCTTCAGAAGAACTTCTTTATAGATTTTGGAAAATAGTAAAATTATGCCTGAAACTTTGACAATAACCATTTTCTTCAGAGGTTTACAACTTTAAAAATTTCAATAAAATTTTAATTTTGAAAATATCCGCAATTTTAATAAAGTCGAGAATTTATATAATTTCTATAACGACAAATTTTTTCGATTTTTAAATGTTGCAAAATTTCGAAATTTTGAAAATTTTTAGAATTTTGAAATTTTAACTAATTTTTGTTTTACCTGAGTTTTTAAAATTTCTCAAACTTTTTTAAAAATCTTAAAGCTTTTAATAATTTCAGGTTCCTTTAACTTCAGAATCAAGAAACCTTGAAAATTTATATTTGTTTAGTGGGTCATTTTAGGATGTCATAGGACATTTTACAATTTTAAAAATTTATATTCGTTATTGAAACGAATAAAATTAGTCAAATTTATTGAACATTCAAAATTCTTTAGTAGGTTCTAAAATTCAAATTTTCTTAATTTATAGAAAAATTAAAATTTGGTTAGCCTGTTAACCTAGGGTTGACATATGGTGATAATTTTTATAAAATTTTTCTAATTCAGAATTGATTTTATTTGGTGCGTGCGAATGTGAAATATTTTAGAATTTTCTGCAGTCGAACTTTATTTGCTAGATACAAAAAAAAAATCTGAAAAAATAATTTGAATATGAACGAAACCAAACACAAATTTAGAGTTATTTTTACTAAAATTCCGTAATAAAAAAAATAAATTTTCAAAATTTTTAAAATTTTTCAAATTTTGAAAATATTAAAGTTTTAAAATGTCTACGATCCTAATTTGATAAACTGCTAAAACTTCTCAAATTTATCTTGAATTTTGATTATTTCCGAAACGTTTGATCTTCAGAAGAACTTCTTTATAGATTTTGGAAAATTTTACAACTTTTCTAGTTTCTAAGACGAACTTTAACCTTAACAATTTTAAGTATTTCTATAATATTTAGAATTTCCAAAATTTCTGAAATTTTACGAAAACTCTTGTCCACAACTTTTAAAATTTTAATTTTCAAAATATCCGTAATTTCAATCAAATCTAGAATTTATATAATTTGTGGAACTGTAACCGAAAATTTCGAAATTTTTGAACTTATAATTTTTAGAAATTGGAAATTTTCACCAGATTTTTCACAATTTCTCAAACTTTTTAATTATTTTATAGCTCTTGAAATCCTGAAAATTTAGAATTTCCCTTTAATTATTTCAGGATCCTTTAACACCAAAATTAAGAAATCTTTAAAATTTCTATGCGTTCAATGGGTGATTTTAGGATGTCACAGGTCATTTTATAGTTTTATAAATACTTATATGTTAGTGTTATAACAGAATAGGACGCGAACACACACAGTGTTAGTCACGGTTTAATTTTAGTTTTAAGTTTATTTGAAGGAGATTTATTGAAGGTTCTAAATTCTTCATTAAACTGTAATAAATACCTTCTAGGGTTAACGCTTTGGCCACAATTTTTATAACAATTTTCTAATTCCTACTTACCTAGTTTAAAAAATTAATTTTATTTGGTGTGTGAATATGTGAAATATTTTAGAATTTTCTAAAGCCAAAAGTTAATTGAAAGCTAAATTTAAACAAAAATTTTAAAAAATAATTTAACAGAATTCTGTGATATAACATTCGAGATACATTTTTAGTACGCACTATCTGATGTGATGCAGGCTAGTAATGGCTCTTTCTTTTCCACAATGTTAGTCTCCGTTTCATTTTAGCTTTAAATGTACTCGTATATGAAGGAAATTTTCATCTTCCGCTGAATCAGCCGTGATTAATTCGGAATATTTAGAGTTTATTGAACATTCTAAATGTTTTATTAAATTCTAAAATTTAAATTTTCTTAATTTTAAAAAAAAATTAGAATTGATTTAATTTGTTACCTTAGTCCTTAGGGTTGACGCTTTGTCAAAATTTTTATAACAATTTTCTAATTTCTACTTAGTTTTAAGAATTGATTTTATTCGGCGAGTGCGAATGCGAAATTTTTTTGAAATTTTCTGAAGTTGAATTGATAATTGAAAAATAATTTGGAAATTGTATAGAGAATGTGAACAAAACAAACGAAAATTTCAGAAGTTTCTAAAAGCTAGATGAACTATTTTGAGTTATTTTTACCAAAACATTTGAAATTTTTAAAATTTTGAAAAAAATTTATAATTTTTAGATTTTAAAAATTTCTATAACCGCAAATTTTTTTCGATTTTTAAATGTTGTGAAATTTTAAAATTTCTCAAACTTTCTAATTATTTTAGGAATTTTCCTACATTTTAATAATTTCAGATTTCTTTAACTGAAAATTTCATCTAATCTTTAAGATTTCTAATTAGAATTGTTTTAAAATTTTTACACGTTAAAGAATTTCCCGAATTTTTAAAATTTATAAAATTTTGAAAGCTTAAGTATTGAAAATGTGGCAATTCGATTTGATTTATTGAAACCGAGATCCAATAGACTTTGAATTTTGCTCTTCTGTTTCAGCAAGATGTAATATTGCTCGGCCTTTCGGAACCCATATTATGATAGCCAAATGATTTAAAAAGAAAGATCTCATTAATTTACAAGCCGAACGAGTATATGGCAAAAGAATTTAAAAATTTTAAAATTTTCAATAATTTCAAGCTTGCAAATGTTTAGAGTATTTCAAGCATTTTTCTAAATTGAAAAAAATTAAGAAATTAGATAACCAAATCAGAATCTAGGAAATTTAGGGATTTACTTTGAAAATTTCAAAATGAGTTCGACATCCCTCGAAACATTTTAGAACGCCGGAAAGCGCACTGAAAATTCCTATAAATTTTCAAATTTCCTACTCAGATAATCAGAATTCCCGGGACTAAAATGTTCAGAAATTTTAGAAAGAAAAAATTTCCAACTATGAAAAACATCAATAATTTTGAGATTCAATGAATTTTGAGAATTTCAAGAAATTTTTTATTCTAAAAATTGTAAATATTTCATGAAATTAAAAATTCTAAAGTTTAGAAAAGAATTTCAAGAAATGTAAAAAGTTTTAAGAGATAACAAATTTTAGGAAATTTTACATTTTGCTTAAGAAATTAAGGGTTTTAAGGATTATTAAAGATAAAAATTCCAATAAAACGAATTTTAGATTTTAAAAATTTTAATTTTAAAATTTTAAGATCCGGGAAAATTTTCAGAAATTATTTTTTCTTTAAATTTTAACAATTTCAAAAGTGAGATGATCATTCTCGCACACGATCCTATTCGATAAAGGTGTGATCTGCTTGTAGCATAAATCTATGACTGTGAAAACGATGAAGCAACTATCAGATAGAAGATATTTAATGATCGCTAGAAAATGAGTTATTTTGGTTGGATCGAGCATAGATTTTTGATTTTTGAGCACAAAATTTGATTGAATTGAAAATATAATAAGAGCAATCGGGGCCTATAGGATGTGAAACATTTAGAAAATTTTGAATTGGACCAACCCCAAGGAATATTTATATTATATTTGCAGAATATGTATATCGTTGGGTTAGGTCAATTTAATTTACGTGATTGCTTCCTTAAAAATGATCGTCTAAACTACTAAGGTCATAATCTCAAAGTATATTTCGGCCTCTGTCGAAATCGCTCAAGATCATGATCATTTCCATAATTAGTGTGAATGTTCTCAAACCAGCTAATGATCGAGATGCGTTATAAAAAAATATACACAATAACGATGTATAATTTAGGACAAGGATTAATCTAAATCGAATTGATTACAACCGCTACCGAAGATTTCGTTTTAGTATATAACCTTACCCAGGGTTAGATGACATTCTAAACTCAAAGTAAATTTCAAGTTTATTATGTGTAATTTGTGAACGTACGAGTATGTACATAAGCTGTTACATAATTAAAATTTCAATTTAATTATATAATAGGCTTTTAATTTATTAGATGAATATTAGACACACATACAATTGTTGTAACGGTTTATTATTGTACGCTTAATTTAAGGTCTGTGACCTTTCCGTTTATTTATAATATGGAAGAGATTTTATTTTTTTTTTTTCTTCTATAAATAATTTCATGGACACACGGTACAGGTTAAATATAATTAAATTTCTTAAGCTGATCGATGTATACAAACATAAATAATACAAAAAAGTGAAATGTGCAAATTGCATACTATTAAAAATGAAGGAAGTTGAAAATATATTGTTTAAAAATTAACAAGTAGTTAGACATTTATTATTGTTAAGGTCATGCGGTATATTAGCAATTTTATGCCACGATATTGACAGCTATTTAATTTAGCGTGGTACAAACTTACGTGTTTTTGTTGTTGGTGACAAAAATATTTTTGCAAAAAGTAGTTACCATTACCACCCAAAATATTATATTTAGTTGTCAACACAAAATCAAACTCAATTTTACCTGTACATAGGCTACAATGAAATAAAATCTTGGCGCCATCGATTTTATCTCAATATAGCACCAAATAACAATACCAAATTGAGATTCTCGATAGAAATCGCAATGTATAAACGGAATCGTGTTATGATAATTTAATTTTTAATTTTTTTTTTTTTCGAAATATAAATGAAGGCCACATCCATTTTATGTTATGTGTACAGAAAGTACGCGGCATGGTTTATCATTGCTTTATGATCAATTTTCAATTAAAATAAAATAATTTATTAAATCAAATGATGGCGCCTCAATAAATCTAATCTAAATTCAGTAATCAGTTTCTTTTCATTCGCTAGTTTCTTAATTTAGAATATTTATTTTCTATATCTGTATCTAATCTCGATATTGTATGTATATGTACGTTAAAGTACAAGTTAATGAACGCGACTAAAAACATGCTAAGCCAACGGCGTCTCATGGTATTTAAAGAATTTCTACGTACATATATACAATCTGCACGATGTACATACTTCCGCAATCTAAATATGATTAAAGCAAATAACCATTTTTTATCCAAATCGATCAATCCGGTATTATACATTCCTATGTACATATATATCAACGAACATTGATCACAATCTAATCCCAGACTGGGTTAAAATTTCTTAAAGTGAAAATTATATCGTGGTACGATCGTACTTTTTACACATAAGTATAAATAAAAAAAAATAAAAAAAAAACTGGTAGCTTTATTTTATAACATTTCGATCCGCGAATAATAATCAAAACAAACTTTCAATTTATAAATAATAAAAACAAAAAAATTTCATCGATCAATCATAATACTTATCTTTCAATCACGATACCAAAGATAAAATCAATTATGTGGCGTTTGTATTTATTTGAGATCAATCTCAATCCGCTGGCGACGACGATTGTCTTCAAATCAAAGAAATAAAAAATTTAAAAAGACATACTTATAAAATACATACTATGACTGTTCCATATTTACGGTTTTTATTTTTTATTACTTGTATATAATATAGTAAGAAACAACGGTTATCTAATGACCTTGAACTCGCGATCACACTATACACAATTATTATTATTAAGTTTTGCGAATTAAAACTTTTGTAAGTACACAAAGTGAATGGAATTATTGGCTTTCAGTTGTTGTTGTTATTTTATTGTACACAGGTATAATTTTGGAGTTCAGAAAGATCCTATAATTGAAATGATCGATGAGTTGTTTACAAGTTTTTTTTTTTTTTGGGTGACTGTGTCCTGCGCACATTGATCCTATGTGTTCTGTAATGAAATATAAAATTCTAATTAGAACGTTACGTTTCATAGGTAGATTGCAATCAACAAGGTTTGTTTTTGTTTTGATTTTGGGAAATTAATAAACAATCAATAGGATGTAGAATCTTGGATAATTATCTAAGCGTGATCGTTATATGAAACGTAATATTTGAAAATAAATTTTGAAACAAAAATCCTGAAACGAATTAAGACCCAAACAATCGATGAAGTGCGAACGAGTCAATTCAAGGCAAAGTCCCTTTACAACGCTGTTCAGATAGAATAACCTGGTTGAAGGCGACAACCCGAATTTTAGAAAAATTTTCAAAATTAAAAAAACATCTAGGAAATAGTTTAAGTGGCCTACAGCCCCAGTTTTGTTTAAATTCTAAGAATCGAACTAAAATAAATGTTAGGACTTAACCGGACAAAAAATGACAAAAAATCTCTCGATACTTTTCCCCAACCCAATATTATGTAATTTTATGATATGTTCATATGCGATTTCCAAATTTTAAAAAATTCGCAATTATGAATTTATTTTTTTTTTTTTTAATTATAGCATTGAAAAAACCCCAAAATTTTAAAACTGAAATTTAAGAAATTCAACATTTTATGTTTATTTAAAAACTCGCTACATAAACTCTGAAAATAAAATTTACCAATATTTTGAAAATATAAAATTTATAGACGACTACTAAAGTTATAATCTTATAAACATTAAGAAATGTTGCTAGAAGTTTTAGAACTTATATTCTGCAACGCAAATTCCAAAAACATCTCGTTATTTATATATTTAGTAAATTCCAATTTAAACTTTTTGAAGGTTTCAACTGGTATCAAATCATTTTTGCTCTAAAAGTATACCCAATCGTTAGGGCTTGATCCGAGTTTATTCGAGAGTATTTTAGATTTTTGGGATATGTCGAGATTTTCAAATTTTCGCGGAAAATTTATTTCATAAATTTTTCGAGATTTCCGATATCGAACGTCAAGTCGAACCCCGACAACCTGGGGCAGTTACATTCATTTTGTTTCACCTCACTTTGATTAACTAACCAAAGTTAAGTTCAAAAAATGTACACGGAAATTTCCATTTTCACGTCTCACATACCAATATTCAATAACATTGATATGCCTATACTATGTCTAGAACCATTTACTTCCGGCAACACAAAACTTTATTATAATTTATTCTAATTTAAACAAACAAAATATTTGCATATTTAATCAATTAATATCCTTTCGATGAGATCATGTTTCGGAAATAAAAATCCGTAACTATGTATATAAAACATAAACATAATTTAGTTTGTTGTTAATAATAAATTCCACAAGGTCATCCAAGGATAAATAAAATATTACAAAAAAAAAATCATTGGTAACATTGAAAACTTGGTATCGACCGGCATAAAATACAAAAAAGAAAATGTAAAGATAAATTTTAAATCACGTTATATCGCGTGTCACTTGAGTAACACATGAACTGGCAAAACTTTTATATTGCCTTAATTTTAATTTTAAATGACAGAATTACATGTTTAAAATTAAAAATGATTCAATAATTTATCATAATAACAAATAAATGATCTAGAAAATTTAGAAATGCATGGCTATTGTTGTTCGGGGCCAATGAAGAATTATTTGTACATTTTGTACATATGTAAGTAGAGCGGTCTGTTTATTAAAATAAATTGTACACTTTAATTAACCATATGAGTTCGACTTTTTAATATTTAATAATTATAATTGGCTATAATCCAAGTGTAATAAAAATATTTAATGGTTCACAAAAAAAAAAAAAGATTGGAAAAGGTTAAATTACGAAATGATGTGGCAAGAATTTTTTGAGTTTTTTTTGTTTTGTACGAAAATCAACATCCCTCGATTTTTATGTTTTTCTATATATCGATAATGGTTTCGAATAAAAACCACTTCTGCTACTATACATATATAACCACTCTTAATGCTTAATTATTGTTGTAAAATAATGTGCCCAACGATGATAGATATTAATGTATATTGCTGCTGTTGTTATTTTTTTTTTTTTTTTGTTAAGAAACTGAAAAGTTTCCGTACATTAATGTAATGTTGTGTGCTATTCTTGTTAAGGCAAACAATAATAATGTTCTTGCGGCATGTGTACATGCTTTCAATGGTATAAGAATATTTTATTTAGTTCATGGATTTTTCTTTTTTTCACCTTGAATTTTATGCTATAAAACTGTACTGTGATGACGATTGGAAAATGATACACAAAACCAAAAAAAAATGAAAATGAAGAATAAAGTAATCTCTCTTGTTCGTTGATGTTGTCTGTGCTGGTTCAAATAACTCACCCTAAAATGTTTACCTATACTTATGTTCAAACCCAACCCATAATAATACTTATCGCTTTTGTATGTGATATATAAGCACGATTTACTATCTAGGTTCTATTGTCTTGTTAAAAATATGTGCTTGCATTGCATACACAATCGCGCTAGGTATTTATATTAATAATATTGTCTCGGTCTAATAATCAAAAGGCATGTGCGAGCCGTAGCAAAATGATTAAATATTTTATTACTAAACACTTCCTTTCAAATATTTAACCTTGCCCCCCTAGAGATCGTTGAAATAAAATCGAGTAATTTTCCTTGAAATGTAACAGGCAGACTATTTCTATAGTTCGAGATGTTTGCATTTTTTTTTTTTTTAACAAATTACTTCCCAGAGATCTTGGGAATAACAAATCGCCTCTTGCTGTCAGTTTGTCCAATATAGAAGCTAGGAGAACAAATTAGGAGAAAAAATTTTCTCGGAGAAATTTTTTTTAAAGAAATTTACAAATTTCATAATATTCAATTTAATAATTTACTTATTTTAAGAATTTCGAAACGTTTAAGAATTTAAGCAATTTATAATTTTGAAATGTTTCAAGAATTTGATCAAATTCAGGAAATTTAATACAATAGTTTTAACAATTTTAGAATTTCAAATTTTCCAAGAAAAAATTAAAGAATTTCGAGAAATTTTAAACCAGAAGCTCAATAAATTTAACTTCATTGAATATTCTGATCTTGGTAAAAATTGCGACTTTGCAAATCAATCTAGCTGAAGAATATCAAAAATAGAAAAAAAAACTGAGTGGTACCTTTCAGTGGAGTTAAGAGGTTCAAGAATTCTAATCTCCACTTCATCACACCGAAAATTAAAATTCTTCTTGAGATGTTTGCTGGACTGAGCCGTGCCAAACAACCTCGTCCAATCGGTTTCGATCCTCTCGTTATTGCCCTCAACGTTATGAAAAATCAATTCGTTTTCTATGCGGAGGAGCTACCGTCGATTTATAACGAGGCGTCCTCACAGATCGCTACACTTAATGAAATTAAAAAAATTGGCGCAATCTATAAAGATATATTTAAGAATTGGTCATTATTAATGGATTTTTTTTGTTACTGGCATGAATAAAGAAAATAAAAACTAAAATGAAAAATTTTAAATTTCAACATCGATAATTACCTATTTAAATAATTTTATCAAGACAATTTTATTAACAATTTTAAAATTTCAAGAAATGTATAAACTCGGAATTTCTGTTAAGATCTAATAAATAATTTCAAACTTTTCAAGTAATTAAAAAATTTAAGAATTGCGACACATTTCAAATCTTTCAAATTTACAAATTTATCGATCAGAGTTTTAATAGTTTTTATCAAAAAAATTTTTGAATCAAATATTATCTGCACAGGTCAGAGAAGTTCCAGTAATTGTAAGAAAAAATTCTTCACAATAGTAAAAATTTCAAGAAATTTATAAATTTTTAATTTGATTTTTAATAATTTTAAGAATATAAATTTCTAAAATCATTTCAAAAACTTCATAATAACTTATTATAATTTATTTTTAACAGTTCGAGATCCTAAAAATTTTAAGAATTTGAAAAAATTTAGGGTATTTAAGAATTTTAATAATTTTAGAAACATAAATTTTTCAAGAAATTAACAAATCTAAAGAATTTCGATAAATTTTAAAAACAATTTTTTTAATTAAGGAATTTAAAACTTTAGTATTTTATTTTAAGAGTTTACAGAATTTCTTGAAATTTTAAAAATACTAAGAACATCAGAGTTTGAAGTATTTATGAATTTCAATGAATTTAATTAATTTCAAGATTCTACAAATTTTAAAACGAAACTGGTGCATGTAATTCAAAATTTTTTAAATGTGACGCTTAAAAAATTTTAATAAACTAGCGAAATCCGAAGAAATTAAGTAGTTTTAAATAAGTTCTTAAAAATTTTAGAATTTGATTATAAATTTAAGGATTTTAATTACTTTTAGAATTCTTAGAATTTTAAGAGTTGTACGATTTTTAGAATTTCAAGTAATTTAGAATTCGGAATTTGTGTTAACAACTTCAATAGTTCAATATACCAACAATTTTCATAATTTCTACAGATTTTAAAAATTTATAAAATTTCTTGAAATTTCAAAATTTTCAAAATTATCGAATAATTTTAATCAAGAAATTTTTTTAATTTAAATATTATTTGAGTTCCAATAATTGAGCTTCACGATAATATAAATAACTTATAATTTCGTTTTAACAGTTCCGAGGTCCTTAAAAATTTAAGAATTTGAAAAAATTCAATAAAATTAAAAAATTTCGACAAACTGTAAAAACCATTTTTTCATCTCAAGAATTTAAAATATTTTATTTTAAGAATTTACAGAATTTCTTCAAATTTTAAGAATTAGAAGAACATCAGAATTTAAAGTATTTATGAGTTGAATTTCCTAAATTTTTAAAAATTTCAAATTTTAGGAATTGTTTAGGGAATTTAAGGAATTTAAGAATTTAATTAATTGGAAAGGATTGTTTTGATATTTTTACATAATCTTACAATTTTCAGCTCTTAACTGGTACTAATAAACTAAGTACATAAAAAAACAAATTTTAGAAATTGAAAATTTTTTAAATGTGGTAAAAATTTCTATTTAAAAAATTTGTATAAATTAAAGAAATTGAAAAAATTAAGATAAGTTTTAAGAAATTTTAAAAATTAAAAAAATTTTCACGGAATTTCAAAATTTTATGAATTTAGTATACCAAGAATTTTAATAATTTTAGAAATTCAAATTTTTCAAGAATTTTCTACAAATTTTTACTTTCTTCAAATTTTAATTTTTTAAATAGTAAATAGTAGATATACAATAGAATATTTTATGAGGAATAAAATAAAACCAAGCAACTATAAAAATTATAGTCGTATATACTCGTACATCTAGTACTAGAAAATCGAAACTCTCATTTCTCATTTAATGACCAAAATCCGTGTAGTCTTAATTTTCGCACTCCAAATAATAATTTTCCGAGATATGTATTCGTTTAAATCCTACCCTGTGTAATCGCAGGTGAACACCATCCAGCTTACAACTCCCCGTTTAGATTTCACCAAAATGTCAATAGTTCATAAAAATAAGCCTCTATTGAAAATATAGTTTTCATCTTTACAAATTTTAAATGCCTAATCGCAGTGCTTAGATCACACACTATAAAATATGTAAGACAACATGAGCACAGACTAATCTGTATACAAGATAATTGTCTTATTTCCCATTCTTTTTGAGTTATACAGTCGTTTCGAGATAACACTTTTGATCTTATATTCTACACTCTTACATTCATTATTATTTTAATTTATTTTGTATTTTAACTCTTTCAAAAAACAAAAAATAAAAGACATAAAATAAAATTGGAATTAATTTTTTGTGTATTGTAAAATAGTTTCTTTGTGAATTTTTAATAATACAATAAGATAAAAAAAAAAGTCTTATTGTTATGAATTTATTTTATGTAGCCAAAGTAAACAATATGTCTAGAACTAGGTGTGTGTATGTACATATATACGTATATATACAGTTTTTTTAAACGAAATAGTTTTAATTTGTATTTATTTAACTTGGCGTTTAGTAATCGTTTAAAAGTTCGACAAGCCGCGCAAATATTTGTATATCCAAATCTAACGAATATGGCATTTGAGAGTTACAAGCCGCATGTTAAAAAAAATCCTTGTAAAAATGATCGTAAATCATTTTTACAAAAAGTTATATTAACAAGGTTGGTAAAAAGGCTTTAGTGATCTTCGAATTTTTCGGTAAAATGACACCCGATCAAATCCGATACCCGTCGTATTTAGATTATAAATTCAAGGAAAATGTAAGACACGACGAAAAATAAAAAGCAAAACATTTATTTTTTTTCCGGATACATTTTCTAATTAATTAAGATACCGACAGACATTATAATATGTACATTGAACATTATAAGCTGCTTAATTAAAATTTATAGACCGATTTGTTTTTTTTACAAGGTTTTTTCTACCTATAATATACCTACCGTGTGCCGATTAGTGTTTGCACGAATTAATTTATTCAAATTGATTTGTTTACTAAAATTTTTGTTTCATTTTTTATATGCTTACAGAATGGGATCATTTAATTCAGCGCCCAAGATCAACAATAGTGATACGCAGGATGATGATATCGATGTACCAAATGGTTTAAACCCGGTTGATTTATTGCGCCATTGTCAATTAATGCGCGGTGATAATCGTCCACAACTATTGGTACGAAAATTTTTGAAACCGCCAAATGGTCTTATATCGAACGACATTACCGATGGTATGCGAGTTTTAAAATTGGATGCTGTATCAAAGGTGTGCAGCCCGATTACATCACCAAAACATATACGTTTTTTACAATGGAATATCCTATCACAAAGTATGTATCGGTCAGAACACAAACCGTAAACAAAATGTTTTATTAGTCTGTTATCTATAAAATTCGATTTGATTTTTTTTTTTTTTTGATTACAGCACTCGGCCAAAATAATGATGGATTTGTATGCTGTCCGGATGAGGCGCTCACATGGGAATGTCGTAAATATCAAATCGTACAAGAAATTATACAAAATGATCCGGACATTGTTTGTTTGCAAGAGGTGGACCATTTTAAATTTTTACAAAACATATTGGGTACCCAAAACTATGAAGGTGTATTCTTTCCGAAACCCGATTCACCATGTTTATACATCAAAGAAAATAATGGTCCAGATGGTTGCGCCATATTTTATAAAAAATCAAAATTCGAGATGATCAACTATGCGACCCGAGTACTTGAAGTGTGGCGCGTACAAAGTAATCAAGTTGCAATTGCAGCAAATCTACGCGTTATTGCTACGGGAAAAGAGCTAACCATTGGTACGACACATTTAAAAGCTCGCAGTGGTGCACTACTCTCAAAGTTGCGTAACGAACAGGGCAAAGATTTACTCCTGTTTATTAATTCGGTAGCGGAAAATCGACCAATCATATTGAGCGGTGATTTTAATGCTGAACCCGTTGAACCTATTTACAGTACAATTATAAATAATAAAACATTAAAATTATCGAGTGCCTATTCCGATTTGAGTCTCTCGGATAAAATGAAAGAAATGAAAATATTTCAAACGACCACCGAAACGAATAACATGCTCAAAAAATCTGACAGCACAAGTAGTATTAATAGTAAACTATTGATGGTGGACCATGATGGCAGTAGTAGCAATAAAAAATTAGTTAAAACGATTGCGGACGCTTCGGCAGCCAAGGAACCATTGTATACGACGTGGAAAATTCGAGAGGATGGTGAAGTGTGTCATACGCTCGACTATATATTTTACTCGCGAGAGAGTATTAAGGTGAATAATTGTCTTATGTTTCCGGACGCCACCGAATTGGGTAAGAATCGGGCACCAAGCTTTTCGTATCCATCAGACCATTTTTCACTTTTATGTGATTTCGAATTGAATGATGATTAAATCAGGTGTCGTTAGTAGGATAAGCTTAAGGAAATTTTTGGAAAAAAAAAACTCAGATCGAAAATAGTTAGGTTATAAGGATAAAAATTAAAATATGTAGCTAGAAATTATAAATGTGATATAAATAAATCTAATATATTAAATAATAAAAATAATACTTAAATTAA